>PVJN01000647.1:17211-183760 GCA_004026805.1 Lasiurus borealis | reverse complement strand
AGTCTTAATCATTCAAGAGCCTGTTTCTGATAGGACTTAAGGTGGAGGAGGTGCTGTATTGTTTCCTGGGACCTAATGACCCCTCCTCAACCCAGTTCCTGAGCGTTCCCTGAGGCTATTCAGAATCTTTGTTCCCTCTGCTCTCTCTTCAGGGGGAAAATTGCTGTTTAGGTCTGGAGGGTCCAGAATATCCCAGTGACGGATTTGAAAACACCTCTCCCTGTCCTGCTCCCTTCCATAGCCTCCACAAATCTGCACCTCCACCTGTACCACAGCCTCAGTGGGTGTTTGTAATTTAAAGGTCATATGAACTGGATTTAGCAAATAAAGGCAAAGGCAAAACAATGGCACAACTGTGAGTTTCTAACCCCTCTGCCCCTTCCTAACCCAGCACCTGGGAACTTGGGCAGATCTTCAGGCTGCCTTTGTGGGTGCAGCCTCTCATGGTTATGAGCTTAGATCTAGATTCCCCAGCTGCCAGGAGTCCTGTGGACATTCCTTGCACAGTTAGATGTTATGTGTGTCCCCAAGACATGTGGAATCAATGTCACACATATCTGTCTGCAGCTCGTATCTCTGATCCTACCATTCTCTAGGCACCTGCTGACTTTTCCAGTTGCAGATTGGCTCACCAGTTGTGTCTCATTCACCAATTCTGGGTGGATGTTATGCATTTAGTTGTTCCTTCTATCTACTTCAGGTAAAGGCATACGACATACCTACCTATTTGGCCACCATTTTATGTATCCTCCATTTTAGGGTTTTCTTGAAAAAATATACAAAATGCTAGGCTTTTCCAAAATGCACTGTAATTTTATGTCAAGAAAAGCTCTACATTATTTTCTGGGCTATTTCACAGTTCCTTTAAAGGTGCACGAATTTGTGCACTGGGCCCCAAGTATGATTATATAAACCAGTGTCACCCTATTAATATATTAATAAAGGAGAAAATAAAGAACAACCCTGGAAAAAAAGGAATCATTTTAGGTTAGGTTTTAATATCTAACATTAATAATTTTGTTTGTGTAGCATGCTTCTAAAAAATCAAGACATATTCATTATTCTGATTCCCTATGCTTAAAATACTTCTGGCAATTACTAGAAACCAACAACTCTACCAGTTTCTCATTACTTGTTTTTTAGTTCTATTAGTCCTGTGGAGCATTTGAGATGGAAGGACAATCTTAAGAGGCTGGACAAGTAAGTGATTATATTGCAAATGCCATTCAAATACATACCAATATTGAAGCTTGAAGGTCAGTGATCATTGTAGCTCTAGTGAGGGGAGCACACTGAGGAAAGGAAAGAATTGGTATACTGTGGCAAAGTAGTTACAGGTGACCAACTCATATTTATGATTCAGGTCAGGATGAAAGCACAGATATTAAAGTGGCCCCCAAACAGGGTGTTTTTTAGAGAATGAGTTGATCAAGGATAATTGTTTTGTAGTTGATATATCTTGTGGTGCCATTTTCACACAAAAGCAGAAGCTCTGATAGGTTGCTGATTAATTGAATTAAGTTAATAGAAAAATGTATGAAAAAAACAACAACAATAAATATTCCACTTATCCTAATACATAAAAACACAGGGCCCATAACATCCAAAATGACCAAAGTCTCGACCAACTGGAAGTCAGTCCTGCTGTCAGTGCTGAGTTGCCATGACGACCCAGCACTGACTACCACTAGTGTGGGTGCAGCTACCCAGCACTGACTGCCGAGGGTGCTGAAGATCACGCTTGGAAAGAGCCCAAAAAGAGAGAGGCAGGGTCTGATCTGCAGCCTCCATGGCAGCTGTTGATCAACCATTACCTCTATTTTACTCTCTGGGCTTTGCCAGCAGCTGCACCTCTGTTTCTCTCAGGGCCTCCCCAGGGGCTGCTGATTAGCCCTGCCTCTCTGATCAGGCCTGGAGATAGGCCCAGAGAGGCTGACTGGCATAGAAACTGACCAATCAGACCCAAATCTGGGTGAACTGTGAGGAACCAATTGCTGCCTAGAAGGTGGAGCTTTTGAGGCTGACTGGCACAGAAACCAACCAATTAGAACCAAATTGACTGGCAGGGGAGGACAGTTGGGGGCAAGATCAGGCCTGCAGGGGAGGGCAGTTAGGGATGATCAGGCAGGTAGAGATAGTTAGGAGTGATCAGGCTGGCAGGGGAGGGGGCAGTTGGATGCAACCAGGCTGGCAGGGGAGGGCAGTTGGGAGCAAGGTCAGGCCAGCAAGGGAAGGCCATTGGAGGAGAGATCAGAAGGGCTGGGGAGGGCAGTTAGGAGTAATCAGGCAGGCAGAAGCAGTTGGGTGTGAGATAAGGCTTGCAAGGGAAGGCAGTTGGGGCCAAGTAGGCCAGCAGGGGAGGGAAGTTGGGGGCAAGATCAGGCAGGTAGGCAGAGAGGTTAGGGGCAATAAGGAAGGCAGGCAAGTGAGAGGTTAGGGGCAGTGGTCCCAGATTGTGAGAGGGAAGTCTGCCTGCTAGTTTAGGCCTGATCCCAGTCAGACATCCCCTGAGGGAGTCCCAGATTGGTGTGGGTACAGACTGGCTGAGGGAACCCCTCTCCATGCACAAATATCATGCACCAGGTCACTAGAGTACTATAAATACCTAAGGAAATAGGAATCTAAAAAATGAATAAAATATAGCAAAAGAAGAGAAAAGACTGCCTATGCTAATTTTTTCCTTGGCAGAAGGATATTACTAGGATATATCCATATTGCCCTTCCTTGACAACAGAGGCTAAATGAAAAGGATAGCTGATATGACAATTTTTGCTTGACTAAGTAACATTAAGAAAAAATGTAAAAACATTAAGTGTATATACACATGTTCCATTCAGAGGTGCCATGGAACAATTTAAAAAATCCTCCATTGCTGCTAAAATCAAGGAAGACACCATCATATTCTATTCCTAATTGTTGGAAAGCTATTAATAGGAAGGAATATATAAATGAAATAACAGTTGCTCCTGAAATATTTCAAAGGGAAACAAACTGCAAAACAATACCTACATACATCGTGCAAATTTTGGAAAGGTCAAGACTTTTTAAGAAAATAAAATAGAGAATAAAATCCCCAGTGTTTTGAAAATCACCCTCATTGCTAACAAATCCAGGGAATACTGAATATATTTCCACTGTATTTTCTGAATTTAGTTAGACAAAGGGACAAAGGAAAGTGACAACTAAAAATTTATTCTCTCTTAGTAATGAAAAATTAAACTTCTAAAAATGTTGGATTTTTTTTATACTTACTAAAGAAGCTGTTGTTTTATTTTTACTTGCATTTTAAAACTGATTTACTTGGGGCTGCTTACTCTGCTACCAAATTAAACATGTATTCATCAAATAAAAGAAGATTGAAAAGTCCAATCAAAGTTAAAAGTTAATACTTTATGCCTGTTTAAATCCACATATATATACTCAATAGCAAAACAAAGTGCTAACATTTTTGACAATATTTTTACACTGAATATATGCCATACAAATTTAATATTTTATATTTATATTACTACTAGAGGCCCAGTGCACAAAATTCATGCATGGGGACATCCCTCAGCCCAACCTGCACCTCTCCAATCCAGGAGCCATGAGGGTATGTCCTGCTGTCAACTTAAGCCCACTCCCCATGGTTGTTTCCTTTCTGCAGGGCCTGACAGTTTCATCACTACTGCAGCAACAAAGCCACCATGCCCCACTGTCCTCTCTGTCTTCAGAGACTGGGGGCTTTGCTGTTGCCATTGGAATGAAACTGCCACACCCCCATGTTTGTTCTCTGGCTGCAGGTCTTGGAGGCTTTGCTGCCACCACATGAATTAAGCTGCCATGCCCACATTTCTGCTCTCTGTCTGCCAGGCCCAAGGGATTCACTGACCCCACTCAAATGAAGCCACCACGCCCTGCTGTCACTCTCAGTCTTCCAGGCCCAGGGACTTTGCCACCACTGAGGTGATGAAGCCTGCATGCCCCGCTGTCTGCTCTCTGTCTGCCAGGCCTGGGGCTTCACTGCAACCACTGCACGAAGGAAGCTGCTTTCTGCTGTCTGTCCAGCAGTGGGTGAACAGGATGGCTGGATACACTGCTCACCTGTCACCCCTGCCCCTCTGCAGGGCTGACAGACCTTGGACTCCTGTGGTGGGTCTGACAGGACTGGGAACTCAGTCAGGAGTGAGGGGACTGGGTGCCACCATCTTGTGGCTATGGGCACTGTCATTTTTGTGACAGAGTGGTGGTTAATTTGCACATTACCATTTTATTAGATAGGATTGCTCTACTGTCATTTTTATCTATTTTTATTTTATAAAAGTAGATGAATTTATATTTTCCAGCATTTAAATAAACAACTTAAACATACACATTAAAATAACAGCTAGTAAAACATTAGTAAAAGTAGGTCTAAAATAAGTTTTTCTTAGCAATTATTTTCAGTGTTAATACAATAATATGTAAATTAGTCTTTTCTCTCAATAAATATATGTGTTAAAAGATTTAATCAATGCATTAATGAATGGATGTGCCTATTTTCTTTTTTTTTAAATATACATATTTTTATTGATTTCAGAGAGAAAGGGAGAGGGAGAGAGATAGAAACATCGATAATGAGAGAGAATCATTGATCAGCTGCCTCCTGTACACCCCACATTGGGAATTGAGCTCACAACCGAGGCATGAGCCCTGACCGGGAATCAAAATGTCAACTCCTGGTGCATAGGTTGATGCTCAACCACTGAGTGAGGCTGGATATGTCTATTTTCAAAGACATGAAGGAACATTTGCATACATACACCTATATAAACACAAATAAAAAGTCATTAATGTACTGCCTAAGACTCTATACTCAGTTATTACTTAGTGGAATCTATACTAATAAAAGGGTTATATGCTAATTATACCAGATAGACCAGATGTCCTTCTAGACAAAGCCCCAGTGGCTGTGAGGGCCAAGGTCTGACAGCCACAGATGCTGTGAAGGCTGAAGGCCAGTGGTATAAGAGGCAACTGTGTGGGAGAGACAGTGGCACAGTGAGGCCACGGCACAGGCCAGTCCAGTGTCATGGCCCCTTTCTTAGAGCCAGCGGGAAAGGTGGATGCGTGGTCCTAGTCCCAGTGCTACCCCTTCCACAGAAGCAGCCATAAAAGCAGTGGTGCAGAGGCTGGATTGGGTGTGACATGCTGTGCCTCAACCTCCCACAGTCCTTCCCCCAGCCGGCCTGTCCCCAGATTGCTCCCACCCAAGAGTGGGTGAGGGGCGGGCCAACACTAAGAAGCAAGGGCTGAAGGCCAGCAGCTGCCTCAGCTGGCAGTGGCAGCAGCAGTAGGGTGATGGGGGTGGCGCCTTCCCTTGATTAGCCCAGGTGCTTTCTGCTGTCAGCAGCACATCCCCTGAGGGCTCCAAGACTGTAAGAGGTGGGAAAGCCACACTATGGGACTCCCCAGTACACAAATTTTCATGCCCTGGGCCTCTAGTCTATCTACACTAATAAAAAAGTAAGATGCAATTGACCATACAATCATTACATCCATCAGCCAATCAGGAGTTAGTATGCAAATTAACCCAACAAAGATGGCAGGTTAATTTTTATATTCATGTGCCAAATGGCAGGGGGTAAGGCAGGACATTTCCCCAGCTGATCTGGGTCTCTGGGCAGCATGGGAAGACAGAAAAGCGGCTCTAGACTGAAGCGAAAAGGTGGCTTTGGCTGGAGCGAAGAGGGTGCCAACAGCCAGGTGTAGGGAGGCCCATTCTTGCACAAATCTTTGTGCATCGGGCCTCTAGTATATATATAAAAGGCTAATATTCTAAGTGCCTGTTTGTGTGATGGGTCACTGTGACACACACAGACCATCATGGGGCAGATGCTCAATGCAGAAACTGCAGAGTTGCAATGACTTGGCAGCAGTGGTTCTTGGGTGATGCACCCCAAAACCAGAGAGGAGGGAACTTGATTCCCCATGGGGCCTCACAATTCCACTTTTGGCCATGGTCATGTTATTGCTGGTTTATTGCACACTTGCATTTGTATTCCACACCCTGTATGACAGCAACTTTGCAGAATGCCTTCTCGCACACTGGGACCCCTTGAGGGTACACAGTGATGAAGTCACAGAGGAGCCAGATCTCCACCAGGGGCAGCTGCTGAATATGGAAGGAAGACGAGATTTCTGGTGAGATGATGGGGTCATACCCTACAGTCTCCATCCTGAAGGAGTGCATCCAGATAGCCACCTCTCTCCCAATCCTCCCCAGGCCAAAAATTCACAGGGTCTTTCCATTCAACTTGGTTCCCATAAACTTCTTTCAGTCCCATTTGCCATCCTTCATCAAAGCTGTCACCTGCAGAATCTGCCTGGCCAGACCCATGATCATCCTACAGGTGAGTTCCATAGCAGTAAGACTGTCCCCATTGGAAGTGTTCATGACCAGGATGCCCTTCCTCTTGGTGGCCTCCAGATCTATGTTGTCCACACTGGTGTCGGCCCTGCCCACCACTTAGAGCTTCTCTGCTGCATTGATGACATATATCGTCACCTTGGTGGCCGAACAGAGGAGAAGGCTTTCACAGTCCTGCAGCTAAGCTATCAGCTCCTCTTTGCTCAGGTTCTGTTTCTTCACCACCTGTAGTCCTCCATCTTGCAGGACCTTCTGGCAGCAAAGGTCCAGGCTGTCACTAATAAGCATTTTCTGTAGATTTGCAAAGGCCATACTTGGAGCCAGCCTCAGGATCTACGGCTCTCCTTGGACAGAAACACCTCTAAACCCCCAGATTTGGTTCTGATTGGTCAGTTTCTATGTCAGTCAGTGTCTCTGGACCTATCAACATGGCCTGATCAGCAGTTCCAGTGGAGTCCTGGATAAAAATGGAGGCAAGGCTGCTGGACAGACTGGGACAGAAAGAGAGAGGTAAATGCTGGTTAAAGCTTCCACAGAGGCAATGGATCAGTCCCTGCTTCTCTCTTTAGAATTCTCTCTGGCACTGATTCACAGCCCACTCAGCAGTCAGTGCTGAGGCACCACACCTGCAGCCAAAGCAGTCATCACTTTTGGTCTGGTCAAGCTTTGGTCCTAAAGTTCATTACACTCTGGCTATTTATTATATTGACTGCTTTATTTGGAGAGAGATTTATCCACCAAAATTAGCTCTAGAAGGAATGTTTTTCAAAGTGTGGTCTTACATTTTAACAGACAACCCAGATGAGTGTTATGCGTCATATTATTTGAGATTTCTTTTGAAGTGTGACACTTCAGTAAAGAGACATTGGCTCATTCAAATTATGCCTCTGGAATGACCACATTCAGTATCTGATTTTTATTGTTAAATATTGAGCACCCAATATCTCTTTATCAATCTATACAGGCTCATAATGTAAGTCCCCATACTCACAGATGACTGAATGACTTTGGTAAGTATTTTAAAGGATCCTGTAGAAAAGCTAATTTAGGTGACAGGAATGTGTAATAGATAGATAACCTTATCTAATAAAAGTAATATGCAAACTGACCATCAAACCAAGACACAATATGGCCGCCCCCTCCTGTGGTCAAAGATGGCTGCCTGCATGTAGAAAAGATTGTGGCCACAAGATAGCCTGCAGGGAGGGAAGTTGTGGGAAGTTAAGAGTGATCAGGCCAGTAGAGAAGGGCAGTTGGGGGGACCCAGGCCTGCAGGGGAGGACAGTTGAGGGGTGATCAGGCAAGCAGGGAGGGCAATTAGGGGAGACTAGAACTATAGGGGGGCAATAAGGGAGGGCAGAACTGCAGGGGAGAGCAGTTGTAGGGGATCAGACCTGCAGGAGAGGGGCAGTTTGAGGGAGGCGTAACGCCTGCAGGGAAAGACAGTTGGTAGGGACTAGGCCTACATGTTGTTGAGAGGGATATCCAACCACCTGTTTAGGCCCAATCCCAGTGGAATTGGACCTAAACAGGTGGTTGGACATCCCTAAAGGGGTCCCAAATTGGACAGGATGCAAGTTGGGCTGAGGGACATCCCCCATCCCCCTGCATGAATTTTATGCACTGGGCCTTTAGTATCCTAGATTAGGAGAAAAGATGGCACATTAGCCTTACATGTTGGTGACTAAAGGCAGAAAAACAAAAGTTGCAGCAAAGAAAGAGCACTAAATCCATCTTCTGTCCTAATTGTTTGGCTATTGCTGAACTAAGCAAGCTCCCTTACACTGTTCCTTTTCCTCAATACCTTCTCCCAAATATTAGAATCACCCATTCAACGAAGTTGTCCAGACTGGAAAACCTGGGATAATACCATTTGCTTTGTTTGTTTGCTTTCATCCCTGTGTAGTCAGCCAAATAGTTCTGTCAGGTTTTCTCATAAATATGTCTCTGATCTACTGCCTATGTCTAGTCCTAGTTCCTAACATCAGTCTCTCTTTTTCTTGGGCTCAACAGCACTGCAGCTGTCTAAATTGATTTTTCCCACAGCCACCAGAATTGTTCACTTAAAATGAAAACAAGATTAGGATGCTCCCATGCTTGACATTCTTCACTTTTCCTCCTTCTGTAAAATAAAATTTAAGCTCCTTGCTATAGTATTTAAGACCCTCAGTGGTCTGTCCTCTGTCTACTTCTCAGGCCGCCGTGGAAGTCAGGCCTGACTGGCACCATGGGCAGCTGGGACCCAGGCATTGACTTGTGCAACACAGGTTGCTGTGGAATTCAGGCAGGACTGGCTCCATAGGTGCCTGGAACCTAAGCATTGATTTGTGCAGTGCCAGCTGCCACAGACCTGGGCCTGACTGCTGCTGATGTCAGCTGGGACCCAGGCCTGACTTCTGTTCCAAGAACCCCTGCTTGTGTCCACTCCAGGGCAGCCCGAGCCACCACACAGGCTTGGGCAGGCTCCCCCATCTCTGTCTCTGTCTTCTATTTGGGCCTCAACTGCGTGCTCAACCTCCTCCTGCCATGGCCATTATGGCATCTGGGCCTAATTTATATATTACCTTTTTTATGTATACGGTATATTTAGAGCTACTATGCAATTTAGGTTGGGATGCCATAACGATCACAAGGCCCAGCCTGCACCCTCTTGCAATCCAGGACTGCTGACTTCTAACCACTCACCTGCCTGCCTGCCTGCCTGCCTGATTGTCTTAACTGACCTCCACTGATGCCCTGATCCCCTAACTGCTCTCCCCTGCCAACTGATCCCCCAACTCCTCTTCTGCTGGCCCGATTCTCCTAAGTGCTCTCCCCTGCCAGCCTGATTGCCCCTAACTGCCTCTGCCTTGGCTCTGCACCATCACTTTGTACAGAAGGTCATCCGGAAATGTCTGGTCTAATTAGCATATTACCCTTTTATTATGATAGATAGATATTTGTTTTAACTCAATAGGTTGTGGCAATTTGTTATAGCTGCAGTAAGAAACTAATATAGATTGATAGATATTTTTGAAATATTTATAATAATCTTATTATCAAAGGTAAAGCATAAATTTATGAAAACATCCTTCTTTAAGAACTGGCCAAGTAGATGATAAAAGTCACTAATGTATCATCAACATGAATATGGCATATCAGAAATAAATATGTGAACTTTGATAATTTTTAAACTTCTTGGTTGGCATTTCAAAGATAAATTAAACCTATCTCGAATATTATACTTTCTTTGCAAATATGTAATGATTATATAAATATATATGTTTATATATTTAATAGAGGCCCGTGCATGAAATTCGTGCATGGGGGGACAAGGGAGGAGTGTCCTTCAGCCCATCCTGCTCCCTCTCCAATCTGGGACCACTTAAGGGATGTCCAACTGCCCATTTAGGCCTGATCTTCTGCCAGCCTGTTTGCCCATAACTGCCTTCTACTGTGGGCCTGGTCACCCCTAACTGCCCTTCTCTGCATGCTTGATCACATCCAACTGCCCTACATTGCAGGCCTGGTCTCTCTCAACTTCCCTCCCCTGCTGGCCATCTTGTGGTGGCCATCTTTTGACCATATGGGGGCAGTCATCTTGTATGTTGCAATGAAGGTCAATCTGCATATTACTCTTTTATTACATAGGGTAGAGGCCTGGTGTATAGGTGGGGGCTAGCTGGTTTTCCCTGGAGGGTGTCCTGGATCAGAGTGGGTGTTCCCTTGGGGTTTGGGGTGGCCTAGGCAAGGGGCCTGTGGTGATTTCTAGGCTGGCCACACTCCCAGAGACCTAAGAGGAGGCCCTGGTATCTGGGATTTATTTATCTTCTACAATTGAAACTCTGTAGCCTTGAGCAGAGCCAAGCCTTCTGCTGCATAGCTATTGAAACTTTGTGGAAGTCTAGGGCTTGGCTTCCTCCATCACTAGGGGCAACCCAAGCCTCTCTCCTGTTCCCTCTGTGGTCGTAGCCATCTTGGTTGGGTTAATTTGCCTACTTGCTCTGATTGGCTGGTGGGCATGGCTCATGGGTGTGGCTTGGGTGTAGTGGAGGTATGGTCAATTTGCATATTACTATTTTATTAGATATACCCTATCTAATAAAAGGCTAATATATAAATAGACTGAATGGCAGAACAACCAAACAACTGAGCAACCAGTTGCTATGATGTGTGCTGGCCACCAGGGGCATTCCACAGAACATGGTGGGTATCAGCCGTGGTGGGATGATGGAACAGGTGAGTGGGGGCACCAGACCAAGGTGGGCAATGGCTGCTATCATCAGGGCAGGCCTTTTGTGGTTACTAAAATTCTTTGCTCCTATGTGCTGCAGTCCCGCCCAGTTCTCACACCTACTACTGGTACTGGAGCCACTACTTACACCACTGCTGGTGCCCAGCAACATTCCCAATTGGTTGGCACCATCAGCAGGTGTGAGCAGCACTGTTGGCCCTGAATGCCCCTGAGGGTTTCTCTACCTCTCCCTGCTCCTGAGGGGCCATTAGGGCAGCAGCCACCACTTGCACCTGCTGACAGTGCCAGCCCTGCTTGCACCTGCTACTGGCCCCAACCCCAATCACTCTGTGCCATCAGCGGGTGCAAGTGAAGTTAGCACTGTCAGTGCATGGGAGTGGTGGTGGTATGAGCAGTGCTGCTGGCAGATAGAGGACCAGGGCTGTGGCAGGAGGGTCCAGGCAGGTAGGGATGAGGAGAATAGGCCAAGCCCCACCCCTGTGCCTATCAGAGCCTTGCAGCCCATTTTTCCTTTCAATATATATTACTATACTGAAGCCTGGTTCTGGGGTGCATCACCTGAGAACCACCACTGCCAAATCACAGGAGCTCCTGTGTTGAACATCTGCCCCCTGATGGTAAGTATGTGTCATAGCTACTGGTCAGATGGTCCAACACTTGCTTAGCTTTTTATATATATACTAGAGGCCTGGTGCATGAAATTTGTGAACTTGGGGATTGGTACTTCAGTCTGGCCTGTGCCCTCTCACAGTATGGAGCCCTCTGATTGATTGCCCTGCAGAAAGAGGCCCCACTCACTGCTGCCAGCTGGGTAGCCTGGGCCTCCCTCTTTGGTGTGATCACAGAGCTCTCTGGCCAATGGTCTGGGCTTCCCTCTGTGGGGTGATCATGTGGCAATGGTGAGGCCTCCCCCCACAACCAATCACATCACACTCACCTTAGCGGCAGCAGTCAGTGCTGGGAAGCCATAGCACCTGCAACCCAAGAGGGACCAAGAGGTTAGCAGTTCAGCCTGCTCGCCAGTCCCCACCCACCTGAGCCTGTTGGGCGCACAGCCTGGTGTTTGGTCATCTTTTCAGTTGTTTTGGGCATTACAGACCCTGGCTCTTTATATATTAGGACTAGAGACCTGATGCATGAAATTTGTGCAAGAGTAGGCCTTCCTCCCCCCAGGTGCTGGCACTGGCTTCCCTCTGACAACCCAGCACCCAGGCTTCCCTCCAGCTGCTAGCAGGTACCTGCAACACCCGCTTCCCTAGCAACCCCAGCTTTGCCTGGAAGGATGGTAAGGTATCAGGAAGGCTGTCTGGTCTAAGTAGCATATTATGCTTTTATTATTATAGGTAGATATGTACTAGACACTTAAAATTTACCAATCATCTTATAGCTTTGTTATATTTTAGTTAAATAGAGCTATTATTAAAATAAATGTTATTTGGGGCACATTTGTTTGTATAAAATGGATTATCTAAACATAATATAAAATAAACTTCTCTTTTATTTGTCCTCCCTTATATAGAAGTGTTGATGTTAACAATTTTCAAACAGCGAAACATCCATTCTCCACAATATATTTATACCACCAAAAATTGTTATTTATCAGACAAGTAGAAGGAAAGGAGAACATATTGTACATTGCTCAAAGCTACACAAAACCATTAATCTGTAAAAAGCTATCTAATGACAGTTTTATTTTAAAAATGAAAATAATGCTATAGATATAAAACAAAAGAGAAACCCAAGCACTATAAAATTAAACATTCCTAGCTTCATCTAATTTTTTGAAGCTTGTTTTTATTGTACATGATGGAGGATGTTTTGCAATTCTAACCATGTCAAATAGTGAGGTTTTATTTTGATAGACAGAGCAGCTTATGGAACTGGAATGATTTTTAAAGTAATCAAATCCATTCATATTTAGCTAAATTTCAATAATATATTGAATAAGACATTTGAATTTATAGTATTCTTCATTGTCAGACTATTGGAGATCTCATATATTAATGCTATAACTCCTTTTAATTTTTCTAATTATAGATAAAATAAACAATATTAGATTGTTTTTTGCTTTGTTATTCATAATAAAATTTTATGGGCATGAAGACTACTGCAAAACGCACCCTTCCATGGCCTATTTTAAGTTATTTTTAGATTACTGTGTTTAACATCTGCTTTATCCCATCATAGCCTTCAAGTTTACTCTAACTTCCTAAAGAATATATTGAAAACAATTTCCTTAATTTATTTTAAAGACATAACATCTGTTTTTATTCTCCTTAATATCATTACTTTTCAATGAATATGATAAAATCCTGTCTTCCCTGAATGTATGTAACATTTAACATCCAAGCTTATTAATAAAAATGAAGAAATATAATATTGGGGTTTTTTGTGTTTTGTTTTTTTTTTAACACTGAGTTCATTTATAGAAGGAGTAAAACCTGTTTATTGTTGTCAGAAACTAGTTTGTCACAGATTAAATTCCCTGTGCTTAAATTTCTTGGGTATAGTTTTTAAAGTTAATTTTAAAAATATAATCAACTCTTATTAAACATAATTTAATTGGAGAGGTCAGGGAGCAGTCTTATTTCAGAAAATAGACTATGGTCTTTCAGGAGAAAAATTAAGCATTTCTATTCAGGCAATCTTAGAAACAGAACATGGGAAGTGGTGAGGAAGTAGTATAGATTGGAAAAAAATGTGCAAAACCTCTTCTGTGTCCTGAAACCTAGGAGCTAGAGACGTCTGTCTCCTAAATGTAGTTGTATAAATTCTGCTTTAATGTGGATGTATATCATATGGTTTTGTAAAATAGATTTATGGCTAGAATTAAAGACATATGGAAGAGTGAAAGTATAAAATAGTCTACATTAATATCTCTCCCTTTCTCATTCAGTTTGAAAATTTGGCACTAAAAATTAATATGTGTACATGCATGCATACATATGTCTATGTATATATAGTAAATTAGATTACTAAAGAGAATTTTGACAATTAGTATGAAGATCATATTATTCCCTTTTATTCAGGATAACCATAAATACAAGAGTATATTTTAATATTCATTTTATGAATGTTACAGAAAATTTCAGAAATTATTATGGTTTTTATGGAAACCTGGTAAAGATATGTAATTATATTTCTTTTGGACACTATAGAAAGTAAACAATAAAATAAGGCATTATTTTTAAATACTTTAATAACCATGATTATAAAATAACTATAAACTATGTAATATTGCCTTAATTTAATTATTAAAATTTCAGTAAGCTATGCAAAAGAGGACTTATAGACTTTTTATTCACTTTTCATATTTTAATTGACTTTATTGGACTTACAGATTTTTAAATTCACTCTCTCTAAAGTGTTAACTTGAGTTATTTTCTGTAAATTGGAATCCCATACTGATGAATTCAATTAATAAGTTCTAATTTGCAGCTTTTAGAAAAATATAATATGACACTAATCTTCAACATGCCCAATGTATTGTAGACAAAAAAAATCTTATGCTTAGTCAAAATGTTTGTTAAACACCACTTCCGAGTGCCTCCCCACAACTAAAATTATTTGGGAAATTATGTACCTAATCTTAATAATAGTGAAACATATAAATTGACTATACACCCATTACACTCACAGCAATCAGAGTGAGTATGCAAATTAAGAAAGATGGTGGTTAATTTGCATACATACCTGGGTCCCAGGAACCTCCTTGGCACCCAGGTCACTCCCAGCTGGACATAGGGTAGAGGCTTTAGGCTTGGGAAGGGGTCAAGCCTGTGACTGGAAGGAAGGGGAAAAAAAATCAGTGGAAACATATCCTCAGGTGAGGATAAAAAGAAAAATAAAGAAAGAAATGTCATATCCTATGAAAAAACACATCTTGAAAATGCCTAAAGAAAGTTGTCATTTTTTTATGGTGAAGGACTGGAGTCCATGTTGATGAAAACATCTTGGTGGCTGCAGTGACTGGCAGTGGCTACAGCAGTGGGGTGATGGGGCTGGTGCCTTTCCCTGATCAGCGTGGTTGCCTCCCGTGGTTGTGGCTTAGGTCTGTTCCCAATGGGGAGCAGGCCTAAGCCATCAGAAGGACATCCCCTGAGGGCTCCAGAATGTGAGAGGGGGCAGGCTGGGCTGAGGGACCCCCTCCCCAGTGCATGAATTTTGTGCACCAGGCCCCTAATATTGTATAAACTGACATTTCTCTAAAATGGTCCACATGCTTCATGTGTTTAGAGGTAGAAACAAATGTTTTAGTAATTATCTGTGTTCCATTATGCAAGTATGTTTACTCAGAGTTTTGTAAGGAAGAAGAAAATAAAATAATATATTATGTAGGTGACTATTTAAGACTCCACAGAATAAGTAATGTTTGAGTTAGTTCTGTATATGCTGACAGAATATACAGAGGAGAAAATTATATTACCAATGTCATTTTTCTAAATGCAAAAGCAAGATTTTTTAAAAATTAAGCAAAGGAGTAAAGATGGCAATGACATATGTGGAAGCTTCACTGACATTACCCCAATACCAAACTGGAATTCCAACTGAAATGTAGAAAAAACATTCTGAATAACCAAATAAAGATTAGCTGGAGAGAACTCTTATAACCAAAGACATAAAGAGGAGACCACATCAAGACTGTAAAGAAGCATAAGAGGGCTGGCTGAGCTCCCATAGGTAGCAGCTGAAATTCTGGAGGCTTCACCAGCCCAAAGCATTAGAACTGGGAAAGGTGCTCACATAACATCTGACTGTGAAAAATAATGGAAGTTCTGTCTGGCAGGGACAGATGGCTAGATATGCTGGCATGCCTTAAAGGGAGACACACTGAATTTTATTTGTAGCCACTTACCTTGGGCTCTGGATATGGAAGAGAAGATAGATTAGAGTTGTATGTGCTCTGAATGGAAAGAGCAGAGAGAACAACCTTCAGGATCCATGTTCTGAGTCATTCCCCAATGTGGCAGGAATCATCTTTATCAGGCAGAGCGTTTCCATTAAAGCAGCTTTTGCCTGGAGGAAAGAAATTCCCCCTCCATTGGGAACCCTTCTGCATCACCTTGTGGACTTTAAGCCTAGTGGAGCTCTACAGCCTGAGGCTCATTTAGTGACTGAGACTAACAATAAGCTAGCAGGAAGAGGAGGATCTCAGGGTGCTTTGTGTCTTTGCCTCCAGTGCCTTTGGGCCATGGGCAAGAGAAACAAACTTTAATGTACAACTTCCTCCTTTCAACATGCATCCAGCCCCAGCTAAGGAGGCCACAAGCCGTGGATCACTGATACCTCTCAATAGGGTACTCAGAGCCAGTCACAAACAGTGTCTGGCATTGGTCTGCACCAGAGACCCTCTGAAGAAACTCAAAACTAGTAAACCCAGTAGCCAACTTCAGACAGCAGAGTAGGATCCAATAAGCTCCATAAGAAGTATATCCACAGGGTGATACTTGCAGGCTCCAACTATGCAGAGGGGAATGATAAGCAACTCCACAGAAAACTGCATAATATGATGGGGTTCAGCCTCACTATCAGCCAGTCTAAGGGTGAGCCCACACATGAATTAACCATTAGCAATCAAGGCTTAATTACATCAGGAGGGCCCATACAACAAACACAAAGAACATATTAGACATCTAGGTCTGATGGTCAGGGAGACTGCACCATTGGGTTCCACAGGTTACCCACTACATAAAGTCAACATATTAAGACTAGAAGTTGTAACAGTTATACCTAATACAGAGAAACAAAGCCAAAAAGACAGCCAAAAATAGGAGACAAAGAAATAATCTCCAAATAAAAGAACAAGAAAATTTTCCAGAAGAAGAGCTCAATGAAAAGTATATAAGCAATTTATCAAATGAGTTCATAGTAATGATTATTAGGATACTCAAAAGCATAAGGAAATATATGAAAACTATGAAAAATGACCAGTTGGAAATTCAGAATGACCACAGAAAATAAAGAATACCCTGGAAGAAATAAAAAACAAATTAGAGGAACCTGAGTATTGGATCAACAAATTAAAAGACAGGGTAGAGATCACTTAATACGAAAATGAAACAAAAAATATAATTAAAGAATAGGAGGAGAGCTTAAGGGAACCATGGGACAACATGATAATTAATAATTCCCTCATCACAGAACCCCAGAAGGAGAATAAAGTGAGAAAGGGGTAACCTTTTTAAAGAAATAATGGCAGGAAACCTCTCTAACCTGATGGAGGGAAAAAGTCATACAAGTTCAGGAAGCACAGTGAGCCTCAAACAAAAGGAACCCAAAGAGCCCTACACTCAGGCACATCATAATTAAAATGCCAATAATTAAATAGATAAACTTAAAGACAGTGAGAAAAAAACAATCTGTTACCTGAAAAAGAGTTTCCATAAGGCTGTCAGCTGATTACTCATCAGAAATTCTGTAGGCCAGAAGAGAATTCATTAACTATTCAAGGTAATGAAAAACAAGGATCTGAAACCAAAACTACTCTATTCAGCAAGACCAATATTCAAATTATAGGGTGAAATAAAGGACTTTCAAGACCATAAAAGGTTAAAGGAGTTTATAACCACCAAACCATCACTGCAAGAGATGCTAAAGGAACTGCTGAAATGAGAGGAAGAAATAGAGAGAAAGAGAAACATAGGCATAAAGAATTAAAATGGCAATAAATAAGTACCTATCAATATTGACCTTAAATTAAAATGGATTAAATGCTTCAATCAAATAATATAGGTTGCCAAATGGCTATGAAAACATGATGTAAATATATGCAGTCTACATGAGACTCACTGGAGAACAAAAGAATCGCATTGAATGAGAATGAAGGGATGAATAAAACAAATGTCCATACAAATGGAATAGAAAAGGAAAAATCTTGGGTAGCAATACTCATATTTGACAAAATAGATTTTAAAATATAGGTCATAACAAGAAACAGTAAGGTCACTACCTAATACTACAGGGATTGATATAAGAGGATAGATCCATGTTGAACATATTTGTACCCAATATAAGAGCACCTAAATATATATAAAAAAAATTTCTGGAGGACTTTAAGAGAGATCAACAGCAATATAGTTATAGTAGGACACTTTAACACCACACTGACTTCACTGGATAGATATTCCAAACAAAAATATCAAAAAGGAAACACTAGATGATATACTAGATCAGATGGAACTAGGTGATACTTACAAAACATTACAACCCAAAATTGAACAATTACATTTTTTCTGAAAAGCACATGAGATATTATCAAAAATAGATTCCATCTTAGGGAAAAAAAAAAGAAACAAGTCTCTATTTATTTAAGAATATTGAAATTATATCAAGCATCTAAGATCACAGTGGTGTGAAATTAGAAATCAGAAATAAAAACACTCAAAAATATTTAAATGTATGGAGGCTAAATACCATGTTATTAAACAACAAATGGATTACCAATGAGATGAAGGAAGAAAGCAAAAATATCCTGAAAAAAAAGAAAAGAAAATGAACACACAACAACCCAAAAGCTATGGGATAAGGCAAAAGCAATCCTGAGAGGGAGGATCATAACAGGCTTACCTCAAAAAATAAGAAAAATTTTAATAAACTATCTAACACTACAACTTAAAGAATTAGAATGAGAACAAGAAAAGCCCAGAGTAAGTAGAAGGAAGGAAATCATAAAGTTTGAGCAAAATAAATTATATAGAGACTAAAGATACAATACAATGAAACCAAAAGATAAAAAATATCTTTAGTCAGACTCATCAAGAAACAAAGAGAGGACTCAAAAAAAAAATTAAAAAAAAGGTCAAATAATAGCTGACACCACAGAAATACAAAGGACTGTAAAAAATATCCAATCTAATAAAAGACTAATATGCAAATTGACCATCACTCCAACACACAAGATGACCTCCCCCATGTGGACACAAGATGGCTGCCACAAGATAGCCATCAGGGGAGGGTAGTTGGGAGGGACCAGGCCTGCAGGAAAGGGCAGTTGGGGGAGACCCAGGCCTGCAGGGGAGAGAAGTTGGGGAGGAGGGGCCCAGGCCTACAGGGAAGAGGTGACTAGGCCTGCATGAGAGGGGACTTAGGGGTGACCAGGTCTGTAGTGGAGGGCAGTTAGGGGTGACCAGTCCTGCAGGGAAGGGGCAGTTCGGGGCAATCAGGCTGGCAGGGGAGCAGTTAGGCCTCAATCAAGGTGGCAGGGTAATGTTTAGAGGGTGATAAGGCTGGCAGGCAGAAGGGGTTAGGGGCAATCAGGAAGGCAGGCAGTTAAGCAGTTGGGATCCAGCAGTCCCAGATTGTGAGAGGACAGTCAGACATCGCTCAAGGAGCCCAGATTGGAGAGGATGCAGGCTGAGCATGCAGCGGTGGTCTACTCTGAAAAATTTTATGTCAACAAACTGAAAACCTGGATGAAATTGACTAATTCATAGAAGAAAATCAGAAAGAATCAAATCATCTGAATAGGTCAAGAACAACTGATGAAATTGAATCAGTGATGATGATGATGATGATGATGATGATAATAATAATAATAATAATAATAATAATAATAATAAATCTAGCAAATAAAAGTCCCAATCTGGGTGGCTTCACAGAGGTATTTTACTAAATTCAAGAAAGAATTAACACCTATATTTCTCAAAATATTCCAAAATATCAAACTGGAATAATCAATTCCAAGCTCTTTTTATTAGGCCAGCCTTATCCTAATCCAGTGGCCTCAAACTTTGGCTCACAAACCACATTTGGCTATTTGGCCCCTTAAGTGTGGCCAAAATACCATGTGCAGACACATAGATATAGTGCAATTAAAACTTTGTGACCCATGCACTGAAAAGAAATTTCAGTCTCTGTACTGTTGATATTTGGCTCTGTTGACTAATGAGTTTGCCGACTACTGTCCTAATCCCCAAACAAGATAAAGACACCACAAAGAAAGAGAATTACAGGCCAATATCCCCAATGAAATTATATGCTAAAATCTTCAACAAAATATTAGCAAATTGGGATCAGCAATATATTAAAAAATCATACACCATGATTAAGTAGAATTTATTCCAGGGGTACAAAGCTGGTACTATATTTGGAAATCAAAAATGTAACATATCATGAAAACAAATTGAAATACAAAATCATCTGATCATATCAATAAATGCTGAAAAAGCATTCTACAAAAGCCAATGCACATTTTGGATAAAAACTCTCAGCTAGTGTAAATAGTGATTGCACCTTAATATTATAAAAGATATATATAAAAAACTTACAACCAACATCATATTTAATGGATAAAAACTAAAACCATTTCCTCTAAGAACAGGGACAAAACACGGTTGTCTGCTGACACCACTTTTATTGAAAACTAGAGGCCCAGTGCGAGAAATTGGTGGACAGAGGGGGGATGTCCCTTGGCCCAGCATGCACCCTCTCTAATCTGGGATCCCTCTCACAATCCAGGACTGCTGGCTCCCAACTGCTTGCCAGTTTGCCTGATTGCCTCTAATTGTTTCTGCCTGCCAGCCTGATCACCCCCTAACCACTCCCCTGCCAGCCTAATCAATGTCTAACTGCTCCCCTGCCAGCCCTATTGCCTCTAACTGCCCTCCCTGGTAGTCCTGGTGGCTCCCAACTACCCTCCCCTGCTAGCCTGGTCACTCCTAACAGCTCTCCACTGCAGGCCAGTTCCCTCCCAACTCCCCACTCTTGAAGACCTGGTCCTCACTAACTTCCCTCCCCTGCACAGTTGATCACTCCCTACTGCCCTCACCTGCTGGCCTGGTCACCCCAATTGTCCTCCCCTACAGGCTATCTTATGGTGGCTATTTTGTGTCCATATGAGGGTGGCCATCTTTGACCACATGGGAGCAGCCATCTTTTGTGTTGGAGTTATCAATATGCATATTACCTATTTATTAGATAGTACTGGAAGTCCAAGTCATTGACAGACAAGGAAAAAATCCTATCTAATCCTATGTAATAAAAAAGTAATATGCAAATTGACCATCACTGCAACACACAAGATAGCTGCCCTCAAGTGATCAAAGATGACTGCCCTTATGTGGACACAAGGTGGCCACCACAAGATGGCCAACAGGGGATGGCAGTTGGCAGGGACCAGGTCTACAAGGTAGGGCAGTTGAGGGGGACCAGGCCTTCAGGGGAGGGCAGTTAGGGGCAAACAGGCTGGCAGGGGAGCAGTTAGGCATCAATCAGGCTGGCAGGGGAGTAGTTAGGAGATGATCAAGCTGGCAGGCAGAAGCAGTTAGGGACAATCAGGCAGGCAAGCTGTTGGGTCCCAGCATTCCTGGATTCTGAGAGGGATGTCTGACTGCCTGTTTAGGCCAGATCCTACTGAGCAGGTGGACATCCCTCAAGGGGTCTCTGATTGGAGAGGGAGCAGGTTGGGCTGAGGGACACAAACCCCTGTGCATGAATTTTGTGCACCAGGCCTCTTGTAAAAGAGTAATATGCAAATTGATCATCATTCCAACACACAAAATGGCTGCCCCCATGTGGTCAAAGATGGCTGCCCCCATGTGGTCAAAGATGGCAGCCCCCATGTGGACACAAGATGGCCAATAGGGGAGGGTTGTTGGGAGGGACCAGGCCTGCAAGGAGGGCAGTTAGGGGTGAATAGGCCTGCAGGGGATGGTGGTTAGGGTTGAACAGTATGGCAGGAGAGCAGTTAGGCATCCATCAGGCTGGCAGGGGAGTGGTTAGAGGGTGATCAGGCCTACAGGCAGAAACAATTAGGGGCAATCAGGAAGGCAGGCAGGTAGGCCGTTAGTAGCCAGCAGTCCTGGATTGTGGGAGGGATGTCTGACTGCCCATTTAAGCACTCTCCTATTGGGATCGGGACTAAATGGACAGTTTGACATCCTTCAAGGGGTCCCAGATTGGAGTGGGTACAGGCTGGGCTGCGGGACACCCCCTCCCATCCACAAATTTTATGCACTGGGCCTCTAGTAAAAACAGAAAAAGCATCTAAATTATAAATTGTAAAACTATCAGTATTTGCAGATGACATTATACATTGAAACCCCTAAAGAATTCACACACACACACACACACACACACACACACACACACACACAAATACCAGTATTAATAAATGAATTCAGTAACATAGCAGGATACAAAGTGAATACATAGAAATCTATGGCATTTATATACATCAATAAGGAACTCTCACAAAAAGAAACTAAAAAAATAAAATAAAATAAAATCATTTACCATTATAACAAAAAGAATTAAGAGACATATGACTTAACCAAGCAGCTAAAAGACATGAACTCAGAAAACTGTAGGCCATTGAAAAAGCTAAGAAGATAAGAAGAAGATATAAACAAATGGAAGATCTAGAGACATGTAGAATCATGGAACAGACTAATGAATCTCAGATAGAAGCCTGGTGTGGGGTGAGATTAACCAAAGAACTCACATGCATATATGCATAACCCATGGACCCAGACAATAGTGTGGTGAAGGTTTGGTGGTAAATGGGATAAAAAAGGGGACATCAGTAATAGTTTCAATAATAAAGATAAATGAAAAAATATATATATATAATAATAAAAGTGTAATATGCTAATTAGAGCAGGCCTCTTTCCTTTCAGACAAAGCCCTAGTGGGCAGGAGCCATGGCAGAGGAAGCAGAAGCCTCAGCCACTGTGGCGGTGGGCAGAGACCGGGGCCATTGCCCTTGTACGAATTTCGTGCATTGGGCCTCTAGTATACATATAATCTTAATTGATCTCTCAACTATATATGAAAAGAGTCAAGTACAAAAGTTACAAAGGGCCCAATAATTGATGACTAGCAAGCTTCCATGTGGTGTACTGATACAAAACTTTGTTTAAAGTAAAGACCCTAGGGCTGTACAGCAGGAGAAAGAGGATCTGACATAGCTAGGTACAGCCCTAGGGTTTTCTCAATTATAGAGGAGGTTATTTGTCTTCAGATTATAAACTAACAACACATATGTCTTATTTTAGGATTACCAGTCAAAAGTTTAATCCCATGTTTTTTGTTTTTTTTTATACCCTACTGATTATTTAGCTCAAGCTGAGCTATATAGGTCGAACCAGATTAAACCAACAATAAACCATTAATCTCTCCCTAAAAAAATGGAGAGTATTTGGCACTAGGTACCTGGCAGGTTTCAAATTATAAGCTGAACTATAACTAACATATGTCATTCTTATCTTGGCCCAGAATCAGGAATTCCTGAATATAAACACAGAGCTGACCAATTGCAGCTATAAGATAACCGTATCTTATAAACAACTTGTACTCCCTTCATTTCATTGAAAAGAAAACAAAAAGGCAGAACCAATATTCATTTCTCTCAAGTTTATTGTTGAAAGAGCTGGAATTATATTCCATTATTTGACATATATTTAGCCATAGATCTTCTAACGGAATATAGGTATCTTAAGAAAACATCTAATGGTTTACATTTGACTAGAATTAAACTGCTAATATTAACAGTTCTTTTGACAGGGATGATAAATATTTGCAAGAACAGTAAGGGCATTTTTGCCTTTTCTATTATTTCTAAGAATACTGAGATCACATAGTAATGTTAGACAAGAACAAAGAAGAAAATAGGAGAAAAGACAAGAAAAGGAAGTGGGAGAAGGAGAGGAAGAAGAAACTAATTTATGCAAATTTGTAAATGCCCAATAAAAAATGACTTTAGCAATCTCCCAATCTGCATTTATGCTAAATGGGAAATTATTTCATAGATTCCAGTAATTATTTACTAAAGATAGAAAATGAGTTATCATAAAAACACAAAGATAGGTTTCATTGGGGCTAAAACAATTGGGAATCTCAGTTCACCACAACATTCACTTGGGGTAGTAAATCTTATGGTCTAAGGGTATACTTAGTAAATTTAGTAAATAGACAACATTTTGTGTGTGAGGAAAGGAGTAGCCTGCACATTTTAAAACTCATTGGCCTAGCTGAATTCTTATTCTTATAAAATATTTTAAAAATCACAGGAAAAATAATGGTATTGAAGAAGCTAATTGTGAATGAAAAAACTACATAGTAACTATTGAAGCCAAGTAGAGGAAATATGTTTCCTTCTCCTGCTCACTTCATCTTTCATTGCCTTACTTCAAATAACACCACGTACTTCCAACATAAAGCCATTTGTTCCTTGCTTTTAAAAACTGGAGGCTTATTTGTTCTGGATCTCAACATCATAGAAAAAGAAATGCACTTACTCTGGGAGGTTTTCTGGGTCATTGAGAGTCCCTTGTATTCTTTGAACAAAAACTGAAAAGAAAATACGTTTTTACTCTCTGATTGTGAAAAATGTAACTCTTAATAGAAATAGTTATCTTTAACTTTTCCACTTTTGTCAGTTGAATTAAAATATCCTCCTAATTTTAAGGTGGCTACATCATAATCACAGGATAGTATTGCAGTGATGTAACCACATGCATTTGCTTTGAGTCATGGCCTGGTCTGAACTGCTTCTCATTTTATGATTTTAAGACAAATTGGAATAACTGGGTAAAGTACCACTCTTAACTGAAAGTACCTCATAATACATCAGAGGTAACTTTCACATCACTAATTCTGTGTACACATCTTCCTTAAGTATCTGTCTAGAAGATATAATTTAAAGTATGAAAAGGAACCAGAAACGTGGTGTTCTAAAGTTGATATTTATTGCAATGTTATTTCTCTTTCTCTACATCCAATTTACCGGACTATGTCTCTGTGTTTTGATTGCTTATCTTTTCTTTTCTTTCTCAGGTCCTGCTATTAGTTCTCACCACTGAGGAGGATAAAGAATATCAAATTTACTTACACTTCTCCTGGGTGTTTTAGATCTTAAAGATATATTTCCATACCCTTTCCTGCTGACTTCTTCATCTTTTAGCATTTACTATTTTAGCTAATTTTCAGGGGATTAGTTATGAGGAACAAAGAATTCCAAGAGCTCCTACATTGACACAGTGTCTGCTATATCCAGGGTTAGATTATTTTGGATCACTGTAGTAATTCACACTATCTATTCCTGCTGGTTGTAAATCTCACTAGATGCTTCTATGTATTTGATCCATTCATGGATTCATCTGTCTGAATTCAGATGTCAAGAAGCTACAGAGCATCAGAAGTGGCAAATGTCAAGAAAAGAAGGTCTAATGAAATTCCTAATAAATATTAATCTTTCCCTCTCTCACATATACCAAGACATATTAAGGGGTTTGGGGATATTATTTGATATTAATTTTTTTCTTTATTTATCTATTTAACAAATATTTAGTGCTTATCAAGTGGTAAATAATGTTATACATAGGTATTAGATATATACTGTGCCCACAGAGCTTATATTTTAGTTGTAGGAGACAGATATTCAACTAAAATACATATATAAATGAAAATTATGTTAATTATTGCAGAGAGAAATATAGAGGAGAAATAGTGAAAATTGGGATGGAAAATTTTTAGTTATTGACCAGGAAAGGCATTTTTGAGAAAGTTACAATTAATAAACTATTTGATCAGTAAAGAATAAAATTTGCATTTTTGGTAAAAAAAATAAAATAAATTCACAAAGAGGAAATCAGAGGAAAATTTTGCTTGACTCAAAGTTTAAACTTGACTGGTGTTGCTCTGTCTAAATCAACAACAACACAAAAAGCTATAAATGTTTGACAAAGCTATTCATAGGAGTTTTGCACTTATCTCCATTTGTTTACTTTTCTTTTTAAAAAATTATTTTTATTACATTTATTGGACTGACATTGGTTGACAAAACTATATAGGTTTTAAGTGTACAACTGTATGTATTGTATTTACCTCCCAAATCCAATTTTTCTTCTCTTTCACTATGTATCTGACCCTCTTTATCCTTTATTACTTCTATCCTCAAATCCTTTCCCCTCTGATAATCACCATACTGTTGTCTGTGTCTATGAGGTTTGTTTCTTGTCTTGTTTGTTCCTTTGTTGTATTCAATTTTGTATCCCACATATGAGTGAAATCATATAGTTCTTGACTTTTTTCTGTCTGACTTGTTTTGCTTAGCATACCATTTTCAAACATTATGTTGTCACAAATGTTCAACTATGCTCACTGCAGCATTATTTACCATGGTCAAGACATAGAAATGACTGAAATGTCCTTCTAAGAATGACTAGTTAAAGATGTGTTATATATATGCAAGGTAATACTACTAAGCCATAAGAAAAGGTGAAATATAGTCTTCTCTATTTTTAGTCTTTAAAACTATTTGAAGAAAATAATTTTATATTTTTAAACTATTATGAAACAATTAAAATCTTCAAAAGCGTAAACATACTCTATTAAACATCCACCAAGTTTAATCTTATATTTTGGGGCTTATTTTCTAAAATTCTGTTAAGGAGCTAAAGTATTAGAGAAACAAGAAAGACATTACTGTACCTATATTTATTTAGCATTTATTATTGCAAATAACATTAAATAATATGAGGACCAGATTGCATGATGATGCTAGCACCAAAAATGTATAAGTGTTCATAGCATACAATAGATCCATGGGTAAATAGAAATAACCCATCCAGAGTCAGCCAAAGAGAGTTCCCACAATGAAAAGAACAGCTACCAGGGACAGACACTCTACAAAAGAACTTCTAGTTGCTAGGTGAACTACAAAGACACAATCTAGCAAAGAACAAAAAACACACAGGTTGCCATTTTCTCTGATGATAGGATGATATGCAAATATACAAAAAGATCCCCATCCAAAAAATGGTGCCCAGGCAATAAATAATACAGAAGGCCACAGAAATCCATCCACTTTGAGAAATGTCCTGTGTGATCCCCTACACCAGTACATAAAAGGGGTTGAATTGGTCAGGAACATACAGATTTCTTCCAATGAAGAGAAGGAAGGACATCCTTGGCTAGCAATATAAGGATCCAGTGTTTGCTGACAACAAAATGCAAAAGATGGCAATCCTTTCATTATCTCAGGATACAGCCATAGATCAGGAGATATATTAGGGTAATATAAGAATTATGGAAGCAACGAGGAACCCAGATCCTGGGTCCTTGAACTCTTTGGATAGGTAATACTTGGTGATGACTATTAAGGAAGAGGAAAGAAAAGCTGGGATATACGGATATTCTGAATGTTGGTTATAATGTGGATAAAGTGAAGTGCATAGTAAATTGCAGCAATCATAATCATTAAGCTTTAGTAAATTTTCCCTCCAAAAACTTGTTTCAAATAGCACCATTCCTAGCCATGAAACCAGTTACAAAAATTATAAAACCACCTCCTCAGCCAGGAACTGAGTAGTCTAAAAAAGAAAGTACAGATGAAACTTACAGAGAACGTTTTCAAGTCTCAGGACAACAGAGACAGATGAAGAGCAATGACACAAGTGAGCTATGGGAGTCGCCACAGGGAGCTCCTACATCGGAGGCTGGGAGCCGCCTCTGCAGAAGCCATGGTATCAGTAATAATACTGTGGACAGCTCCCATGAGGACATGATTCATGAAGCCCTAATGGACTACTATGGCACCCATCTGGCAACCTGCTTATCAGACAGGTCTGTCAAAATCTTTGATATATGCAAAGGAGGTCAGATCCTTATCGCAGACCTCAGTGGTCATGAGGGACCCATGTGGCAAGTGGCCCAGGCCCACCCCATGTATGGCAATATTCTAGCATCCTGCTCCAATGATTGCAAAGTCATTTTCTGGAAAAAGGAAAACAAAACGTGGGAGAAGACACATGAACACACAGGACACAACTCCTCAGTAAATTCAGTTCGCTGGGCCCCCATGACTACAGGCTAATCCTGGCCTGTGGAAACTCAGATGAAGCTATCTTCCTGCTGACTTACACTGGGGAGGGCCAATGCGAAGTGAGGATAATGCTCACACTAATGGCTGCAATGCCTGAACTGGGCCCCTGCAGTTGTATCTGGAAGCCTCATAGACCAGCCATCAGGACAGAAACCCAACTAAATCAAGACATTTGCCTCAGGTAGCTGGGACACCTCATCAAACTGTGGAAGAAGGATTAGGATGGCCAGTGGAAGGAGGAACAAAAGCTGGGTGCACATAGTGACTGGGTTCCAGACATGGCCTGGGTCTTGCCGTTGGTTTACCCACCAGCACAATCACCAGCTGTTCCCAGGGTGATTGTGTGTTCACTTGGATCTGTGACAATGCCTCAAGCAATATGTAGTCTCCCAACTATTGCACAAGTTCAATGATGTTGTGTAGCACATGAGCCAGTCCATCACAGCCAACATCCAGGCCGTCCCAGGTGGAGATAATAAGGTGACCCTGTGGAAAGAGTCAGTCTACATATGACATTGGGTGTGCATCAGTGACTTAAACAAGGTCCAGGGTTCCATGTCTGCTTCACTCACACAGGGCCAGCAGAATGAGCAGTGACAAGACTGGGAGGGCCTAGTTCTCCACCTGCCAATTCCTGGACTGCCCTTTCCTGGACCAGCTGGAAGGAAGCTCTCCAACAATATTACTTTCCAAGGAATAGTTAAAACTGCAACCAGATAGATCATCTGCCTTAACATGATTTGATAGTGTCTGTAATTTACTTTCTAGCTGGAAGCACCCATATTATGAGAGAAAACTACAAATGATTATTTAAAAATATTTTTTGGCCATTTTTATGTACCTTTTGGTTTCAGGCATTATTTGGGACTATTTATTTGTTTCCAAAGTAATTAAACATGTTGTTTATAATTCTCTCTAAAAACAAAAAAATAAAAATAACAAGGACCACCAACAGGAAGAAAAGCTTCATAGGTGTATCATCCTTCTCTTAGGATGACAGTTAAGTCACATTTACATCAATGCATGACAACAAATGACACTCAAAGAGATGCACAGCTAATTTTTAGGAATCTGTTAATCTGAAACAGGATTTTTGAAAATATATAATAGATTATTTTTTAATAATAAAGTATATTTAATTAGATAAAGTAAAGTTAAATAACAAATGAGAGGTCTAAAATTACTAAATTGAATAAGAAACATAGTAAGAAAAATTGTAGATGGAATGAAATATTTTCCACTGACTCTAGAGCCTTACTTACATCAGTCTTCAAATTTACAGCACCACTGCCCCATGGAGGATAAGAAAATTGGACTGTCTAGCTTCCATAGAGAATAACAGCCTAAAAAACTAGCATAAATTTAAGTCACTGATGCAACTTTGGTTCTGGCTTTTCTTACATAATGCTTTTAAAATCTTCTAACCTATTTTTAAAATCTAAAGTAGTAATTTCAATAAAGAACATTATAAACTGATGAACAAAAGGATAGATACAGAGGCAGTAAAGCTTCAAACACACTGTGAAATTACAGCAGGAAGATTAAAGTTAGGTGAGGTAGATAAGAGATCAATCAAAGGACTTGTATGCATGCATATAAGCATAACCAATGAACATAGACCCTGGGAGGTTAGGGTATGCCTGCGAGGGAAGGGGGCAATGGGGAGATATGTATGTAATGCCCGGAATGTTGGCCGCACTCACAAAGCACCAAGAGATGTTCTCATGCAAAAAGCAAAGGGTTTATTAATACTGGCATGCCAGGACCCGCAACGTACTCTGAACACAGAGTAGAGGTTGTGGGCCCCGAAGCAAGGTTTAAGCGTAGGTTAAATACACTCCAGGGGTTAGGGGCTTTTCATTACACAACCCGGGAAATTTCCGCCATGGTGTCTGAGCAGGTAAGACAGTTAAGCTTATATCCGCCGCGGTGTCTGAGCAGGTAAGAGCAGGTAAGACAGTTAAGCCCGCTGACACCCAAACATTGTTCTTATCTTTGCACAAGTTCCTGGTATCAGTTCCCTCGGCTACAGATGGCTATCTGGCTTCTGTCGCGACATTTCCTGGCATTTGGCTGACTTGTTCTGATTAACTTTAACTAGCTCCAGGCCCTGCTGGTTTTTATGTTTTTACATTCCTTCATGTATAAAAATTTAATAAAAAAAAAAGAAAAAAAAATTAAATCTGTCACTTGACTACTTAGTTAAGATTTCACATTTTCTTAATGTATGATAAGAATGCATGATGAGACAAATAAGTATTTTTTTAAATTTGGAAATTGCATTTGATTTGTTGCTTAATCTCTAACAGAATTTCTCAAACTATAATGTGCATAAAAATACTTCCTAAAATGAAGATTCTACTTGAATAATATGAAAACTGGTCTAAATACTGCGTTTGCATCAACTCCCATATGCAAGGGCTTAGACTTCACTTTTACCATTCTAATTCAAACCTTGTCTAGCTGGTAGCTTTCATATTGTAACCAATACCAATCAAGTGGCCTGCCACAACCAAAGCCAAACTGTGAGACAGGTATTTGCGCAAAAGAAAAAAAAAAAAAAAAGAAAAAGAAAAGGAAGTTTTATTCAGGTACTGCAACCAGAGAGAATGATGGATTTTTGTCTCAGGGAGCATTTCTTTCTTTCTTTCTTTTTTTTTTTTTTTTCTGCTCTAGCCTGTGGTTCTTATATGGATAGGGATAAGAAGGCTTATTATTTTTTTTTAATCAAATTATCTTGCTAGCTTTTGGCATGTTCAGGCCCTGTGCATTCATCTTTCTAGCTATTGGCCTCACACAGTGTAAGAACCTTCCCCTGTGCCATCTTGGCCAATTGGATAGGCTCTCTGATGCTCCCTCAGGATCAATGCAGGTGGAGATGCAAGATCCACCATCAGGAAGCGTAGACATAATGTAGCCCTCAGCTATCTCTAGACACTAGACACAGTACCACTGGAGCAACAAATTGGAATCTACAAAGCACCCTTAGTTCCCAGCGTGCCTGTGTCCTCTGAATAGTCCTCATGTGGCTGCCCCTCTGACTGTCTACAGGAACAATATTATTAAGTGAAGTAAGGCCTGGAGACAGTCACAAACAAGTATGAGATATTGTAATAATTTTAGAATAAGCCTTTTCTAATGCCCTAAATGAATGGAAGAATTTTCCCAAATAGTGCTCTTTTTGCAGCCACATTGTTAGATCTGTGGAAATGGAAATAGGTTATTATTTGTATGCCATAAGCTTATCTTAAACACTCTAATATTTTTTGATTAACATGTAGCAAGAAATAGGCCTCTGAAAGTTAAGAACCACAAAACAATAAAAGTAAGCCCCTTTGTTGAAAACTCCAATTCCTATGTTAAAGTCTCATTTACAGCCTAATTGTAGCCTAATTACGAAAATTAAGATAAGTAGAAACAGCTGGAACAGAAGGCAGTGAGCGTGAAGTGTACCCTCTGCACTCATTTGAAGGAGATCATTATCCAACTTTACATACAGTGCATGATACTTACTGTGATTGGGCTAATTTATATCCAAAAAGAATAAAAGCACCTTGTGTAAATAAATGGACTGACCTATTAGCTCTGATTTTGTAAATACTCTATTATCTAATGTTTCAAGTGTAGTTATATGCTAAACTTAGGAAACTCTCTTAGTCCTCTTCCCTTCCCTCTCCAAAGCATTCTTCTTTTGTCTTTTGGTCAAAGGATCATATTCATTCTATGAGTATTACAGTGCACTGGTAACAACAATGAGAAGTCCATTCTTCAATGTATGTGTGATTAGTGTTAAAGAGAAAATAAAAGCTTGGTTTGAATTTTACTTTGGTGATTGCATAAATAAAGTCTTACAATTCAGGAAACTTTCACACTGAGGAAAATTCCACATTGTTACAGCATGTTATTTAAGAACACAAGTTATACATTAGAAGGGATTTTTTTTTTCTTTTTTCTTGTATCTATAAGAGATGGTGAATGTTAACTAAATAAATCTATTGTGGTAATCATTGCACAATATATGTAAATCAAACTATCATGTTGTATAGCTTAAACTTATACAGTGATGTATGTCAATCATTTCCCAATAACACTGGGGGAAAATAACAAAAGTTGTTCAGTTAAAAATAATGACTTAAGGTCTCTAAGACTTACTTCCATCATGTGCAAATAATAGTAACAGTGCATATATCATAGGGTTGTGAGGAGGATTAAATGGAATAATTTATGTAAAATACTTGGACTATGCCTGGCCTATGTATCTACTCAGTAAGTAATAGCTATCTTTATGTATCTGGATCCAGCACATTGATTATTATGATTTGTAATCTCTTTCCTTCAAGATTAATTCCTAGACAAGGTAAATGCTTTTTATTTATAGACTAGAGGCCTGGTGCACAAAATTTGTGCATGGAGGGGTGTGTCTCTCAGCCTAGCCTGCACCCTCTCCTATCTAGTACGCCACAAGGAATGTCTGACTGCCCGTTTAGGCTGTTAAAACTAGGATAAGGACTAAACCGGCAGTTGGACATCCCTCTCACAATCCAGGACTGCTGGCTCCCAACTACTCACCTGACTGCCTTCCTGATTGCCCCTAACTGCTTCTGCCTGCCAACCTGATCACCCACTAACCACTCCCCTGCCAGCCTGATTGATGTCTAATTGTTCCCCTGCCAGCCTGTTTGCCCCTAACTGCCCTCCCTTGCAGGCCTGGGTCACCCCCAACTTTCCTCCTCCACTGGCCTGGTCACCCTTAACTGTCCTCCCCTGCAGATTTGATCACCCCCAACTTTTTTCCCTTGCAGGTCTGGTCCCTCCCAATTGCCTTCTCCTGCTGGCCATCTTGTGGTGGACACTTATGTCCACATGGAGGCAGCCATCTTTGACCACATGGGGGCAGCCAATTATGTGTTGAAGTGATGCTTAATTTGCATATTACTCTTTTATTAGATAGGATAGAGGCCTGGTCCATGGATGGGGAGCAGATGGTTTGCTCTGAAGGGTGTTCCAGATCAGGTTGGGAGTTCCTTTGGGGCATAGGGCAGCGTGGGCAAAGGACCTGTGGTATTTGCAGGTCACCCACACCCCAGCAACCCAAGTGGAGGCCCTGGGATCTGGGATTTATTTATCTTCTACAATTGAAACTTCGTAGCCTTGAGTGGAGCCAAGCCTCCTGTTTTCTCTGTGGCCACAGCCATTTTTGTTGGGATTTATGTATCTTCTATAATTGAAACTTTGTAACCTTGAGTTGAGGCTTAGGCCTGCCAGGGTATGTGGAAAACTTGGATTCCTCCATTGCCAGGGAAACCCAAGCCTCTTGCTCTCTCCATTGCTAAAGCCATCTTGGTTGGTTTAATTGGCATACTGGTTCCTTATTGACTGGTAGGCATGGTTTGTGGGTGTAGCATAGAGATGGTTAATTTGAATATTTCTCTTTTATTAGTTAGGACTAGAGGTCCAGTGTACGAAATTTGTACACGGGGGATAGGGGTGTGTCCTTCAGCCTAGTCTGCTACCTCTCCAACCTGAGACCCCCTGAGGGATGTCCAACTACCCGTTTAGGCCGAATCAGAGATCGGGCCTAAATGGGCAGTCTGACATCCCTCTCACAATTCAGGACTTCTGGCTCCCAACTGCTTACCTGCCTGCCAACCTGGTTGCCCCTAACTTCTTCTGCTTGCCAGCCTTATCACCCCTTAACCACTCTCCTGCCAGCCTGATTGATGCCTAACTTCTCCCCTGCCAGCCTGATTGATGCCTAACTTCTCCCCTGCCAGCCTGTTTGCCCCTAACTGCCCTCCCCTGTGGACCTGGTCACCCCTAACTGCTCTCCCCTACAGGCTTGATCACCCCCAACTTTCCTCTCTTGCAGGCCTGGTCCCTGCCAACTGCCCTCCTCTACTTGCCATCTTGTGGTGGCCATCTTGTGTCCACATGGGGGCTGTCATCTTGTGTGTTGAAGTGATGGTCAATCTGCATATTACTCTTTTATTAGATAGGATAGAGGCCTGATGCATGGGTGGGGGCTAGCTGGTTTGCCATGAAGGATGTCCTGGATCATGGTGGGTCTTCCCTAGGGGCCTGTGGTGGATTGCAGGCTGTCCATGCCCTGTGGTGACCAAGGCAGAGGCCCTGGTATATGGGATTTATTTATCTTCTACAATTGAAACTTTGTAGCCTGGATCAGAGCCAAGCCTTCTGCTGCACAGCCATTGAAACTTTGTTATCTTAAGCAGAGGCCTGGGTGCTTGGCTTCCTCCATCGCTAGGGGCAACCCAAGCCTCCCTCCTGCTCTCTCAGTAGCCATAGCTGTCTTGGTTGGGTTAATTAGCATACTCACTCTGATTGGCTGGTGGGCGTGTCTTGTGGGCATGGCTGGTGGGTGTAGCAGAGGTATGGTCAATTGGCATATTACTCTTATATTAGATAGGATTGTCCAGTATTTACATATCTAAAATTAATTTGATAGTTTATGAAAACAAGTAAAAATATATGACAGGAAAAATAATACTTTTGGTATATATATCAGCATTGTGAATATAACCTAAAGTATTAATGAAACTAGTTTCAAATTCTCTTCTTGTGTTTAATTTTAAATGAAAACACAAAGATGCTACATTTCTTCCCTGACATAACATTTAGTTGTTATATATGACTTTTACATTTTGAGTGGATAAATTAAGCAAACATAATTATGTGATAATGTAACAAATATGTGAATTCTGCCAAATCCTTTCACCTTCTAAATGTGCACGCGCGCGCACACACACACACACACACACACACACACACTGTATACCACACATCCAAAAGCATACATATGGGAAATATGGCCATCTAAAAAGGGTCCTGGATAAAGTCTGGTAAATTTGAACAGGTTCCTATGGTTCAGTGATTGAGCATTGACCTATGAATTAGGAAGTCAAGATTTGATTCCTGGTCAGGACACATTCCTAGGTTTCAGGCTAAATCCTCAGAAGGGTTATGCAGGAGGAAGCCAATCAATGATGCTCTCTTATTGCTGCTTCTATCTCTCTCTCCCTTCCTCTCTGAAATCAACAAAAATATATATTTTTTAAAAAATTAACTTTGCCTATACAATTTTAACCTGACTCTTCAATGCCATCAAAAGTGAGACACAACTCATCAATTTCATGAGGGATAAGGCTGTTTTCTGGAATTAACCAGTGGTTCACTAAAATCACTGATCAATTTAGTCATCTTGTTTAATTTGATAACCCTAGAGAAGGAGTACACCAGGTTCAGTAGCTTTAAGCACTATTCTGGTTTACATTGGAATAATAGCTTGTTAGTGGTACAATCATATCAGAGTTGGAGAGAATTTTTAGATTATATTATAAATGGGCCACCAGCTATATTTTGTAATATCAGAAAAAAATGATATCTGGTACATATGTAATGTGTTATATCCACGGGGTAAAGGGGCTCAAATCTAGTTTCTGTTGTAGCAATCTCAAATACGTAATAATAAAAATAATATATTCATGACTATGGCCATATTTGCATTAACATAGCTAAAGGTAAAAAATTTCCCCTTGTGTTTACGCTTCCAGACAATCTGGCAGTTAATTCTGAGAGAAATTTCTATTTCAAATATCCCTAGGAAATATGCATATACAAAAAAGTTCAGTTATTTAAAAGTGTCATGGAAGCAATTCTGCATATCTTTAATGACTAATAGAATTACCAAAAAAAAAAATAGTTTCTAACTAGCTAAGCCCGACAAGTTTAGATTTATTCTCCACAAGCCTAATTATTTATAGTTTATTTATTTCCATAATAACTAAAGAAAAAAGCAGGCAATAAAATGTGACTTTTATTTTGAAAATTTGTTACTGAATTAGTTTGCACATGTTGGTTAAACTTTTTTCCCAATAAAGTTATTAATATTTTTTTAAGAATTTAAAAAAATAGTTGAACATGCATATTATTAAAACATAAATTATGGCTTTTAAGGCATAAGAATAGTTTCAAATAACTTTAGTGAAATTGAAAATAATCTGTGTTTTTTTAAGGTCCAATGTTCAGTATTTAAATGTACGAATCAATCACTATTGAGATAATATAGAAAAAAATAACATTTAAAGCTTTGTAGGAGAATTCTTTTATAGCAACTCTAAAAGTTTTATTACATAAAATATGGATACTTGTACCTCAAACTCCAAATGCATGTCTTGGGAAGTGGAAATAGCATCGGGCCTGTGTGAGCACCTGGAACCAGATAGAAAAGTGCACTGTGAAAAGAGAAGCTTCCACCTGCTGCTTTCTGTGCATAGTTTGTAGGGAAAACTCATCACAACAGTGGCAATTCATGATCCACTGCAAATCCTTCTATGGAAAGGCACTTGAGCCAAAGGCTATGTTTACTTGAGGTACCCACATGTACAATGCAGATAGTGGTGAGAGACTGGGCATCAAATCAGAGATTGTTCAACCTCACAACCAATCCAGACTCTTCTACATTTTCTCATCAATAGGAAACTACTGAGAACTGTTTCCAGTGTGTAGGGATTCCATATTTGCTGCCCAGAAGGTAATTAGAGCTGGAGAGTAACTGGCACAACTATTTCCATTGTGCCAATCAGGAAAGAGTTTTAAATCAACAACTCTGAGGAAAAAGAGTAAAATCAATTGTAAAGGATGCTTTACAAAATTAAATACAATAATACTAAAGGTCTGGTGCATGAAATTTGTGCATGGGGCAGGGATTCTATCCCTCAACACAGCCTGCACCCTCTCTAATCTGGGAACCCGCAAGGAATGTCCGAATGCTTGCTTAGTCCCAATCTCACCAGGCCTAAACAGCAGTTGGACATCCCTCTCACAATCCAGGACTGTTGGCTACCAACTGCTTGCCTGCCTGCTTACCTGCCTTATTGCCCCTAAGTGCATCTGCCTGCCAGCCTTATCACCCTCTAACCACTCATTGCCAGCCTAATTGATATCTAACTGCTCCCCTGCTGGCCCAATTGCCCCTAACTGCCCTCCCCTGCAGGTCTATTCACCCCAACTGTCCTCCCCAGCTAGCCTGGTAACCCTAACTGCCCTTCCTTGCCAGCCAGGTTTCCCCCCCAACTATCTTCCCCTGCTGGCCCAGTCACCCCTAACAGCCCTCACTTGCAGGCCTGGCACCCCCTAACTGCCCTTCCCTACAGGCCTGGTTGCTCCCCAACTACCCTCCCCTTCAGGCCCACTCACCACCAACTGTCCCCCCCTGCAGGCCAGGGTCCACCCCAACTGCCCTTGCCTTCAGGCCTGGTTCCCCCTAAATGTCCTCCCCTGGAGACCTGGCTGTGCCCAACTTCCCTCCCCTGCAAGCCTGGGTCCCCACCCAATTGTTCTCCTCTGTAGGCTTGGTCACCCCCCAAATGTCCTCTGTAGGCCTGGTTGCCCATAACTGCCCTACCCTGCCAACTTGGTTGCCTCCAACTGCCCTCCCCTGCAGGCATGGTCCCTCCCAACTGCCCTTCCCTGCAGACCTGGTCCCCCACAACTGCTTTCCCTTGCATGCCTACGTCCCCACCCCCCAACTGCTCTCCCCTGCAGGCTTGGTCACCCCCAACTGTCCTCCTCTGCAGGCCTGGTTGCCCCCAATTGCCTTCCCCTGCTGGCTCAGTCACCCCTAACTGCCCTCCCTTGCAGGCCTGGTACCCTCCAACTGCCCTTTCCTGCAGGCCTGGTTGCCCCCAATTCCCCTCCCCTGCAGGACTGGTCCCTCCCAACTGCCCTCCCCTCCTGGTCAGCTTGTAGTGGGCATCTTGTGTCCAGATGGAGGTGGCCATCTTTGACCACATGGGGGCGGCTATCTTGTATGTTGCAGTGATGGTCAATTTGTATATTATTTCTTTATTATATAGGACAACTTCTCTTCTATTAATATTCAACATTATTTGCATTATTTTCAATTGGTCCCAGATTATTAGTTTCAGTAATATTCTATATATTTTATTTGGTTTAATTTTCCTGCCCACTTTTTTGAAGTACTTGTAAGCTATGAAAGGCACCAAAAAAAAGAGAATATTTTCTAACAGGTCAAAATATGGGTTTGAGGAATCTTGGGCTGATAGTAATTGCTAGAGTCTATAGAAAGGAGTCAGGAGGGTAGCATAGAGATTTCCAGGGTATGTGTATCCTCTAGAAAAAAGGGAATCTGATTCTTTCCAATATTTCTTGACATTTGCTTCATCACCCGTTCCCTCAAAAACTTCATCATTCTCATTCATTGCCTTCAACATATGTATAAAAGCCTATTTTCTGAGGAGAGATTTTCTGCTGGTTTTATAAACCCGAATCATTAATCTTATGTTTTCTACTCCAATGATGTATTTCAAAATCTGTCTGTCACTTAGCTTATAATATCCCATTTTTGTTTAGAAAATTTTTCTTTAAGAGCGGGAAATTGACCCTCCAACCATTAGTTAATTCACTATTAAATCTTCTTATTAACTTTTATTCATTGTTTTAGATTGTGTTTTGATCTCACTTCATGTAGTTTGGGATAGATGCATTACATTAAAGTAACTAATCTACACTCCTCATATCTAATGACACCAAATATTTATTTTTCATCCATTCTTATGTTTGATGTATTGGCAGGAGAAAGGTTCTGTTAATTGAAGGTCACCAAGGCTCGCAGAGATCCTCTCTCTTCCTTTCAGGAATATAATGGCAGTTAATGAAGAGAGAAGGAAATGTAACTCACCTTACACTGGTTCTTCAGGTTTCCAGTTAAAAGGTGACATGTCATTTCTGCCCACATTTCATGAAGCAAGTCATCTGAACATAGCTAACTCAAATGGGAGTGTGAGTGCAATCCTACAGTGTGCCCAGTAGGACTGGCATGTGTATGACCGTCACTGTGGTCATCAAGAGAATTAAAGCTATCATATTGATCCTGATATTCCCTGGTTATACATATTTTAAAATCTGTATATCCTGAGTGCCTATACTATGTCTAACAACTTCTAAGCTATTTATTACTAATTAGCATAGCACACTAACCTTGCTCTTAGAAGAGAACAGGAAATAAACCCTTCAGCCATCAATTAACCACTCAGTCTCTAATTGGCAAAACTAGAGCATCCTTGAAGAATCAATAGACTTTTGAGATACTTGATATAATTTTTAATTTTTTTTTAAACTCTGAGGCAAAACATTCAGCAAATAGTGAGTTTTTATAGTCAAGGGTAAAACAGCATTGAAAATAAATGCTAAAAGTGAACACAGGTGAAGACATAGTCTATTGCCTACCTAACCAGCCTTCCATTTTCTCAGGCACAGACTTACTCAAATAAATTGAAAAACTTGTCATAACATTGACGGGGAACCTAAATTTCACACTGGGTCAATATAATGCATAAAGAAGATCCCAGAAATAATTTCTATTTTATTTGCCTAAGGCATAGCAAAATACTTAGATTTTTTCCTAATTGGGAAACACTCTTATTTCTGCCTAAAAAGAGAAGAATGTGGGGGTGTTAATGGCATCTGATGATGCACCAAGAAAATAGTGACATATGTACATGGGCAAAGATTCCCAAAGACTGATTCACAACTCTGTTTTAGCAGATAGTTCTTGGAAGGGAAAAATTAGTTTCTGTCACTGATTCTTTAATGATCACTATCTGGGTCTGGCTGGCAATGTTCCCCACCCCCAAGCTGGACCCAAATAAGATTATGTAATAGGGATAGGGAGAACACCTGGTTTTTGTGCTGGTGCCTTATCTTTGCCCAGCATGCAGATCCTTTTTTTCCTGGGTGCTAGTTATACAATCCTAGGATTTTCTTGCTTTTCTAACTAGAACCTGATGCACGAAATTTGTGCACAGTCAAGGAGGAGGGTAAGAAAGCCCACACTGCACTCTTTTGCAATTCAGGACCCTTTGGGAGATGTCCGACTGCAGGATCTTTGGGAGATGACCAGCAGTCAGACGTCCCTCTTGCAATCCAGGACCGCTGCCTCTTAACCACTCACCTGCCTGCCTGATCAACCTAACCCCTCTGCCTGCCTGCTTGATTTCCCCTAACTGCTCACCTGCTTGCCTGATCACACCTAACTGCCTCTGCCTGCCTACTTGATCACCTCTAACCACTTGCCTGCCTGCTGGATGTCCCTAACTGCTTGCCTACCTGCTTGATCACCCCAACACTTCTGCCTGCCTGCCTAATCACCCTTAACCACCTCTGTTTCAGCCCCTGCTGCAATGCTTCATCAGGAAAGACTTCTGGAATGATGTCCAGAAGGTCACTTGACTGTCCAGTCTAATTATCATATTATATTGTTATTATTATAGATTGGTTTTATGTCTATTATTTTCTATTAGTATCACAAAAGCTCATAGTATCTATAAATTTTTATTAAACTTAATTTTCCTACTTACTTCTTTAAATATATGTTCAATGTTTTAAGTTAATGGAGATAGGTAGACATATGGCAAAACCACTTTGGAGAAATGATAAATGAGAAGTCTTAAGAAAGCAAAATTATGTTTTTATTTCTATAATATGTAATAAAGTCCTGAGCTCTTCTTTAATACAATTTAAAATAAAATTTTAAGTTAATTAAGATTACTGTATTGATTCTTACCTATTGCAATTCCTTAGCACCTTGAGCATAGTGGGTTCTTAGTAAACCTTGCTTCAGGAGAATGATGATCATAATTCAGTACATGATGGTATAAACTTCTGATGTTACAGGTGCAACGTTCATGTGTCTAATGCTTTAAAAGAAAGACCAATATTTGATAGACTAGAATTTGAAGCAAGGAAAGGTTTATTTATTTTTTAATATATTTTATTGATTTTAGAGAGGAAGGGAGAGGGAGAAAGATATACAAACATGAATGATAAGAGAGAATCATTGTTTAGCTGCCTCTTGCACACCCCACACTGGGGGTCCAGCCCACAATCCAAACGTGTGCCCTTGGCTGGAATTAAACCTGGGACCTTTCAGTCCACAGGTTGATGCCCTAGCCATTGAGCCAAACTAGCTAGGGCAAGGAAAGATTTATTGATCAAGAAGGCCTAGCTTGAGAAGAGGGGAGAACTGATCATTAAATCTATCTTAAGAGAACTTGATATAAAAAAGGTTTATTTTATATCAAGGAAGGAGAGGATGGGTGAGACAAGAGATGTATGGAGACTGTAGTCTATCAGGCCTGAAAAAGGACCCAAGGAAACACTGGAAATTTCTAAATTCCTTTGTTCCTAGTTGGTCTGTTGACTCCCACTGATCTGAGTTCACTTTTGGAGACTTCTGTTCTTCATGTATGTTTCCCAATCTCTTTCTGCACCTGGACTGCTCAAGCCTCCAGCAGAATTTCTCTAATTAGCATATCAAAGCAGGAGCTATAGCTTGAAGGTCCTGGGGAGAGGGAGCATTTCACTCTATTACACTGATCCCTGGCAATTCTATAGCCAGTGCAGGGCCACTCTACTGCCAGTGCCTCTGAGGACAAGCATTAGGACAAAATTATGGTGAAGCATTTGCTACCCTGATCCACTATCCACATTTGCATAAGATCACAATTCAATGCCTTTCCATACCATATTTCTATTTCATTAATAATAATAACAGTGACTTTAGAAAATCTTTCCTCTAGGTTTTATTCTAATAGCACTTCTCCCATTGTCTTTTATTTACAAGGAGCAAATAAATGCTGTTTTGACAATCATAGGAAGACTGGAAAATTGACCTTCATTTTTTTTTCACTTCTTTTGTTCATTATTATAGGGTTTAACTAGCAATTGATTGTTTTCTCAGAATAATACTGATAATAATAATAATAATAATAATAATAATTGAATAGCTATAAAACATTACCCCTATAAAAATAAGAAAAGAGTAATCTGTGATTAATTATTAATAATGTAGTTTTAAGGATTTTCACTCTGATTTAAAAATATTTTATTTTCTTGACATAATTGCAGAAGTAAACCCAATATGCTAATGTGTCTCTGAGTTTTGCTAAATGTGCAAATATGATCAATAGGAATATAATAACTATATTTTATTTGCTGGTACAGGTCCATATGAACTAGAGAGTTTTAGTATTTATATTTTTATTTCTGTTGGAAAAATAAAAATTACTGTCAGTTTACTATTCACAATTAATACCTATATATAAGTAATCAAAATTCAATTAAACCTGTCTACCTCACTATGAATACAGTAGTAAACAGAGACATAGACATGTTAGCATCCTCTAGAGAACACAGTGAGGGAAGTAAGCGCTCTAGGAGGGAAGTAGCAGTAATTGTGATTGGTATGAGCCATGCAACAATGTGTGTTGAGGCTTCTCAAAAAAAAAAAGTAATGCTGAAACAGAGATATATAGACTGAATAGTAGCTTAATAAAGTGTTGAAGACAGCTGTAGCTGGTTTGGCTTAGTGGATAGAGCATTGGCCTGTAGACCAAAGGGTCTACAATTCCAGTCAAGTGTACATGCCCGGGTTGTGGGCTCAATCCTCAGTTTAGAGTATGCAGAAGGCAGCCAATAAATGATTCTATCTCATCACTGATGTTTCTATCTCTCTTTTATGCTCCCTTACTCTCTGAAATAAAAAAAAAATTGGAGACAGAGTACAAATGTTTGAGTAGTACATGAGTATATGTGCATGTGTGTGCATATGTGTGTATGTTTATGTGGTTTCAAACAAAAAGTGAATATGAGAGGATCAAAGGACCAACTCATATAAACCCTATAAACTATATTGAGATATAAAAAATTTATCAAAGATCAGGACTGGCTCCATAATTTGTGGGGCCAGTACAAAATGAGAAAATGAAGCTTTTATTGAGAATGAGAAAATGAGGCTTTTTTATGAAAAGCCTTTAAGTATGAGAATGCTAAATGGTTATTTGAGTTTTAGAACTATGCCTCATTCTCCATCATAGAGTGAAGATTGAAAGGGAAGCTATATTGGAAGAAGCGACACTTGCCCTGAAGGATATAAAATAATCCAGATGATAAATAATCTTGATGTGAACTATGATAGTGGCCATAAAATGGAATAAATTAGAAAATTTCAGGATGCAGGATTTAAAAGAAAGAATACAAAAATTATGACAGATTGATAGAAAAAATACAGAGGCATTTTTCAAGAATGAATTTTAAGACATGTTAATTATAAAAACTATAAGAAATTGAATTATAGTGTTAACATAAAAAAAACAAACAACAACATTGAAATCTATAAAGAATTTTTGTGAGTTTATTTGAGTCAAACTGGTGACATATGCCAGGAAGCAGAACGTCAAGGAACTGAGATAATGCTCCTGAGAATAGGGGGTTACATTTGTATCCTATATATTAAAAAAGTAATATGCAAATTGACCATACCTCTACTATACCCACAAGCCATGCCCACCAGCCAATCAGGAATGAGTATACAAATTAACCCAACCAAGATGGCTACAGCCACAGAGAGAGCAGGAGAGAGGCTTGGGTTGCCCCTGTGATGGAGGAAGCTTTCCACACATCCAACCATCCAGGCCTCCTCTAAGGCTACAAAGCTTCAATTATAGAAGATAAATTCCAACAGAAATGGCTGCTCCCACAGAGCAAGCAGAAGGCTTAGCTCTGCTCCAGGCTACAAAGTTTCAATTGTAGAAAATAAATAAATGCCAGATACCAGGGCCTCTGCTTGGGTTGCTGGGGGTTGTGGCCAGCCTGCAAACCACCACAGGTTCCTCACCCAGACCACCCCATGTCACAAAGTAATCAACACTCTGATCTGGGACACCCTTCAGGACAAACCAGCTGGTCCCCACCCGTGTATCAGGCTTTTATCCTATCTAATAAAAGAGTAATATGAGATTGACCATCATTCCAACATACAAGATGACTGCCACCACAAGATGGCCAGCAGCAGAGGGCAGTTGGGAGAGACAAGGCCTGCAAAGGAGGGTAGTTGAGGGTGACCATGCCAGCAGAGGAAGGAAATTGGGGGTGATTGAGCCTGCAGAAAAGGGCAGTTGGAAGGGAACCAGGCCTGCAGGGGAGAGCAGTTAGCGGGGATCAGGCCTTCATGAGAGGGCAGTTAGGGGTGACCAGGCCTGCAGGGAGGACAGTTAGAGGTAAACAGGATGGCAGGGGAGCAGTTAGGCATCAATAAGGCTGGTAGGCAGAAGCAGTTAGGGACAATTAGAAAGGCAGGCAGATGAGCAGTTGAGAGCCAGCAGTCCTGGATTGTGAGAGGGATGTCTGACTGCCCATTTAAGCTCAATCCCACCAGTGGGATAGGCAGTCGGACATTCCTTGATGGGGATTGGTGAGGGTGCAGGCTGAGCTAAATTATACCCCTTCCCCCATGCATGATTTATGTGCACTGGGCCTCTAGTTTATACATCACAATCAAAGGAGGGACATAGGTGGGTTGCATGAAATTCATTTGTGATAGATTTAAGGAAGTGGGATAAAGAAAAGTGGAGGATACCCCTGGGATTAGATTAAAAGTAAAATGATGTACACATACTTAAGTGAGTGCAGGAACAATTAACATAATAATGAAGGAATTTGTGGTACATGTTTTGGCGCCCACCACATTTTATTGTGTTCCAGCGGTTCCAGAAAAAGGGAAGTTACAAGTTATCTAGACATCTCACAGATATGTTATCTTAGAGGAAAATGGGCTCAGTGAACATCTAACTTGATCTTTGTCAGAGAAAATATCAGCCTAGGACATTACTGCCCATTATAACCTGTTTGTAGTTAAATATTTAATTTTCAGACCATCTTTTGTGGTTATTTTAGGTCTCTGAGTTTGCAAGACTGCCACACAGGCTCTCCTGAGCTTGTCAGGTTAGCATGTGGCTCGTTTTTCCACAATAGTAATTAGTTATATAGATGGTATAAAAAATTTAAAAAAAAAATCTACTCTAAAAACAGAAACTATAAATCATTTAATTTAAAATTATGGAGTTTTTTTGAGGTTGTATACAGAGAGTGGAGATTAAGGCTAAGAATAAAACTTGGAGAAAAAAAACTAACATAAAAATAATAAGCAATAAAAACAAATTTCTAAAATAACAAACAATAAGAGAAATAGATGGAAAACCAGAAAATTAGGTAACATAGTGAAGGAAGATTTTAGGGATAAAATAGGCAGAATAAGAAAGTTTTAGAAATTAGGGGGTCCAGGTGGGAGAACTACAGGACTGAAAGCTGGGAACTACCTAAAGGTATATATTCGCAGAATAAGAGAACTGGAAAAAAGTATACATCTACAGAATAAGAGGGCTGGGAGCTGTCAAAAGACAGACATTTACAGAATAAAGGACAGGAAGCCAGCCATTCACAGAATAAATAAGGCCACAAGAAATAGAAAAACAAAAGGGAGAAAAATAAAGGGAAACCCACATGATATTTGAGCTCTTAAGCAGTCACCAATAAGAGGGGATATCAGGACACAAAGATAAACAGCCTTTATAAATCTTAAGAAAGAGGACATTAGTGGTTCTCTCTATTCTTCCCCACATGGGAATCTGTGATTGTTTCTCAATAAATATCCACCTTTTCCTAATACCACCTTTTGTTTGTGATTCATTCTTTAAATCTACCTGAACAAGGACCTAGAAATCACTCTTCATCCTGCCTAGAGGAAAAACCATGTGTTCCAGTTTAATTCCGTGTTTCCATAGAAGTTTATGGATATGTTTTTCATGAAGCAATGTGTTGTCAATGATGTAAATGTTGGTAAAAGTTTAAGTTAAAATAAAAATTGAAAAGAATTATGTGATTAAAAAAAAGATCAAAGTGGCCTTGAAGAAATTGTTTTCCATGGAATGTTTGTATATGTTTATGTAGGATGATGAGGAAAAATGTGTTGACAATTCAAGAAGAGTTGCTCTGTAAAAGTAAAAAAATAAACAAGATGATCAAAAAATGGGGTTAGGAAAAGAATAGAGAAGAAATAAATTTTAAGTAATGGTGAGGGAAAATGTGATAGTCAGAATAATGGTTCCCCAAAGAGGTTTATGCCCTAATCCTAAAACCTCTGACTATGTTCACTTTATAGCAAAGTGAATTTACAGATATGTAAAGATTCGTGTCTTGAGTTGGAAAATAATCCTAGATTGAGAAGGCTAAAAAGGGCTAATTCCAATGTAACACTGATATTTGGGGCTAGTGATCTGAATCCAAGCCAGCAAGCTCAATGTGCATTCCTGATAAACTATAATAAGTCCTCTCTCCTTCCCAGATACTTATCTTGCAGAACCTATTACTGTGAACAGTGCACTGCCCCAGAGGAAGGGTTATTAACACTTGTGCTAGGTCAGACCATCAAATATGGCCTGGAGACCCCAAACACCTGAGGGCCTTGCAAAGCCTGCAAAAAGGAGCAGAAGCATAATCCATGTTTGTGGGACAAAGGCCACAGGGAGGGAGATATAAAGGAAAGCCCCATGCATGTTCCTTTGCTCAGATTTGGAAGGCTGTTCCCTGAGTCTACTGGTGTCCCTCCTTTTTTTCTCAGAAGCATCCTTGGTTTTCTTTGGTCTTCTTCAACAGCTGATTCCTTAATACTGGGAAACCAAATGTGCTTTGCTTTTGTGGCTTCTGGTGAGGGGAAAGAGCTTGGGGTTTGGGGGTGCAAGACAGGCCTCCTGAAGGTGGGTCCTGCTGATTTTAGCAGAATTGAACCAGGGATTCCTGGTGCTCCTGAACCTGAACCTAGGACCTGACACTTCTGGACCTGTCGACAGAATTGGTAACATAAGGACCCCAATCAGTCAGGCCCAATCCAGTGAGTAGAAGGGGAAGCTTGATCACCTCCCTGGAAGTCATAGGACTTCACCAGTTAAACTGGTTAGGAATCGGGGATGGACACTGTTTTTAAACTCTGAGTGAATGTGTGGTAAAAGTCTGTGAGTCTGTGGGCCCTCTCTTTTTCTTTGTGTGCTCCATGACCTTGGTTACGAAGTCTGAGTAGGCCTCAACCTGCGGTTCCGTGATTTGTCATACAGCATAACAGTGACTCACCCCCACATGGAGGTGACCAGGCTTGGGGTTTATACGGGTGCACCTTAACTAAGACAAATCTAATCTCCCAAGGGATGTGGCCAGGCAGCATCTGAGTGAGGATCTGTGAAAACAGATCACCCCCTCTCTTGTCTGTCTCTTGCCACTGATCATCATGGGGTTGGGACAAAGTAAACCTAATGTTCTCAATTGCATGTTAAAAACTTTTGAAAACGGTATCAATGGACACTATGGTATTAATATGAACCCCAAACCATTGAGGAAATTCTGTGAATTAGAATGGCCAGCCTGCAGGGTCGGTAGGCCCTCAGAAGGCTCCTTAGGTAAAGGACTGGTGAGGGCGGTCTAGAATGTAGTCATGAAAGATCCTGGACACAGATAAGTTTCCCTACATAGACAGCTGGTTAGAAATTGCTCAGACCTTGCTGTCTTGGGTCCAGTTCTGTGTGTGTAACAAGGGACAGAGTAAAGTTTTAATAGCAAGAGTGAAGAGGCAGGCAGGGCAGGTGCAGGCTAAAGAGAGTCAGGCAGGGCAGGTACAGACTAAGGAGAAGCAGGCAGAGCAGGAACTGGCTCAGGAAAATCAAACAGTAGAGCAGAAAGCAGAAGAGAAGCAGGCAGAAGAAAAGAAACAGAACAGGTTCTTCAGAAGGGAATCCAACCCACTGTTCTGCCAGGACCACCTGAGGAAGCCCTGTCAGTTTTATCATCTCCATATGTGTCACATGCGGCACCAAGTGCTCCTCCTGCTGGTCTGGAAGGTCTGGAAAGTCTAGAAACACTGCCTCCCTCAACCATCTCTCCTCAACCAGGCTCTCCAGAGCCAGCTGGGTGGTGCTTGCATTCAGTCAATCAAGGGTCCGAGCCATAACCAGCACATCAGATGCCTCTCAGGGAGATTCAAGCTGTCAAAGTACTTGGTGAAGATGAGGAGGGAAGGCCACTCTATTATTGTCATCCCTTTACCACAAATGACATCCTAAATTGGAAACATCACACCCAAGCTTATTCTGAAAAACCTCAGGCCATGGTAGACCTCCTAGAAATGATTTTCCAGACCCAGAAGCCCATCTGGGTGGATTGCAAGCAGCTCCTTTCTAGCCAAGCTAGAAAGATATAGGCTGGCCTTCATCTAGGGAGTCAGGCCCAGAGCCAAGAAGTCCACCAATATGGCTGAAATCTCTGAGGTTTTCCAGAAGCCTAACAAAAATCCAGCAGCTTTCTATGAGAGACTATGTGAAGCATACTGGATCTGCACCCCTTTAGACCTAAGGCCCCGGAAAATTAGACCATGGTAAATGCCACTTTTGTAGACCAAGCCCAGCCTGCAATTAGGAGAAAATTACAGAAGCTGAAAGGGTCTGCAGGGAAAAAAATGTCACCAAGCTACTGGAGATAGCTAACAAGGTTTTCAACAACCGAGACAGTGTGGCAACGAGGGAGGAAGAAAAGAGAATAAAAAGAAGGTCCAATATAGTAGCAGATGCTTTTAGAGACTCAAGCTTCCAGACAGATCAGAAAGGGAAGCAAGAAGACAGATCAGGGGGAAAAGGAAGAGCGAGCCTGAGAGGAGACCAGTGTACTGTAAGGAGACAGGACACTGGAAGAATGAATGCCCCAAACGACAAAGGAAGAAAACTGGACCTCCTTTTCCACCCAGTCGCTATCAATCAGAGCCACTTGAAGCAGATCTCATTGGGCTAGCAATGGCTGATTCTGACTACGACAGACTGGGTTCTTTTCAGCTAGGCCCCCATGAGCCCATGGTCAGAATGAAAATTGGGGGCCAGACTATGGACTTTAGTTGATATAGGAGCTGCACACCCAGTCATCACACAGAAAATAGTGCCTCTCTCAGGAAAGGATATCATCATTATTGGAGCTATTGGGGATCAGACTCATAGACATTTCTGCCGCCCTCACAGATGCCAACTTGGTGGTCATCAAGTAATTCATGAATTCCTGTACTTACCAGACTGCCCAGTACTTCTAATGGGTAGAGACCTTTTAGCCAAAATGGGGGCAGAAATCACTTGCTCCAAGTGGCTCAGCACAGTTTCGCCTAAGTGAAGAGACCTCCCCAATGATCCTGTCCCTAGCAGTGCTAAGGGAGGAAGAATGGTAACTTTATAACCCCCAGTCAAAGGCCTCACCATGAAAACCTGAATTAGAAAAAGAATTTCCACTGATATGGGCTGAAGGAAATCCTCCAGTCCTGGCTAAAGACCACACCCCAGTGCCTCTTGACTTAAACCTGGGGCATCCAAATACATAAAAACAACAACAACTTTTGGAAGATATCAAGGGAGAGAGATTGACAGTAATACAATCACAGTAGGGGACTTTGCTACCATATTGACATCACTCTAGATCAAAAAAAAAAAATCAGTAAGGAAACAGCTATGCTAAATGACTCACTAGATCAGCTGGACTTAAATGACAACTTCAGAACATCTCACCCCAAAGTACAGAATATATATTCTTCTCAAGTACACATGGGACATTTTCAAGGATAGACAGCATATTAGGGCCAGTAAAGAAGATGGAAATAATATCAAACACCTTCTCAGATAGAATAAAATTATAAATCAACTACAATAATAATAATAATAATAATAATAATAATAATAATAATAAACAACAATCAAACACATGGAGGATAGTAGCATACTTTTACACTATGAACGGGTATAGAGTTCAAAAAGTAATTAAAAAACATTTGGAAACGAATGAAAATGAAAACACAACAATCCAAAATCTATGGGACACAATGAAAACAGTGCTCAGAAGGAAGTTCATAACACTACATGCCTACTTAAAACAAACAAACAAACAAACAAAACAACAGAAAACAAACAAAAAATCCTGGTAATAATTTATCTAACCATACAACTAAACAATTAGAAGGAGAATAATAATAAAAGCCCAGAGTATGTACAAAGAAGGAAATGATATAGGTCATAGAAGAAATAAATGACATAGAGACTAAAAAAACACACAAAAAAAACTAAAAACAATACAAAAGATCAATAGAACCCAGAGCTGGTACTTTGAAAGGATAAATAAGATTAATGAACTTCTAGCCAGGTTCACCAAAATAAGAGGACTGAAATAAATAAAATCATAAATGAAAGAGATTAGGTAACAATGACCTTACAGAAATACAAAGGATTGTTAAAAAAAAAAATACTACAAACAACTGTACTCCAACAAACTGAACAACCTAGATGAAATGAACATATTCCTAGAAAAAAAATATGACCTTCCAAAACTCAATCAGAAATAATTAGAAAACCTGAATAGACTGATAACTACAGATGAAATTGAAGCAGTAATAATAATAAAAAAAAACTTCCAGCAAACAAAACTGTGGTATAGAAGTCTTCACAGAGGAGTTTTAAGAAACATTCAAAGAAGAACTAACATGAATACTCCTCAAACTATTTCAAAATATTCTGGAGGAAGGAACACTTCTAAGCTCTTACTGTAAAGCCAGCTTTACTCTAACCCCAAACCAGATAAAGACACTACAAAAAAAGAGAAATACAGGCCAATGTCCCTGTTGAATATAGATGCTAAAATCCTCAACAAAATAATACCAAATCACATCTTGCAATATATTGAAAAGATCAAACACCATGACCAAGTGGGATTTATTCTGGGGATGCAAGGCTTGTACAATATCCACAATTCAATAAATTTGATACATCACATAAACAAATTAAAATACAAAAAAACACATGACCATATCAATTGATACAGAAAAATCACTTGACAAAATCCAGCACCCTTTCTTGATAAAAACCCTCAGCAAAGTGGAAATAAAGGGCTCATACTTCGACATGATAAATGTTTTATATGACAAACCTATAGCCAACATCATATTCAATGAGCAAATTCTAAAACCATTTCCCCTAAAAACAGAGACAAGACAAAGATACCAACTTGCACAACTCCTGTTAGAGATAACATTAAAAGTGTTGGCTATAGCATTCAGACACAAAGAAATTAAAGGTATACAAATTGCAAAAGAAGAAGTAAAGCTGTTATTATCCACAGATGACATGATATCATACTTAGAAAACCCTAAAATCTTGAGCAAAAAATTACTCAAATTAATAAATAAATCCAGCAACATTGCAGGATACAAAATTAACACCCAGGAATTTATGGCATTTTTATACACTAATAATGAACTTACAGAAAGAGAAACTAGAAAAACAATCTTATTTACCATTGCAACAACAACAAAAAATTAAGATACCTAGGAATAAACTTAGGTAAGAAGGTAAAAGACCTGTACTCAGAAAACTACAGAACATTGAAAAAAGAGATAGAGGAAGATATAAACAAGTGGAAGAATATACCATGTTCATAGATTGGTAGACTCAACATCATTAGAATGTCCATACTACTCAAAGAAATCTATAGATTTAATTCAATCCCCATTAAAATACAGCATATTCCACAGACCTAGAACAAACTCTCCAAAAATTCATATGGAATTAAAAAAGACCTTGAATCTTGAGAAAGAAGAATAAAGTATGAAGGATCACAATACAGATATCAAGCTACATTACAAAGCCACTGTTCTTAAAACTGCCTGGTGCTGGCACAAGAAGAGACATGTAGACCAATGGAACCAAATAGAGAACCCAGAAATTGAACCATGCCATTACATTCAATTCATATTTGACAAAGAAGACAAGAGCATACAATAGAGTCAAGACAGTCTCTTCAATAAATGGTGTTGGGAAAGTTGGACAGATACATGCAAAAAAATAAAACTAGACCACTAACTTATACCATACACGAATAAACTCTAAATGGATAAAAGACTCAAGCATAAGACCGTATACCATAAAAATCTTAGAATAATCCCATAGATAGCAAAATATCAGACATATGTTGTAGCAATATCTTTACCAATGCAGCTCCTAGGATAATGAAAACTAAAGAGAAAATAAACAAATGAAACTATGTCAAAATGAAAAGCCTATGAACAATAAAGAAACCATCAACAAAACAACAAGAAAGCCCACTACATGGAAGAATATATTTGCCAATGTAATCTCTAATATGGGTTTAATCGCCAAAATTTACAGGGAACTCATACAACTTACCAAAATGAAGAAAAACAATCTAATAAAAAAAAAAAGGGCAACGGACCATTTTTCAAAAGAGGACATAGAGAAGGCCAAGAGACATACGAAAACATGCTCAAAATCACTTATCATCCAAGAGATGCAAATCAAAACAACTAGGTACCATCTCACACATGTCAGAATGGCTATCATCAACAAATCAATGAAGGACAAGTGCTGAAAAGGATGTGGAAAAAAGAAACCCTAGTGCACTGCTGGTGGGAATGCAGATTGGTGGACCTGCTGTGGAAAAGAGTATGGAGCTTCCTCAGAAAGTTAAAAATGGAACTTCCATTTGACCCAGTGATTTCTCTTCTATGAATATATTCCAAGAAATCAGAGAGACCAATCAGAAAGGATATATGCACCCCTTTGTTCATTGAAACACAATTTCAATAGCTAAGATTTGGAAACACCCCAAGTGCCCATCAGCAGATGAGTGGATTAACAATTTGTGATACATGTACACAATGGAATATTATGCTGCTGTAAAAAGGAAGGGAGTCATTTCATTTGCAACAGCATCGATAGACCTGGAGAGCATTATGCTAGGTGAAATAAGGTAGTTGGAGAAAGGTAAGTATCACATAATCTCATTCATATATGGAATGTAATGAAAAACATAAACTGATGAACAAAAATAGATCCAGAGACAGAAACATCAGACTATAAAACCTTAGAGGGAAGGCAGGGGTGAGGTAGATATCAACCAAAGGACTTCGATGCATGCATATAAGCATATCCAATGGATACAGATAGTAGGGGGTGAGAGGCATGTGCTGAAGAACAGGAGCAGACAGGGAGAGCTCAATGGTGGAAAAAGAGGACATATATAAAAGTTTCAGCAATAAAGACTTTAAATTAAAAATAACCTTTGGAATTATATTCTTTCTAAATCTTTTTTAGAAATTCAACGGGCGAATTGCTTTAAACTTTAGGTATACCATATGACCTAGCAATTCCACTTCTAAATACTTATTCCGAGAAACCTAAACACTAAACTGAAAAAATATATACATATCCCTATGTTCATTGCAGCATTATTTACATATTCAAGATATGAAAACAACTCATTGATAAATGAAAGAATAAAAAATATGTGGTACATACGTGTAATGGAAAATTACTCAGCCATAATAAAGAATGAAATCTTACATTTACAACAACATGGATGGACCTAGGGGATATTATACTAAGTGAAATTAATCAGAGAATGGCAAATAACTTATTATTTAACTTTTATTTGCAATCTAAAAACCAACATAATGAACAAACAAAACAGAAACAAACACAGATACAGAGAACACACTGATGTGTATACACATGGAAGAAGGTGGTAAAATAGCCAAAAAAGGTCAAAGGGATTGATAAGTACGAAATTTCCAGTTTTAAGAGTAGTTAAGGGAATGAAAAGTACAACATTGAAAATATATTAAAAAATGTTGCAATAACTATGTATGGTGCTAAAAGTGTATTAGATTTGGAGTTATCACTATGTTGTGATTAGACTGTATCATCCCTCATTTTGCTAGATATTTGATATATACTTGAATTCAGATTAACTGTAAAAAATAAATGTCTGATACTATCTGTATCTTTTTATTGTTAGTATGATCTGAAAATATTCAATTCAAATTATTATGAACTAGATATAAGTCCAAGGTGCTAGAAAGTATTGTATTCATTGTTTATACTAGTTACTGACCTGCTCTGAAGGTTCAGGCCCTCATTGAAAACACTACCGCTAGGAAAATGTTACTTTTTACCTGATTGCTAATAGAGGATAGGTAAAGAAAACACTACAGTGTAATCTAGGTTTTCTAATGTGTTCCAGAAAACTGTTTGAGAAGCAATTAGTTTGAAAACAGAATCAGCCACAACAAAAGCAAAAACAAACACAAAAACAAAACAAAACAAAAAAAAGAAAATATTTACAGTACACTTTCCCGAGATATTAACAATTCAAAGTATAACAGTAAACTGATTCATACTTGTCCATTCTCTCCTTTGTTGCCTAAGAAACACGTGTGATTATACAAAAATCAGCATGAAAGGGTGTTGGATCAAGAACCAAAGTTTATCTGATAATCGAGACATTGTTTCCATGAATAAATTAGTTGAGAACTGCCTTGTTTGATATGGGAGACATTCTAGGTTTTACTATTCTAGTTAGAAATAATTTGAAAATATCAAAATTAGGGACAATCCTGACCAAATGCCAGTTTATAAAAGATGACTATATTAACAAATGGCTTTTCTGTCACTCACAAGGAAATATTCCACATGGGGTTAAGGTTTTTACATCCATAAAGATGGATTTCAGGTTTTTGGAAATAAAGGCAATAAAAGTTAGTATTTTTTACCCAGATTAGTAATCAGTTAGTAATTTTTTCTTTTTGTTTTGTTGATTGAATGGTTTTCTTTTCTTCCCTGTTACTTTCCTTTGCCTGGTGCATTATGTCTTTGACTTGGTTAAAATCTGCTTGAATGTAGCTCTGACATCACTAGCAATTAGAAAAATATTTACATTATATGGAATCTTTGAGAGATAACCTATTAGAGAGAAAATCAAGATCTTGAGTGTTTGGAACAATGTGAAGAATAACATAACTAAACAAAAAGTAGAGAAAGATTCCCCAAAATACCAACTTTCTTACCAATAACAGTTTTATAATCATCATTAATCAGAGCATTTATGGAGGGCTAACCTGAAAGGATGTGGTAGAAGAAGGAATAATAAAAACTTTAAAACCTATAAAAATAGATTTTCCTGAATATTTTTCTGCCTGAGACAGACTTCAGGTTGGTCATAATTTGCTTCCCTTGTAAGTGTTGGAGCCAAGACTTAACTAAAACGTTGTAAGACTGAATGACTAGTGCTTTCCTTTTTGACTTGTTCTTTGGATTGTAAATTGCTAAAATGGCAATGTCAAGGATATTACTAACATAGATATACTTTCTCCAATTAGGAAATTTAGGTATTAAGTTAGCTTAAGATTGGTAGAAGCAGAAAATCAGCTCTTCTCCTACTCTGATTTTTAAATCCTCTTCTAAAATGTTGCTTCTCTTTGCATGGACCAGCTCATTTAATTCTGTCTTTGTTTATTAAGTCCAAAGTTTAACACACAATTAAGTTCCAGTACTCTGCTTCTGCTACAACTGTCACTTTTGTCTGAGTGACATTTGTTCTCATTGCATTCATCCTGGGGCTTTCTAACTGGAGGGTTTTTATTTGTTTCTGTTTTCAGATATAAGCTTCCTGCTTTATCAGCTGTTCCTCAAAGCTCTAAGAACCTCTTGACTTGTTTTCAAACCAATAGCCCCAAATGTAAACATCATGTCTTCAAGATGCCACAAAAACAACTTTTCAAAATTTTGTAATTTGACATTTTGAATGTGACACACTTAAATTTGTGCTGAGTAACTTTACTATTATAATGAAAGACAACTCCCACCTGCTTTCTCCTTACTGTCCTGCAGAGTGTAAATATTAAATATCCAAAAGTTTCCACTCATACTTAAACTGTGGTTGGCCCAGCAGAAAAGTATTCAACATTTAAAGTTCAATAATATTTACTGTTTCATTGTATATGTGGTTTATACAGTGGTTGGTTTATGAAAAATAATGAATTCTTTGTAAATTCATTAATTTTCTTAAACCAATTATTTTCTTTATTTTATCTTTTAATGACCTTTGCCTAGTGTTTAATCATAGCTAATGGCACAAATCTGTAAAGGCAGTTATGAGACAATACAGGTTTGACAGTTTTGTCATTATCTCAAGAGTTAAGAAAGGTTAGATTCTCAGAATTCTTGGATAGAACTCTCCAAGAAAAGCCAAGTGCTTCATGGATAAGCACTGCGGATTCACAGGGAGGAACTCTGTCCTTGGCAACAGAATAGCACACTCTTCATAAGATAGTTGTAAATCCCCTCTCCCACCTTCTCTCAGTGAAACAGGTCTGTTTATTTCTTTTTCAGGTGAGAAGAAAATGCTCATGAATATATACATTAAAATATCAAAAAAATAGACATTAGTAAATTTTTTAAAAGGCCTTTCTTTTAAAAAAGTAGAATAATTGAACCAATTAAATGTGGAGTTGTTTACACAATCCAGTGACTCTATTGGTCTCTCTACCTTCTGATCCTCACAAGAGAAAAGAGAAGCCAGCAGGGATTCTTTGTGATTAATCACACACATGCTTCCCTAGAGTCACATCCTCTAATTAGGAGTGACTGAATATGATAAATTAAAATTCTAAACATTGGACTTTGGGGAAAAACACCAACCCTCATTCAATTTTTATTAGCTTATATATAATCACATCATATATTCAAAGTTGTCAGAGAAATATTTATAGATTATCAGATAAATTTAGTTACATCCCTGGCATGATAAAACTTAACAATTATTTTAAATCCTTAAGCAAACTGAATCATTTCAGTGGCATTTTCTGTATAGCGGCAGAGAAAGAGAAATACATATTTTCTAAATTACTGTGTTCATTTTGTTTGCTCCTTAGTTTTAAATCCTTAACCCATTTGTTTTTCTAAGTTACAGATTCACACCTTGCTGGATTTTTGCTCACTCTATTCTACTAAAGCAACATTTCCATTTCTTAAATATGTCAGCCCTAAGCACATTAGTTGGTGAGGAACAATAATCTAAATAACTTTTCATTTTATCTATTTCATTTTATAATTTTTAAAGGGCAAGTTTTGTTTTAGTACATAATATATGTAAACCAAATAAAGTATCTAATTAGGATAATTAGTAAAAATGTCAACAAGAAAACCAATTTCAGCAGGACAGCAAGATTTATTGTTGAACCCAGTTGATAGATTTACTAAATTTCCTAAAAATCTGGCTCCTCAGTCTTCATACTGATTTGTATTTCAGTAGTCATGACAGGCAGCACTGTCTCTGGTGGTCAATTTCTGTTTGCCTATTCTTCCTCAGCTGAATTCCAAGAGGTCAAGACTATTTAAATAAATTCTGTAAGACTGAATGGAAGGGTTTGGGTTTAGAGAATGTACTAGAAAATAATCCTTAATCTAAAATTTGCTCCCACCTGTAAATATTCCCACTGCCAGACCTCCTGAACACTGCTCTGCCTTGAAAATGCAGATTGAGCCTCAAGAGAAGATACCTATTACTGAATTCCTGGTTTGAAGATTATCACCTGCCTGCCAGCTGAAAATTTAATGAGAAGATTCATGGGCATAATGACAATTTGAAAGTAGGATAAACAAAAATCAAGCCTTGAGCATGTAGCATCCTATCTAATAAAAGAGTAATATGCAAACTGACTGTCACCCCAACACACAAGATGGCTGCCCTTATGTGGTCAAAGATAGCTGCCCCCATATGGACACAACATGGCCACCGCAAGATGGCCTGCATGGGAGGGCAGTTGTGGACAATCAGGCCAGCAGGAGAGGGCAGTTAGGGGTGACTGGGCTTAAAGGGTAGGACAGTTGAGGGGGAACAGGCCTGCAGGGCAGTGCAGTTGGGGGTGAATGGGCATGCAAAGGAGGGCAGTTAGGGGTAACCAGGCCTGTAGGGGAGAATATTTAGGGGTGACCAGGCTTGCAGGGGAGGGCAGTTAGGGGCAATCAGGCTGACTGGGAGCAGTTAGGCAGGGGAGTGGTTAGGGGTTTATCAGGCTGGCAGGCAGAGGTGGTTAGGAGCAATCCGGCAGCCAGGCAAGTGAGCATTTGGGAGCCAGCAGTCCTAGATTGTGAAAGGGTTCCCAGATTAGATAGGGTGCAGGCTAGCCTGAGGGACACCCCTCCCCACCATGCACAAATTTTGTACACCAGGCCTCTGCTAATAAAATAAATAGCTTTCCCAGGTTCTAGCTTTCTATTTTGCATTTGGAGGTGTCAGTGGTTGTCTGCACAGTGTATTGCTTTACAGCCCTGCATTTAGATAATAGTGGTAACAGTCTGCTCTCATGAATTGTGCACTGTCCCTGACCTCAGGGATAGCCAGATTTATCATCCCAATGATGTTAGGTAAATCAGGAAAGTACCAAAAGTTCCTGCTTTCAGTGTATCTCTACAATTTAAAAGAAAATTTATACCATCTCTGCTCTCAAGATGGTGCTTGAAAAGAGATATGAATGCCACATAGTACTAGTTAAGAGTGAAAGGTATCCCTGAGATACAAGCAAAATGGCCTTTGTGCACAATTATAAAGTATACCAGGTTGTATTTTCTTGTTTGGCATTTGCAATTTTTTTTACCTTCATCCCTTTTCCACCTCTAGGCTTTTATTTTAATTTAATAAATCTTTATTGTTCAGATTATTACATTTGTTTCTTTTTCCTCCTCCCCCCTCATAACTCCACTCCACCTTACTCCCACCCCTCCCTCAACCCTTATCTCCCCCAGTATTGTCCTCATCCATAAGTGTATGATTATTGTCCAGTCTCTCCCTGCACTCCCCTCACAACTAAACCCCTGGTAATTGTCAGTCAACTCTCTTCCTATGCTCCTGATTCTATTATATTCAGCAGTTTATTCTGTTCATCTGATTTTTAATTCACTTAATTTTTAGATTCATTTGTTGATAGATATGTATTTGTTGTTCATAATTTTTATCTTTACCGTTTTTTTCTTCTTCCTCTCCTTAAAGAACATCTTCCAGCACTTCATATAATACTGTTTTGGTGCTGATGAACTCCTTTAGTTTTCTCTTATCTGTGAAGCTTTTTATCTTCCCTTCAATTCTGAATGAAAGCTTTGCTGGGTAGAGTAATTTTAGTTGTAGGTTCTTGCTATTTATCACGTTGAATATTTCCTGCCACTCCCTTCTGGCCTGCTCATTTCTGTTGAGAAATCAGCTGACAGTCATATGGGTGCTCCCTTGTAGGTAATGAACTGTTTTTCTCTTGCTGCTTTTAATATTGTCTCTTTGTCTTTTGCTCTTGGCATTTTAATTATGATGTGTCTTGGTGTGGTCTTCTTTGGATTCCTTTTATTTGGGGTTCTGTGTGCTTCTTGGACTTGTAAGTCTATTTCTTTCACCAGATGTGGGAAGTTTTCAGTCATTATTTCTTCAAATAGGTTTTCAGTATCTTGCTCTCTTTCTTCTTCTGGCACTCCCACAATTCTGATGTTGGTATGTTTTAAGTTGTCCCAGAGGCTCCTTACACTATCTTCACATTTTGAATTCTTTTTTCTTTTTGCTTTTCCAGTTGAGTGTTTTCTGCTTCTTTGTATTTAAATTCTTTGACTTGATTATTGCCTTCCTCTCGTCTGCTGTTAGGTCTCTGTATAATATATATATATATATTATTTCAGTCAGGGTATGTTTAATTTCTAGTTGGTCCTTTTTCATCATCTCTTGAGTCTCACTGAATTTATCCATCTTTTCTAAAAAATTCTTGAAAAACCTTATAGCCCTGGTTTTAAACTCTACATCCAGTTCATTTGTTTTTCTCCATTTCTTTCATTTGTGATCTGTTCCATTGTCTATGCATTTTCACAATGCCAGGAGAGTTTCTGTACTGGAATCAGCCTTATGATGCAAGGCTTGCAAAACTGCAGAAGCCTCTCTGTTCTCCTTGGGTATGGTGGAGTCTCAGGGATGAGCAGAGAAAGCCTTGTCTTCCAATCAGCCCCGCCCTATAAGCCCATGGGTCTCAAGTGTCTCTCGGTAATCACTCTCACCCCCTCTGCCTTTCCAGTTCCTTTGCACTCTAGGACCCATATGAGTCTGGGTTTCCAGGGTCTTGCCTGAAACTGGGGTTCAATTCAGTTATAAGTGGCACAGTTAGGAGGCTCTGTCTCCTACCCACCAGAGAAATCCAGGGGCACAATTAGCAGTCCGTCCTCTCTGCATGCATTGGTGTGCGCACCCCAGATTTCTGCCCTTTCGCTGCTCCCCTAAATTTCCGTGCACTCTTCCTTTTTCACAGTCCAGATTCCCCCATATGAGTCTCTCCCAGAGCTGGTGTTCTATGCAAAAGAATAAGAGGTTCAATGCTGTCGCAATTCTCCATCTCCCTCCAGCCAGAAGAAGCAGCCAGGCACATGGCCACCCATCCTCTCTATGCAGGTGTCTTTGTACCTGAGCTTTTTGCAGCTCCTCTTTGTCTCTGTGAGCCCCAGTCTTTCCTTCTAGCTGTAGAATTTCCACTCAGTCAACTTTCCTATAGTTCTGGATAATGTCTGTTCTGCCTTTTAGTTGTAGTTTTGAAGTAGTTGTGCAAGGCAGCAGTTTAGGTGTTCACCTATGCCACCATCTTGGTTTTTCTTATCCCTCGGCTTCTTATGATGGCCAGAAAACCCTCAAATCCCTTTGTTAAAATAATACTATTTCCTACTGCTAATTTGTCATTATACTTTGGGCTTTTCAATTACTGTTATAAAAAATGTAAAATATTTTACAGAAATGGTTTTTTATTCCATTTTAAAGGTTAGTTACTATTGGTTTAAGTAGAACTGAATTTATTTTAAAATAACAAAGATCAAACACATTAGTGACTTAAATGATGTCGTCTTTAATTTTTTTCACATGTGGACATCTTGAGGTAAACCATCGAACTGTGTTTATATCAAGTATCCTGTATGAAATCTGTGGAAACAAGTTATTTTACCTTGTGGGTTTTATCCCTAAAGCTGAGTTATTGTCCAAAATAGTTATTTTGACTCCACACATCATACCCATTAAAAGGAAAGGCTGAAGAAGAGAGGTCAAATAACACATTCTTTCTTTTGAGGAAGATTTCCATCTGCTAATATGGCTGGCTACACCTTAGCTGTGCATATACATAACTGCTAATGGTTGAAAAATGCATCGCCTGACTAAAAAAAGGAAATTCTTTTACTATGATAAAGAGGAAATATATTTTAAAGACAATAAGCAATCTCTGAGATCATCTACTAGAAATTAAATGTGTTAAATATAATAAATTTGTGAGTGGCAGATAATAAATAATCTGGCTTCTGATTTTATTTTTAACTAGCCCTATAAAAAAAGGTAAGTAAGTGTTATTCCCCTTTCTTATAACTTATTTCCTTGTAAGCTAATCTGTAGTCTTACAGGAGATTTAATGATTATATAAAAACTAGAGGACCAGTGCATGAAGATTCATGCACTGAAGGGGGGGATCCATCAGCCTAGCCTTCCCCCTCTCACAATCCAGGAAACCTCAGGAGTAGGAGGCGACCCGGCAATCAGGGGAAGGCTACCTCACAAATGAAGGATAAATAGATTAAAATGCAGACAACTAAGTGATAAATCTCTGTCAGTAATTAAACAAAATTTATCATGCTATATATGTAGTTTTATTGATTAACATAATTTTATAGCAAAATTAATTGATTTTATGTTTAAAATTTACTAACAAATTAGAATTAATTTTTTTAAACAAAAAGTGTGTATTGCAATTTTAAATCCTTTGTTTTGTGTATCAAGGAACTAAAGCTCAAAGAAGTTAATTTATATCTTGTTAACTAGTTGTGTCAAAAGTATTACAATTAACTTCTAAAACTAAATTAAAAATCTGTATGGATGCAAAGGATCCTAATTTTTAGGATGCAAAAGAGACAGCATTTCATTTCAAATTGTAATTATGCCTTAAAACATGTGCTACATTGGCTTAAAACAATACAAATTTATTCTTTCACAGTCTAGAGTCCAGAATAACAAATTCAAGATACTGGCAGAACCATACTCCAGCTAAAAATTCAAGAGAAGAATTCTTCCTTACCTCCTCCAGCTTCTGGTGGTTCCTAAGACTACTTGTACATCTATTAGTTTGTGGCAACATAACTATAATCTTTGTCTCTGCCTTTATATGGCTTCTTCTTAATCTCTGTTTTTCTCTGTCACTTATTAAGGATATTCTTATTGGATTTAGAGTCCATTCTAATCCAGTATGATTATATCCCAATATTTACCTTAATTACATCTGAAATTAATTATATTTGTGTGTGCTAAGAAATATGATTTAGAAATGTCTTATTGGGCTGGAGGCATTATTCAATCTACTGAAGAACTCCAAAATTTGTATTTATACAACTTATATTTACAAAACAAAATGATGCCATATCAATCAAGATAAAGTGATTATGGCTTTCATTTGAGTAAGGTATTCTCTCATAATCAGTTTGATTTGGGGCAATTTTTAAGGCTTTGAGTATGGCATTAATCCATCTGATATGTGGCATTTTTTATGACCTTGACAGGGGAATTTTTAGGGGGCAACACTTTCAGGGGTTTCAACTTGATTTCTTTCTGATTCTAGTTTTACACCTGGGTCCTAGTCCAGAATCCCATCTGCTGATGGGAGAAAAAGCTTTTTGTAATTGCTGAAATAAATAATTCCTGGCCTTCATACTATGCCTTGAGTAAATAATTGGCTGATTTAAGCATGGCCTTCTCCCCTTCAGTGCATTACTTTCTTTCCCCCAAACAATCAACTCCAAATACTTAGAATTTCCATTCTCATCACATCTCTCAAGTACTGGAGATATTGCATAAGCTAGTTCTTGCTCCCCTACCTGCATCTGGTCCCACTTCACATATGGGAATAATAGAACATGACACTCTAGCATGCCAGGTGTTACCATTCCTTTATGACTATTTTCAAAGGAAATGAGTTCATCATTTGTCTGATAGTTTTTCAATTGCAGTGTTTAATTCATAGAATTTGTTTTCTAAGACAATTTGTAGCTGTACCAGTTTTAGCAAATATACACCAAAAACAGATCTATGACAGGATTTAAGTGCAATAAGTTTATTTGAGAGGTAGAAAAAAATCTTGTAGAAAAGGTGGGAAGTCATACAGAGGAAGAAAGTCCTCCAATAAAGGGTCCGTTATTAAGGGGTGATAGAAGTTAACATATGGGGAACTGGGAAACAGAGTAAACCCACATTTCAGCATTAACCCACACAAGAGGGAAAGGGACAATGGTCTTTATATATTTTCCTATCCACTGATTGAAGGTACTCCTGAGGGCTTTATGTCCTTTCACAACTTCACAGGAAAAAACTAACTAAAAATTAATTAATGCTGTATCAAGCAATGCACTCTCTTGTGATCATCTGAATTGGTAGCTTTGTATTCATAGACAATGGGTGGCAGTTCTACCTACCTATTATTATCAAAAAATTCTGGTAATTGTATTTCTTACTGATACTTAAAAATGTTGAGAATTTATAATATTTATAAAGTAAGTATTTAGATTTTTTTTAAATTTTTATTTTTTGTTTAAAGTATTACAAATAGTAGTACATATGTCTCCTTTTTTCCCCAACTGACTTTCCTCTGGCATCCCCTACTCCCAGCCTCCCCGACCCTCCTGGAACATGACCTCACTCCCCCCCGACCCCCTAATGTATCTTGCATCATTTGGTTATGCTCTCTGCATGCATACATGTACTTCAGTTAATCTCTTACCTATACCCCCAACCTTTCCCAGCCTTACTGCTGTAATTTGACAGTCTGCTCAATGCTTCTCACCTCTGTGTCTGACTTTTTATTCATCAAGTTATAATGTTCTTTATTATCCATAAGTGAGTGAGAACATGTGGTATTTTTCTTTCACTGCCTGGCTTATTTCACTTAGCATAATGCTCTCTAGTTCCATCCATGCTGCTGGAAATGGTAAGAATCCCTTCTTTTTTGTGCAGCATAGTATTCCATTGAGTAGGTGTACCGTAGTTTTCTAATCCAATCATCTGCTGACGGGCACCTAGGCTGTTTCAAAATCTTAGCTATTGCAAATTGTGCTGCTATGAACACAGGGGTGCTATATCCTTTCTGATTCGTGTTTCTGTTTTTTGGGGGGATATATTACTAAAAGTGATATTACTGGGCAAAATGACAATTCTATTTTTAAATTTTGAGGAAATGGCACACTGTTTTACACAATGGCTGCACCAGTCTGCATTCCCACCAGAAGTGAAGGAGGATTTCTTTTTCTCTGCATCCTCTCCAGCACTTGTCATTTTTTGATTTGTTGATGATAGCCATTCTGACAAGTGTGAAGTGGTACCTCATTGTTGTTTTGATTTGCATTTCTTGGATGATTAGTAACTTTGAGCATATTTTCATATGTCTCTTGGCTTTCTGAATGACTTTTTTCAAAAGTATCTATTTAGGTCCTTTGCCCTTTTTTTTTATTGGATTGTTTATCTTCCTTTTGTTAAGTTGTATGAGTTCCTTGCTGGAGATTAAACCCTCATCAGAGATAACATTGGAAAATATGTTTTCCCAGGCAATGGGCTTTCTTGTTTTGTTTACAGTTTCTTTTGCTGTACAGAAGCTTTTTATTTTGATGTAGTCCCATTTGTTTATTTTCTCCTTAGTTGCTCTTGCCCTAGATTCTGTGTCTGTAAAGATACTATGACATATGTCTGTAATTTTGCTGCCTGTAGAGTCTTGTAGGATTTTTATGGTTTCTCATCTAATATTCAAGTCCTTTAGCCATTTTGAGTTTGTTTTTGTGTATGTTGTAAGTTGGTAATCTAGTTTTATTTTTTTGCATATATCTGACCAATTTTTCCAGTACCATTTATTTAAAAGACTGTTTTGACTCCACTGTATGCTCTTGCCTCCTTTGAGAAATATTGAGTATAACGGCTTGAGTCAATTTCTAGGTTCTCTATTCTGTTCCATTGGTCTATATATCTGTTCTTGTGCCAATACTGGTAGTTTTGAGAATCATGGCTTGGTACTATAGCTTGATACCTGGTATTGTGATCCCTCCATCTTTGTTTATTTTTCTCAGGAATGCTGTGGCTATCCAAGGCCTTTTTTATTCCAGATGAATTTTTGGAGAGTTTGCTCTAGAGTTTTGAAATATGCTATTGGTATTCTAATAAGTATTGCATTGAATCTATAGATTGCTTTAGATACTATGGTCATTTTAATGATGTTGATTCTACCAATACATGAACATGGTATGTTCTTCCATTTGTTTATGTCTTCCTCTATCTGTTTTTTTTTTTTAAATGTCCTGTAGTTTTCTGAGTACAGGTATTTTACATCCTTAGCTAAGTTTATTCCCAGGTATCTTAATTTTTTTTGGTGCAATGGTAAATTCATTTTTTTTTTTCATTTCTCTTTCTGTTTGAGTTTATTATTGGCCTATAAAAAGACCATAGATTTCTGGATGTTAATTTTCTATCCTGCTATATTGCCAAATTCATTTATTAGGTCTAGTAGTTTTTTGATAAAGTCTTTGGAGTTTTCTATGTATAGTAACATGTAATCTGTGAATAAGGACAGCTTTACTTCTTTTACAGCTTGGATGCCTTTTATTTCTTCTTCTTGTCTGATTGCTATGGATTTTACTTCTAGTATTATGTTGAACAGGAGTGGTGAAAGTGGGCATCCTTGTATTTTTCCTTTTCTTAGGTTAAATGAGTTTAGTTTTTTTCCCATTGCGTATAGTGTTGGCTGTAGGTTTTCCATATAAAACTTTTATTATGTTGAGGTATGATCTCTCTATTCCCACTTCGCTGAGAGTTTTTGTCAAAAAATGGTGTTGAGTTTTGTCAAATGCTTTTTGTGCATCAATTTATATGATTATGTGATTTTTACTCCTCAGTTGGTTTATGTCATATATCACATTTATTGATTAGCAGATATTGTACCATCCTTGCATCCCCAGAATAAATCCCACTTGATCATGGTGTATGATCTTTCTAATATATTGCTGAGTCCAATTTGCTAGAATTTTGTTGGGCATTTTAGCATCTATGTTCATCAAGGATATTGGCTTGTAGTCCTCTTTTTTGTAGTATTTTATCTAGTTTTGGGATTAGGGTAATGCTGGCTTCATCAAAAGAGGTTGTAAGTATGTCATCCTCTTGAATTTTTTAGAATAATCTGTGGAGGATAGGTTTTAGTTCTTTTTGGATGCCTAATAGAACTTCCCTGTAAAGCCATACAGACCAGAACTTTTGTTTCCTGGGAGATTTTTAAAAAATAAATCTTTATTGTTCAGATTATTAAATTTTTTTCTCTTTTTCCCCCCTATAGCTCCCCTGCACTCTGCTCCCACCCCTCTCTCTACCTTTACCTCATCCTGCATTGTCTTTATCCATAGGTGTATGCTTTTTGTCCACCCTCTGCCTGCACCCCCATCATCGCTTTCCCCCTGAGAATTGTCAATCCATGCCCTTTCTATGCCCCTAATTCTATTATATTTATCAGTTTATTCTGTTCATCAGACTTTTAATTCACTTCATTTTTAGATTCACTTGTTAAGAGATATGTATTTGTTGTTCATAATTTTTATCTTTACCTTTTTCTTCTTCTTCCTCTTCTTAAAGAGCACCTTTCAGCATTTCATATAATACTGGTTTGGTGTTCATGAACTCCTTTAGCTTTTTCATATTTGTGAAGCTCTTTATCTGCCCTTCAATTCTGAATGATAACTTTGCTGGGTAGAGTAATCTTGGTTGTAGGTTGTTACTATTCATCACAAATTTCTTACCACTCCCATGTGGCCTGTATAGTTTCTGTTGAGAAATCAGCTGACAATCATATGGGAGCTTCCATGTAGGTAATTAACTGTTTTTCTCTTGCTGCTTTTAATATTCCCTCTTTGTCTTTTGCTCTTGGCATTTTAATTATGATGTGTCTTGGTATGGTCCTCTTTGGATTCATTTTATTTGGGGTTCTGTGTGCTTCCTGGACTTGTACATCTATTTCTTTCAACAGATGTGGGAAGTTTTCAGTCATTATTTCTTCAAATAGGTTTTCAGTATCTTGCTCTCTCTCTTCTTCTGGCACCCCCACAATTCTGATGTTGCTACACTTGAAGTTGTCCCAGAAGCTCCTTACACTATCTTCACATTTTGGATTATTTTTTTCTTTTTGCTTTTCCAGTGGAGTGTTTTCTGCTTCTTTGTATTTCAAATCTTTGACTTGATTCTTGCCACCCTCTAGTCTGCTGTTAGGTCTCTGTATAATATTTTTTTTAAAATTTCAATCACTGTATATTTAATTTCTAGTTGCTCCTTTTTCATCTCTTCTTGGTTCTCGCTAATTTTATCCATCTTTTCTAGGAAATTCTTGAAAAACCGTATTACCCTGGTTTTGAACTCTATATGCAGTCATTGGTTCTCTTCCATTTCTTTTGTTTGTGATTTGTTCTTTTGTGTACACATTTTCACTATGCCAGAAGAATTTCTGTGCTGGAGTCAGCCTTATGATGCAATACTTGCAAAACTGCAAAAGCTTCTCTGTTGAACTTGGATTGGGTGAAGCCTCAAGGCTGAATAGAGACAGCTTTAGCTTCCAGTGAGCCCTGCTGTATGCAGCCCTTGAGTCTCAAGTGTCTCTCAGGAATCACTGCAGCCCTCTATGTGCACACGCACGTGTGCCTCTAGACCCCTGTCTTTCCAGTTCTCTTGTGCTCCCAGGACCCATATAAGTCTGAGTCCCCAGGGTCTCACCCGGAACTGGGGTTCAGTGCAGTCAGAATGGTATAGTTGAGAGGCTCTGTCTCCCACCCACTAGAGAAAGCCAGTGGCACAATCAGCAGTCCATTCTCTCTGCATTCATTGGTGTGTGTGTGCCCCCAGACTTCTGCCCTTTCACAGCCCCCCTTAATTTTTGTGCACTCCTCCCTTTTCACAGTCCACAATCCACCTGTATGAGTCTCTCCTGGAACTTGGGTTCAGTGATGTTCATGAGGGGTTCAGTGCAGTCTGGAGTCTCTGTCTCCCTTCCTCCAGTGGAAGCCAGCCAGTCACTCTGCTATCCCACTTTCTTCACGTGTGCATCTCTGTAACTTAGCTTTTTGCAGCTCTTCTGAGTCTCTGTTAGCCCTGCTTTTTTCTTCTAGTTGTAGAATTTCCACTCAGCCAGCTTTCCTGTGGTTCTGGATGATGTCTGTTCTGTGTTTTAGTTGTAGTGTTGAAATTGTTGTGCGAGGCAGCAGTTTAGATGTTCACCTATGCCAACATCATGGTTTCTCTTCCTGCTGGGGGATTTTTGATTGTTGTTGCAATTTATTTAGTAGTTATCAGCCTATTCAGTTGTTTTTTTATTCTTCTTGGTTGAGTTTTTGGAGCTTGTGTTTTTCTAAGAATATGTCCATTTCATCTAGGTTGTCCATTTAGTTGGAATAGATTTGTTCATAGTATTTTTTTTTATAATAGTTTGTATTTCTGTGGGATCAGTTGTTACTTCATCTCTTTCATTTCTGATTTTATTTGGGTCCTCTCTCTTTGCTTCTTTGTGAGTCTGGCTTGAGGTCTAGAGGTTCATCAATCTTGTTTATCCTTTCAAAGCACTAGCTCTTGGTTTTGTTGATCTTTTGTATTGTTTATGTTTTTCTTCTCTTTTTAATTTTAAATTGTTGTGTTTTCATTTTCATTTGTTGCCATAATGCTTTTTATTTTTTCTTTGATTTCTTTTGTAACCTAATCATTGTTTAATAGCAAGCTATTTAGCCTAGGGCTTTTATTGTTTTTTATTGATTTTATTGTAGTTGATTTCTTGTTTTATGCCATTGTGATGTGAGAAGATGCTTGATATGGTTTCTATCTTCATGAATTTGAAGAGACTTTGCCTATGTCTCAATATATGGTCTATCTTGGTAAATGATCAATGTGCATTTGAGAAGAATGTATATTCTATGGCTTTGGGGTGAATTGTACTGAAGATGTCAATTAATTCCATCTGATCTAGTGAGTCATTTTAGATTGATGTTTCTTTGCTAATTTTTTGTTTAGAGGATTCATCCAGTGGTGTTAGTGGGGTATAAAAGTCCCCTACTATGACTGCATTGCTGTCAATCTCTCCTTTGATATCCTTCTGAAGATTTTTTTGTTTTGTTTTTTAATGTATTTGGGTGCTTCTGTATTGAGTGCATATATGTTTACCAGAGCTATATATTCTTCTTGGATTGCTCCCTGTAGTATTATAAATTGGCCTTCCTTATCTCTTGTTATGGCCTTGACTTTGAAGTCTAATTTTTCAGATATAATTATTATAATCCCAACTTTTTATTTCTCATTACCATTTGTCTGAGAAACCTTTTCCCACCCCTTCACCATCAGTCTGTATGAGTCCTTTATTCTGAGGGGGGTCTCCTGCAGACAGCAGATATATAGGTCATATGTCCTTATCTACTTAGCTAACCTTTGTCTTTTCAATGGAACATTTAATCCACTAATATTTAAATTTATTATTAGGGGGGGTGATGGTGGCTGCTAGGATGGAGGTGAGGGAGAGGAAGTGAGTGAGGGGACAAAAAGAAAGTGTATGGGTATGTGTGGTGTGTGTGTGATTGAGGGGCAGTTGAATCTCGCAGGAGCAGTGGGAGCTGGCAGTCGAGTCTCTCTTGGATGGGGGGAGACTGTGATCATGGCTTTCACTGCCTGGACTCTGGAACTCAGGTGCAGAGCCCGCCCCATCTTGAAGGGAAACAGGGCCTTTCTTTGGGAACTCACCAACACCGCCAGTTAGACAGGCATTGGAGTGGCTCTGTGACCCAACAGCCACACCAGCCAGAGTCCCACAGACCCATGGACCCTGCATTCCAGAGGATACTGCATTTCCATGAAACCTGTGACCTCCACCTCCAAAGCAGTGAGTGCAACCACCCCTCCCCAGCGACATAGGTGTGGTTGCAGCAGTGGCCACACAGGAGTCACAGCTTGCTATCTAGCTGGCTACCACGCGCACAGTGTGCAGGGGCTTTTGGGCCAGCTTCCAGACACCCCAGTCCCTGTGTTTTCATGTCAGGGGCTAATCCCTGCCCGCAGAAATCCCTAGTCAACAGGCGTTTCCGCACACATGTGGAGTGGGCCTTCATGCCAGCTGCTGACACCCTAATCCCTGCGTTTGCGCATCAGGGTCCCCATGTCTGTGGCACCCTAGACCCTGTGTTTGTGTGTTCTGATTGCCCTGTCTGTGGCGTACCCTCCTTTCTGGTTTGTGGAGCTCCCTGGTCACTGGTGTTTTCAGTGCACCCTCAAGGCCGCCACCCAAGGTGGGTTTTCAACAGCAGTTGGGCAGTAAAACCATCAGATCTACAATTAAAACATTACAAGAAAACATGGGAAGATGTAAAAACAATCCCCAAAGGAAAGAAAAAGAGGAATCACCAGAAAGGGAGTTAGATGAAACTGAAGTGAGCAGCCTTTCAGAAAAAGAGTTCAGAGTAATGATTTTAAGGATGTTTAAATGGATTGAAGACAATATCACACAACTCAGAGAGAACTATAAGGAGCTGAATGAGAATGTCACCAACATGAAACGAAACCAAGATGAGATGAAAAATGACATAGCTGCAATAAGGAACACAATGGAAGGCCTAAACAGTAGACTAGAAGAGGCTGAGGACTGCATCAGTGAATTAAAGACAAGGTAGGAAAAAACACACAAACACAGCAACAACTGAAAAAAAAAAAACCTTAAAAAACAAGAAGAGAGCCTAAGAGAACTTTAGGACAACACAAAACGAAAAAACATATGCTTAATTGGGATACCAGAAGGAGTGGAAGAAAAGCAAGGAATGCAAAATGTATTTGAATAAATGATGACAGAAAATTTCCCTGATATTGGCAAGAAAAAAAAATATGAATGTCCAAGAAGTACACAGAGTCCCAAACAAGCTGAACCTCAAAAAACTGACACCAAGCCACATCATAATTAAATTGGCAAATACTAACAACAAAGTAAGAATATTAAAGGCAGCCAGAGAGAGACAGAAAGTTACCTATAAGGGATCTCCTATTAGAATAGCAACTGATTTCATAACAGAAACACACCAGGCCAGAAGGAAATGGAATGAAATATATAAAGTGATGCAAAACAAGAGTCCGAACACAAAATTACTATACCCAGCAAGGTTATCATTCAAAATTGAAGGTGGAATCAGGAGCTTTATAGACAAGAAAGGTCTAAGAGAGTTTATCACTACCAAGTCAATAATGCAAGAATTGTTAAAGGGACTGCTATAAAAAGAAGAAAGAGAAAGGCAAAAACAAAAACAAAAAAACTAAGGAAAACTATGACAACAAACATGAACTTTTCCATAATATCATTAAATGTAAATGTGTTAAATGCACCAATCAAAAGACATAGGGTAGCTGAATGGTTAAGAAAACAGCACCCATACATTTGCTGTCTAAAAGAGACCCACCTCAGAGAAAAGGATTCACATAGACTGAGAGTGAAGGGATGGAAAAATATTTTTCAAGCAAATAAAAAGGAGAAAAACCTGGGATAGCAATACTTATATCTGATAAAATAGACCTCAAAGTAAAGGCTATAACAAGAGATAAGGAAGGCCACTACACAATACTAAAAGGAGCAATTCTTCAAGAAGATATAACTCTGGTAAACATATATGCACCTAATACAGGAGCCCATATATACATAAAAAAAACTCCTGGGGGATATCAAGGAAGAGATCGACAACAATACAATCATAGTAGGGGGTTTTAATACACCACTGACATCTCTGGACAAATCCTCTAGACAAAAAAATCAGCAAAGAAAACACAATTCTAAATAACTCACTAGATCAGATGGACCTAATTGACATCTTCAGAGCATTTCACGCCAAAGCTACAGAATACACATTCTTGTCAAGTGCACATGGGGCATTCTCAAAAATAGACCACATATTGGGTCATAAGTGAAGTCTCCCCAAATTCAAAAAGACTGAAATCATATCAAGCATTTTCTCAGACCACAATGGCATAAGATTAGAAATAAACTACAATAAAAACATTCCAAAAAAATCAAACACTTGGAAGTTGAATAGCATGTTACTAAACAATGATTGGGTTATAAATGAGATAAAAGAAGAAATTAAAAATTTTCTGGAGACTATTGACAATAAAAACACAACAATGCAAAAGCTATGGGACACAATGAAAGCAGTGCTGAGAGGGAAGTTTATAGCTCTACACGCATACCTCAAAAAACAGGAAAAAATGGTTATGAATCACCAAACTCAAAAACTCAAAAAATTAGAGAAAGAGCAACAAGAAAAGCCCACGATGAGCACAAGGAAATAAATAATAAAGATCAGAGCAGAAATGAAGGACATAGAGACCAAAAAAATGATACAAAAATTAACAAAACAAGGAGCTGGTTCTTTAAAAGAATAAATGAGATTGATGAACATCTAGCCAGGTTCACCAAGAAGCAAAGAGAGAGGATCCAAATAAACAAAGTCAGACATGAGAAAGGTAAAATAACTACAGACCCCACAGAAATGCAAAGGATTGCTAAAAAAGTATTTTGAACAAGTCTATTCTAACAAATTTTACAACCTGGAGGAAATGGACAGATTCCTAGAAAAACACAACCTTCCAAAACTCACACAGGAAGATTCAAAAAAAATCTCAATACACTGATAACTAAGGAAGAAATTTAAGCAGTCGTCAAAAAACTGCCAGCAAAAAAAGCCCAGGGCCAGATGGCTTCACAGGGAAATTTTGCCAAACATTCATAGAAGAAATAAAACCCATTCTTCTCATACTATTCCAGAAAATTCAAGAGGAAGGAACACCTCTAAACTCCTTCTATGAAGCCAGCATCACCCTAATACCAAAACCCGATAAAGATAACACAATGAAAGAGAATTACAGACCAATATTCCTCATGAACATCGATGCCAAAATCCTCAACAAAATACTAGCAAATCAAATCCAGCAATACGTCAAAAAGATCATACACCATGACTAAGTAGGGTTCATCCCAGGGATGCAAGGATGGTACAATATGCGCAAATCAATAAACATGATACATCACTTAACAAATTGAGAAATAAAATCATATGGTGATATCAATTGATGCAGAAAAAGCATTCGACAAAATCCAACACCCTTTCTTAATAAAAACTCTCAGCAAGGTAGGAATAGAAGGATCATACCTCAACATAATAGAAGCCATATATGACAAACCCACAGCCAACATCATACTCAATGGGCAAAAACTAAAACCATTCCCCCTAAAAACAGGAACAAGACAGGGATGCCCACTCTCACTACTTCTATTTAACATAGTGCTGGAAGTATTAGCCATTGCTATCTGACAAGAAGAAGAAATAAAAGGCATCCAAATAGGAAAAGAAGAAGTAAAATTGTCCTTATTTTCAGATGACATGACACTATACATAGAAAACCCTAAAGACTCCATCAAAAAATTATTAGATGTGATAAATGAATTTAGCAATGTAACAGGATACAAAATTAACACCAAGGGATCTTTGGCTTTTCTTTATACCAATAATAAACTTACAGAAAGAGAGACTAAAAGAGCAATCTCATTTACCATAACACCAAAAAATTAAGATACCTTGGAATACACTTAATTAAGGAGGTAAAAGACATATATGCAGGAAACTACAACTCTAAAAAAAGAGATAAAGACATAAACAGATGGAAGAACAAACCATGTTCATAGATGTGGAGAATCAATATCATCCAAATGTCCATTTTACCCAAAGCATTTTATAAATTCAATGCAATCCCCATGAAAATACCAAAGGCATACTTCACCGACCTAGAACGAACTTTCCAAAAATTCATCTGGAATTAAAAAAGACCCTGAATAGCTGCAGTAATCCTTAGAAAGAAGAACAAAGTAGGTGGGATCTCAATGCCAGATTTCTAGCTGTATTACAAAGCCACTCTTCTCAAAACTACCTGTGACTGGCACAAGAACAGATACATAGATCAATGGAATAGGATAGAGAACTCCGAAATAGATCTAAACCACTATGCTCAATTAATATTTGACAAAGGAGGTATGCACATACAATGGAGTCAAGACAGTCTCTTCAACAAATGGTGTTGGGAAAATTGGACAGAAACATGCAAAAAAAATGAAGCTGGACCACAAACTAATACCATACACAAAAATAAACTCAAAATGGATAAAGAACTTAAACATAAGACAGGAAACCATAAAAATACTAGAGGAATCCACAGGCAGCAAAATCTCTGACATATGTGGAAGGAACTTCTTCACTGACACACTTCATCGGGCAATAGAAACTAAAAAAATAAGCAAACGGGACTACTTCTTAATAAAAAGCTTTTGTACAGCAAAGGAAACCAAAAGCAAAACTACAAGAAAGCCCACTGCATGGGAGAGCATATTTGCCAATGGTATCAATGATAAAGGTTTAATCTCCGACATTTACAGGGAACTCATACAATTTCACAAAAAGAAGATAAACAACCCATTAAAAAATGGGCAACTGATATAATTGGCACTTCTCAAAAAAAGACAGAAGGAAGGCCAAGAAACACATGAAAACCTGCTCAAATTCACTAATCATCAGAGAGATGCAAATCAAAACAACAATGCAGTACCATCTCACACCTGTCAGAATGGCTATCATCAACAAAACAACAAACGACAAGTGTTGATGAGGATGCGGAGAAAAAGGAACTCTTGTGCATGTTGGTGGGAATGCAGACTGGTGTATCCACTGTGGAGAACAGTATGGAGTCTCCTCAAAAGATTAAAAATGGAACTTCCATTTGACCCAGTGATCCCACTACTAGGAATATAACCCAAGAAACTAGAAACTCCAATCAGAAAGGATATATGCACCCCAATGTTCATAGCAGCACAATTCACCATAGCTAAGATGTGGAAACAGCCTAAATGCCCATCAACAGATGATTGGATTAAAAAACTGTGGTACATCTACACAATGGAATACTATGCTGAGGTACAAAAGAAGGAGCTCATACCATTTGCAACAAAATGGATGGAGAAGGAGAGTGAAATAAGTCAGGCAGAGAAAGACAAATATCACATGATCTCACTCATCTGTGGAATATAACGAATGACATAGACTGATAATAAAGATCAGATCTAGAGAATGAGAAACATCAATCAAAACATCAAACCTCAGGGAAGGTGGGGGTTGGTGGGAATACGTGGGAGAGATCAACAGAGGGACTTTTGTACATGCCTATGAGCATAATCATTGGGCACAGACAATGGGGAAGATGTGGCAAGAGAGGGAATCCGTACAGTGGTATCCATAATCTTAAGAGAAATTACTTCATGACACAAAGAATTTTAAATGAAATTCTGTATCATGAAAATCATTTTGGAAGAAATTAATGAGAAGTTTCCTTTAAACGTTATAAGAATCATAATTGAAAGTCAATATATTTGGCCTCTTGAACTAAGATAAGTAATCTGCGTTTATGCCTCCATGAAATAGTTTATATAGTTTCAAAAATAAATTGTCAGTCCATTTGAAATTGAATTGCCATGGCCTAGAACAAAGAATATCCTTACATGATATTATGCTACAATATTATTTAATTTTTGATATTTCACAACAACATATTGTACAACTACCCTAAACAAATGTACAAACTAATTCTTTGAATGTTTAGCAGCAATTTAAAAAGAGGACATGAAAGGATTTAATTCCTTTCAGAAGGAATTGAGGCACTGGGAAGTCACTTGAGCATTCAATACTGGCCCTCTTTCCTCTTTTGCTAAGAGAGACCCTCTTCTCACAACCCGATGGCCCTCAGCTGTAGCCTGAGCTCACTATTCATGCTGAGCTTCAAGTCTAGAAGTGGCAGGTATAATGGATCTGTCTCTTGCCAAATGATGTGAGCTGGGCCCTCCCTGGAGAAGGAACCTGAATTCCTCTAGAGAAGTGAACAGTGCTGGGACCCCACTAGCAGGCAAGGGGATCTCCAAATCAGGTGCTGGTTCTGGAGGCCACGGGGGCATAAGCTACCATGGAGACAGAATTGAACCTCATAACACCCTGTTTGGCCCCTGAGGATGACTGTTTAGCCAGAGACCGGTAAGACTCCTCAGGGAAGGAACAACTTAAGACAGGCACAGTTGCAGAAGGGCCATCAGGAAAGAACTCGAGGATCAACAGAGGTGAGGCACAGACCCTCACCCCTCCACCAATCTTACAGGGGCCTGAACCTTCACCCCTTCTGAGGGCGGTCTCCTGCCCCCATTAATACCTCACTTCCCATGCTCAGCACAGATTGGGACCCAGGTAACAGACAGAAACATGCAAACAATCCCTGTGGACACTCTCCTACATTCGTGGGCTACATTAACCCCAACAGCCTTGAATTTTGTGGCGCAGAGTCTTCCTTTGATACTCTAGATTCTGCTGCACATGTTTCTCCCTCCAGGCTGGATCACAGACCTCACCATTCTCTGAGTGATATTTAACTTTTCCGTGAGAAGGTGCAGGGCTTATCTGCATTTGTGTATTTGCACTGCTTGAGACCCAGTGTTTGTGGGTTCGCTGCTAGTCCCTGGGTGTTGTGGTTTTAGGGTCCCTGGAGATATTTGAGTTCTTCCTGATTAAAGGTAAGGCTCGGCTTCCAATCACAGCCACTCTCCCATTCAAGATGGCAAGGTCCAAGTTTTAGATTTTTTTAAAATATGTGGTTTATAGTGGAATAGTGAATATTTCTCCCTTAATCTAGATTTTTAAAAGGTGCAGGAAACAAATTAGCAGAATCTTTGATATGGAAATAGTTTGAGAACATTAAACATTATTTGGGAAATTATGGATTGAGAATACCAAACAAAAGTTATCTATACAACACAAACATAGTCTATTTCCTAATATTAAACATACATGTAAAATAACAATTATATCTAAAACTGAAGGTAAATTCCAAGAGAAGGAGAGAAATAATATTCTATGCCTTATAATTTCTTATTGGATTATACCATGTCATATTAGTACATTTCTATGTCTCCTAAGCTGTAGTACCTTTACTATTATACACTAGATTTTAAATTAAATGATTATTTATTTGGATTCAGATATAGTTGTAGAACTGTAATAAATTTCAATACATTCAGCTTTTATAAGGTATAATGTTTAGGCATAATTAATACTCCTTAGCATTAACAACTTATTGCAATCCTCTAACCTGACTGTTCTTAGAAGAGAGACATAATTTTCTACAAAGTTTATTGTTGTTATTATTATATGTGTTAATATCAATATTTCAAAATTGATCCAATAATAAAATAAAAAAATAAAACCTAGATTTTCAGCACTGAGCACAAAACTGAGATGATAGAAGGTGCTTCATAATTATTTGCTGAATGAATTGTCCTAGATTCTGTTACAATTTTTTTTATAGTGCAATTATTGAAAATCTCTATGAAACCACAAAATTCCTGACTTTACAGAACAAAGCAGAGAAGATTTTCTGGGATATATTTTTAAACATGAATAAAAGTAATGCTGATTTTATTTCTTATGCTTTTGTAGTTACAGTAAAAGAAGGGAAAACTTACTAAAGTATACTACATACCAAATATTATTTACTTATCTATACTAGTGAAAGAGAGGTATGCAAATTCACCATACCTCCACAATGACCATCAGCCCATAAGGAGTGAGTATACAAATTATCTCAACTAAGATAACAGGTTAATTTGCATACACAGGTGCAGAGTGGCCTGGTGAGTGGGACACCTTCTATGAGGGAAAGGGCAGGAATGGAGGAAGCTACAAGTGTGTTGCTCCGCCTAGAGCAAGGACTTGCAAGCTCCCAAGTGGTCAGGAGTGAAGCCAGTAGAAGGAAGGCTTATTCTTGCACAAATCTTCATGCAATGGGCCTCTAGTATACTAAATATTATGGCAAAATTTATTTAACTGCGATAAATGTGAAGGATATTTATCTAATTATCAGATTGTTAGAAATGTGCACTTTTCCTTCTCTTCCTTTCTTCCTTCTCCTCCTTCTCCTCCTTTATCTAAACCTGATGATGAGAAAAATAAAGAATGATGCTTAAAGCATACATGTAGGAAATAAGTTAGGAAAGTACAATATTATCAGATCTCTTAACACCAGAAAAATGAGTTAAAAGAAAATTAAAGAATGTCTTCATATTTAGAGAAAAGAATATTTAAAACTCTCCACCAAGCTATAAGTTTGTTATACTATTTTCAGACATAATAGAATTTAAAAAGCTAGATTCTACATATCATTTCCTAAAAAGCCTCTAGACAATGTGTTCCCTACAAAAGCTATAGTGAAACAACAGAAAGGAAAACCATGATATCCAGGAAATGAACAGGCTTTCATCTAGGAAAGAAATGAGAGGCAATTCTAGGATTATAGAAAGGAAGATACAATATACTAGCTGTGCAGCAAGCTCATGAGGCAGCAAACAACTGGATCAAGGAAGGCAAGGTACCTTCAAGGAGGGGCAGTGAGGGGCCTGAAGAAAGACATAATAGAAACTGATAGGTTTCTCAATGGATTTGACTGTCATAAAACATCCCCTGCTTTGTCAGAGATTTTGTACATAAATATCTAATGAGTTTCTCTTTTAATTTAATTTTGTTTAGGCTGGTTTTCTCTGAGAAAAAAAACAAACAAACACTGGTTTTCTAGTGTCATTAAATATGGAAATACATAATCAGAATCATGGCATTATTATTGTTGAAAACAAAAATGTGGAACTCTCTAAGTTGTGCAAGTGAAAGTGAGGACAATGGCACCTCGGGGCAATAGTTATCAGTTTGTTAAACTTTTTTTGGCTCTCTCCTAGCTCAGACCACAAGTCCAGAGAGGCTGAGTCACCTAGGATATGGTCACAAATGTTAGAATGATGAATATCTCCTCTACTTAGAAAAAACTTTCACTAATGTTCTATAAGAAAAAGACAATTTCAAACACTGCTGAAACAGCAGAATCAAATAAGGAGAAGCAGGCCAATTCTCTAATTTTCCTGAAGGATGTGTCCACTATCTTTGTTCAGAACTCACAAACAATAGCCGGTTTATAATGAATCTTTATGGATAATCAAAGTTAAATATTTTGCATTATCCTAAAGTTGGGGAATTGATAAGGAATATCTACACTTTTGAAAATTTCTACCCTGCTTTGGCTTTTCTTTTCTTTTCTTTTTATAATTCCCATTTTCCTGATTTTTTTTTTTCATTCTTTCACTTTGCTCTTCACTTTGTTCTTCACTTATAGATAAGATAACATGTATATGGGTCGTATTTGCTTATCCCTTCAGATCCCTTTGTCTCTTGATTGGAGCACTTAATTATTTGTGTTTAAAGTTATTATTGATAAGTACTTGTTTATTGCCATTATTATTCTTTCTTTATTGTTACAGTATTACATGTCTCCTTTTTTTTTTCCATTGACCCCTCCCAATCTCAGGACAAGCCCACATGGCCCCAGTATATCTGTCCATTCATTATGCTAATGCATACAAGTCCTTTGGTTGATCTTTTACCACTCAGCCACTCCAAACCTCCCCAGATTTCCCTCTGAGGTTTGATAGTCTGTTCGGTGTTTCTCTGTCTCTGGATTTATTTGTATTCATCAATTTATATTGTTCACTATGTTCCACAAATAAGTAAGAACATGTGATATTTCCCTTTCTCCAACTGGCTAATTTTGCTTGGCATAATGCTCTCCAGTTCCATCCATGCTGTTGCAAATTATAAAAGTTACTTCTTTTTTTATAGCAGGGTAATATTCCATTGTGTAGATGTAACACAGTTTTATAATCCATTCATCTGCTGCTGGGCACTTAGGCTGTTTCCAAATCTTGTCTATTGTAAATTGTGCTGCTATGAACACAGGGGTTCATATGTCTTTTTTTTTTAATTGGTGTTTCTGACTTATGAGATATGATCCTAAAAGTGGGATTACTAGTTCAAATGAAAGTTCCATTTTTAACTTTTTGAGGAAACTCTATACTGTTTCCACAGTGGCTGCACCAGTCTACATTCCCACAAGCAGTATACTAGTGTTCCTTTTACTCCACATCCTTGCCAGCACTTGTCATTTGTTAATTTGTTGATGGTAGCCATTCTGACAGATATGAGATGGTACCTCGTTGTTTTGATTTGTATCTCTTGAATGATTAGTAACTTTGAGCATGCTTTCATATGTCTCTTGGCCTTTGAATGTTTCTTTTGAAAAGTGTCTATTTAGGTCCTCTGCCCATATTTTTATACTCTGCCCAGTACTTTTTATAATGATGTAGTCTCATTTGTTTATTTTCTCAGTTTCCATTGCTGTAGGAACTATATCGGTAACAATATTGCTATGTTTATGTCTGATATTTTGGTGTCTCTGTATTCTTCTAAGTTTTTTATAGTTTCACATCTTATGTTTAAATCCTTTATCTCTTTTTTGTGTATGGTGTAAGTTGGTGGTCTACTTTAATTTTTTTTTCAAATATCTGTTCAATTTTCCCATCACCATTTATTGAGAAGATTGTCTGGACTTTATTGTATGCTCTTGACTCCTTTGTCAGATATAATTGAATATAATTACTTGGGTTAATTTCTGGGATCTCTATTCTGTTTTATTAGTCTATAATGTGTGCTATGTGCCAGTACCCGGCAGTTTTGAAAACAGTGGCTTTGTAATATAGCTTGATATCTGGTATTGTGATACTTCAGACTACATTTATCTTTCTCAGGAATGCTGTGGTTATTTGGGGTCTTCTTTTATTATTCCATATAAATTTGAGGGACATTTTTTCTAGGTCTTTGAAATATACCATTGGTGTTTTAATGAGGATTGAATTGAATCTAAAAATTGCTTTGGGTAGCATGAAAATTTTATTGATGTTGATTCTACCAGTCCATGAACACACTATATTCTCACATTTGTTTATGACTTCCTCTAGCACTTTTGTCAATGTCCTGTACAGGTCTTTTACCTACTTAGTTAAGTTTATTCCTAGATTTTTTATTTTATTTTTTGTGCAATGGTAAATAGGATTTTTGTGTTTTTTGTTTTGTTTTTGTTTTTGTTTCTCTTTCTGATTGAATTTATTATTGGCATATAAAAAAGGCATAGATTTCTAGATGTTAATTTTGTATACTGCTACATTGCTGAATTCATTTATTAACTCTAGTAGAATTTTTATGAAATTTTTAGGATTTTATAGGTAGTATATCATGTCATCTGAGAATAATGACAGTTTACCTTCTAATTTTCCAATTTAGATGCCTTTTATTTTTTCTTCTTGTTTAATCACTATGGCTAGCACTTCCAGTACTATGTAAAATAGGAGTGGTAAAAGTGGCAATTCCTGCTCTGTTCCAGTTTTTAGGGGAAATGGTTTTAGTTTTTGCCCATTGAGTATGATGTTGGCTGTGAGTTTGCAATATAAAACTTTTATTATGTTGAGGTATGATCCCTCTGTAGTATTCCCACTTAGCTGAGAGTTCTTATGAAGAAAGGTGTTGGAATTTGTCAAATGCCTTTTCTGCATCAAATGATATGATTATGTGATTTTTGTTTTTCAATTTGTTTATGTGATGTATCATGTTTATTGATTTGTAGATATTGTACCAGCCTTGCAACCCCAAAATGAATCCCACTTGGTCATGGTGTATGATTTTTCTAATGTAATGCTGGATCAGATTTGCTAGAATTTTGTTGAGGATTTTGGCATCTATGTGCATCAGGAATATCGGACTATAATTATCCTTCTTTGTAATGTCTTTATCTGGTCTCAGAATATGGTAATGAAGGATTCACTGAAAGACGTTGGAAGTGTGCCTTACCCTTGAACTTATTGGAAGAGTATGGACAGAATAGATTTTATTTCTTCTTTGGATGATTGGAAAAACTCCCCTATAAGGCCATCCAGAAGAGAGCTTTTGTTTGTTGGGAGATTATTAATTACTGTTTCATTTTTTTTTCAGTAGTTACCAGTCTATTCAGTTTTATTATTGTTGTTGTTATTGATGTTGTTGTTGTTATTATTATTATTATTATTATTATTATTATTATTTCTAGAGGCCTGATGCACAAAATTCATGCACTGGGTAGGGAGTGTGCTTCAGCCCAGCCTGCACCATCTCAAATCTGCAACTCCTTGAGGGATGTCTGACTGCCCATTTAAGCCCGATCCAGGTAAGATTGGGCCTAAATGGGCAGTTGGATATCCCTCTCACAATCGAGGACTGCTGGCTCCTAACTGCTTGCCTACATGCATTCCTGATTGCCCCTAACTGCTTCTGCCTGCCAGGCTGATAACCCCTTAACCACTCCCCTATCAGCCTGATTAATACTTAACTTCTCCCTTGCAAGCCTGTTTGCCCCAAACTTCCCTACCCTGTGGGCCTGGTCACCCCTAATTGCTCTTCCCTGCAGGCTTGGTCACTCCCAGCTGCCCTCCCTTGCAGGCCTGGTCCCTGCAAACTGCTCTCCTCTGTTGGCCATCTTGTGTCCACATGGGGGCAGGATCCTTTGACCATATGGAGGCAGCTATCTTGTGTGTTAGAGTGATGTTCAATTTGCATATCACTCTTTTATTAGATAGGATAGAGACCTTGTGCACAGGTGGGAGCCAGCTGGTTTGCCCTGAAGAGTGTCCTGGATCAGGGTGGGTATTTTCTTGGAATATGGGGTGGCCTGGGTGAGGGTCCTTTGGCAGTTTGCAGGCAGGTTTGCCCCCAGTGATCCAAGTGGAAGCCCTGATATCTGGGATTTATTTTTCTTATATAGTTGAAACTTTGTAGCCTGGAGCAGAGCCATGCCTTCTGTTTGCACAGCCATTAAAACTTTGCTGCCTTAAGTCGAGACCTGCTGGCCAGGGTGTGCAGAAAGCTTGGCTTCCTCTATCGCCAACCCAAGCCTCGTTCCCACTCTCTCTGTAACCATCTTGGTTGGGTTAATTTGCATGCTCACTCTGATTGGCTGGTGGGTGTGGCTGGTGGGCATTACTTGCAGGGGTAGTGGAGGTATGATCAATTTGTATATTTCTTTTTTATTAGAGAGAATTATTTCTGATTGAGTTTTGTAAGCTTATATTTTTCTAAGAATATGTCCATTTCATCTAGGTTGTCCAGTTTATTGGAGTAGAGTTGTCCAAAGTATTTTTTTTTACAATCCTTTATATTTTTGTGTGGTCTATTGTTACTTCACTTTCACTTTTGAGTTTGTTTGTGTGTTGTTTTTTTTTTGTGTGTGTGTGTGTTTTTGAGTCTTCTCTCTTTGTTTATTGAGCTTGGTTAGAGATTCATCAATCTTATTTGTTCTTTCAAAGAACCAGCTATTGGTTTTACTGATCTTTTATAATTTTAGTTTTTTGGTCTTTATGTTGTTTATTTCTGCTCTGATCTTTATAATTTCTTTCCTTCTGCTTACTCTGGGCTTTTCTTGTTTCTCTCTTTTTAATATTTAAGTTGTAGAGTTAGGTAATTTAATACCATTTTTTTCCTTTTTTTCTTTTTTTTTAAATAGGACTGAAGAGCTATGAACTTCCCTCTCAAGACTGATTTCACTATGTTCATTGATTTTGGATTGTTGTGTTTTCATTGTCATTTGTTACTATGATGCTTTTTACTTCTTATTTTATCTCTTTGGTAAACCAGTCATTGTATAATAGCATGCTATTTAGTTGCCAAATGTTTAAAATTTGTTTTCATTGTTTTTATTGTAGCTGATTTCTAGTTTTATGCCATTGTGATCTCAGAAGGTGTTTGATATGATTTCTATCTTCTTTAATTTGAAAAGACTTTGTCTGTGTTCCAATATGTGACCTATCTTTGAAAATATCCCATGTATACTTGAGAAGAATGTATATTTTGTAGCTTTGGGGTGAAATATTATGAAAATGTCAATTAATTGCATCTGATCTCGTGAGTCATTTAGGATTCATGTTTCTTTGCTATTTTTTTTTTTTTTTGTATAAAGGATTTATCCAGTGGTGTCAATGGGATATTACTATTCCCTACATTGATTGTATTGCTGTGGATTTCTTCTTGATATCTCTATGTTTTTGTGTCTTCCTCTATTGTGTACTTATATGTTTACCAGAATTATATCCTCCTATTGAATCTCTAACGTTAGTATTATGAATTGGCTCTCCTTATTTTCTTATGGTCTTCACTTTAAGGTCTATTTTGTCAGATATAAGTATTAATACCCTAGCTATTTTTATTTTTATTTTTCCATTTGCCTGAAAAAAATTTAACCTTCCCTTCACTAGCAGTGTGTGTGAGACTATTGCTCTGACTGGGTCTTTTGTAGACAGAAGGTATATGGGTCATGTTTTCTTATTCATTCAGTTACCCTATGTCTTTTGATTGGATCATTTAGTCCATTTACATTTAAGGTTACTATTGATAAGTTTTTGTATCAATTTTTATTCTTTATGTTTGTGTTCCTTTTTCCCTTTTTATTTATTGTTTTTACAGCATTCCTTTTAGTATTTCTTGCATTGCTGGTTGGGTGGTAATAAACTCCCTTAGACGTTTTTTGTCTGTAAAGCTCCTTATATCACCTTTGGTTTTGAATGATAGTCTTGCTGGATAGAGTACTGACAGATTCAGCCCCTTGCTTTGCATCACCTTATATATTTAATTCCATTTCTTCTGCCCTGATGTGTTTTTGTTGAGAAATCAGTTGATAATCTAATATGATATTTTTTATAGGTGGATTTCTTTTTTTTGAAATTTAATAAATCTTTATTGTTCAGATTATTACATTTGTTTCTTCCCCCCCCCCATAGCTCCCCTGCACCCTGCTCCCACATCTCTCTGCCTTTACCTCCCCCCAATTGTCCTCATCCATAGGTGTGCAATTTTTGTCCAGCCTCTCTCTACACACCCTTCACCCCTTTTCCCCTGAGAATTGTCAGTTCACTCCCTTTCTATACCCCTGATTCTATTATATTCACCAGTTTATTCTGTTCATCAGATTTTTTTATTCACTTGAGATTTAGATTCACTTGTTGATAGATATGTATTTGTTGTTCATTATTTTTATCTTTACCTTTTTCTTCTTCTTCCTATTCTTAAAGAGTACCTTTCAGCATCCTAGCTAATAAAAGACTAATATGCAAATTTACTCACTCCAAAACATAAGATTGCTGTCCCCATGTGGTCAAAGATGGTTGCCCCCATGTGGACACAAGATGGCTGTCAAAAAATGGCCTAAAAGGAAGGGCAGTTGTGGGAGATCAGGCCAGCAGGGGAGGGCAGTTAGGAGGGACCAGGCCTGCAAGAGAGAGCAGTTGGGGGAAATCAAGCCTGAAGGGAAGGGCAGTTAGGGGTGACCAGGCTGGCAAAAGAGAGAATTTGGGGATGACTGGGCCTGCAGGGAAGGGCAGTTGGGCAGGATGAGGCCTGCAGGGGAGGGCAGTTAGGCACAATCAGGCTGACAGGGCAGTGGTTAGGGGGTGATCAGGTTGGCAGGCAGAAGTAGGGACAATCAGGAAGGCAGTCAGGCAAGCAGTTGGGAACCAGCAGTTCTGGATTGTGAAAGGGATGTCTGACTGCCTGTTTATTTCGCTAAGTGGGCAGTCAGACATCCCTTGAGGGGTCCCAGTTTGGAGAGGGTGGAGGCTGGGCTGAGAGACACACACCTCTATGCAGGAATTTCGTGCACTGGGTCTCTAATTTTATATCATACTGGCTTGGTGTTGATGAACTCTTTTAGTTTTTCTTATCTGTGAAGCTCTTTATCTGACCTTCAATTCTGAATGATAACTTTGCTGGGTAGAGTAATCTTGGTTGTGGATTCTTGCTATTCATCACTTTGAATATCTCTTGCCACTCCCATCTGGCCTGCATCGTTTCTGTTGAGACATCAACTAACAGTCGTATGAGGGTTCCCTTGTAGGTAATTAACTGTTATTCTCTTGCTGCTTTTAAGATTCTCTGTTTGTCTTTTGCTGTTGTTATTTTAATTATGATGTGTCTTGGTATGGTCCTCTTTGGATTCCTTTTACTTGGGGTTCTGTGCACGTCCTTGACTTGTAAGTCTATTTTTTTTACCAGGTGGGGGAAGTTTTCAGTCATTATTTCTTCAAATAGATTTTTAGTATCTTGCTCTCTCTCTTCTTCTGGCTTCCCCATAATTCTAATGTTGGTACACTTGAAGTTGTCTGAGAGGCTTCTTATACTATTTTCATATTTTTGGATTCTTTTTTCTTTCCTGTGGAGTGTTTTCTGCTTCTTTGTATTTCAAATCTTTGACTTGATTTTTTTCATTCCTCTAGTCTGCTGTTAGGTCTCTGTATAATATATATATATATATTTTTTTTTTTCAGTCAGTATATGTTTAATTTCTAGTTGATACTTTTTCATGTCCTTTTGGGTCTCACTAAATTTATCCATCTTTTCTAGGAAATTCTTGAAAAACATTATAATCGTGGTTTTTAACTCTATATCCAGTTGTTTTTCTCCATTTCTTTTGTTTGTGATCCTTTCTTTTGTCTCTGCATTTTTGTTTCCATGAGTTGGTAGAGTAGTTTTGTGTGCTAGGTGTCCTATATGGTCCCGTAGCTTCGCCTCCCCAATTACTTAAGGTGGACTCTCTTGGTGCACCACTTTGTGGATTGTTTGTACAGCCTTCTTGTAGTTAATTCTTGATTGTTGTTGGTATCACTGGGTGTGGGGATTGACCTCCAAGCCAATTGGTTGTGAGAATCAGCTGTGTCTACACTGGGAGAACTTCTGTGCTGGAGTCAGCCTTATGATATAAGCCTTGCAAAATTGCAAAAGCCTCTGTGTTCAGCTTGGATGGGGCAGAGTTTCAGGGCTGAGCAAACTTCCTGTCAACCCTGCCTTATGTGGTCAATGGGTCTCAGTGTCCCTCAGTAATCACTGCAATCCTCTCTATGCACACTTGCGTGCCTCCAGCACTCTGCCTTTCTGGCTCCCATGAGTTTCCATGCACTCTGGGGACCTGTATGTGTCTGGGTCCCCAGGGTCTCACCTGACACTGAGGTTCAATGCAGTCAGAACTGGATTTCAGCACAATGGGAGGTTCTGTCTTCCTCCTGCTAGAGAAAGCCACTGGCACAATCAGCAGTCAGTCCTCTATGTATGCACTTGTGCATGTACCTCCAGACCTCTGCCTCTTGCGGCTCCCCTAACCTTCTTTGTACTCCTTCCTTTTCATGGCAGTCCAGACTCCCCCTTATGAATCTCGCCCAGAACTGGGCTTGTAAAACCATTAATTGGACTACTCCTATGCGCTCCTTGACAAATTTGACCAGTTTGTTAATAATACAAGGACAGAGAGTTAAAAGCATTAAAATAATTAAAAGGGGTCCGATGAAGGCAGAAATAAGAGTAGTTAACCATGGGGACCAATTAAACAGTGATTCATACCAAGACTGAGACCACTCCCTTCTAGCCTACGCTTCTGCAATCTCTCTCTTACGAGGGCCATAGATTCCTTGACAACTCTCAGGCAGTGAAGTCTGACTCTGGGTCAGGTTCCCCATGGTGGGAGGACCCAGGTCTCGATGCAGTCTACTTTGAGGGCGGTGAAGGTCATCAGCACTAAGACGTAGGGACCCTTCCAACCTGTCTCAAGGGTCTCCCAGTGATGTCTCTTGACATAGACCCAGTCCCCGGGCTTATGCTGATGAGGAGTCGGGGCTGGGCTGGTTTCATAGATTGTGCGGAGGCAAGGTCAAATGTCCTAGTGTGCCCTCTCGAGCCCTCTCAAGGAAAGAAACAGTTATTGACTTTCAAATTCTGCAAGAAATTTTGCTTTAAAATTAGAGATAATAAGGGGTGGCCAGCGGAACATGATTTCATAAGGAGTAAAACCCAGGGTGTAGGGGGAGTTCCTAACCTGATTAAGGGCATATGGAAGGAGAGCCACCCAGTCCCCGCCAGTCTCCATGGTCAATTTGGTAAGGGTCTCTTTTAGAGTTCTATTTATTCTTTCTACATGACCTGAACTTTGGGGCCCATAAACACAATGTAATTTCCAATTTGCCCCAATGGCCCTGGTCACTGCCTGTGTTACCTGCGAAACAAAGGCTGATCCATTGTCTAACCCTATCACAGTGGGAAAACCGTACCTGGGCAAGATGTCTTCCAGCAGCCTCTTAGCTACCATCTGAAGCTGTTTCATGCTTAGTTGGGTATGCTCCTACCCATCCAGAGAAGGTATCTAGAAATACTAAAAGGTATTTATAACCATACTTTCCTGGTTTAATTCCAGTGAAGTCGACCTCCCATTGTGCTCCCTGCTTCATTCCTCTGAGCCCTAACCCTAACCCTAACCCTAACCCTAACCCTAACCCGGTTCCTTTTTCAATTGGCCTGGTTCGAGCGTTTGTGAGTTGACAGGTCTTTGCAGGTGAACACGACCTGGTCTATTTTGATGTCCTGTTGTTGGATCTCAATTCTGCGGTGTGAGATTAAGTCCTTTAATTTGTGTGCCCCCAGGTGAGTGAACCGGTGCATGCGTTCTAACACTGTAACCCCAAGCCAGTCCTGTAGTATGAGCTCCTTGTTTGGTGTGTACCACCATCCTTTAATTTCCTGGACATGGGGAAGCCTTCTGATACGCTGCAGCTCTTCCTGAGAATACCCAGGCTGATCTGGCAAGACTGGGTCCCCGGGGTCTGGTAGTTGTAAGGCCATGGTAGGGACCAAAGTGAAGGCCGCTGCTTTGGCTGCCTGATCAGCCTTTTGGTTACTTCTTGCCACTGGGTCCTCTGCCTTTTGATGCCATTGGCAGTGGATAATGGCTAGCTTAGTGGAGAGCCACAAAACTGCAAGCAGGTCAGGAATTTCCTATTTATTCCTTATTGTCCATCCCTTTGCTGTCAATAGCCCTCTCTCCTGATAGATAGCCCCGTGAACATGAGCTGTAGCAAATGCATAATGGCTGTCTGTGTAGATGTTAAGCCATTTCCCAGTCCCCAGTGTCAGTGCCTTGGTGAGTGCAATGAGTTCTGCTCGTTGAGCTGATGTCTCAGGGGGCAGAGCCTCTGCCCATACAGTGTCCATGTCAGTAATCACTGCTACACCCGCATACCTGCACCCATCTTGCATGAAGCTGCTTCCATCCATGAACCAAGTGGCCTCTGCATCAGGGAGGGGCCGGTCAGTCAAGTCTTGCAGGAGTCCATGCACCTGCTCCGGGATTCCTGCACAGTCATGTAGCGGGGCATCTAAGTCAGGGTCAGGCAGCAGGGTAGAGGGGTTGAGGGCCACACTTGGATGGAACCGCACTCTAGGAGGGTTGAGAAGCAAGCTTTGATAGTGAGTCAAATACGTGCATTGCTAGGCTATTTTAGGACCCCCTTAATGACATTTGGGGTTGTAATCCAGATCTCCTGTCCTAGGGTCAGTTTGTCAGAATCCAGAGGCAGCAATAGCCAGCTGACCCTAGGAACTCCCTTACTTCTCTTGGGGGGTTAGGGGCAGGGATTTTCAGGACAGTCTCTTTTCTAGCATCTAACAACCGCCGCTGTCTACCCTCCAGGATGTATCCCAGGTAACTCACCCTCTCTTGGCATATTTGAGCTTTCTTTGCGGAGACCCGATACCCTAAGGTCCCCAGGGTGGCTAACAGGTCTCTGGTCCCCTGCACGCAGTCTTCGACAGTATCAGCAGCAATCAAGATGTCATCTACGTACTGAAGGAGGGTGAGACTGGGTGTTCTCTCCTGTACTCACCGAGGTCTTTGTGCAGTGCCTAATCAAAGATGATAGGCGAATTCTTGAACCCTTGAGGCAGTCACATCCAGGTTAGTTGTCCACTGTATCCCTCCTCCAGGTCGTGCCATTTGAAGGCAAACAGGGGTTGGCTTTGAGGCGCTAGCAGCAGGCTGAAGAAGGCATCCTTCAAGTTTAATACAGAATACCAGACTCTAGAGGGTGTCAAGGAACTTAGGAGAGTGTATGGGTTAGGAACAGTTGGATGTATATCCATGACTCTTTTATTTACTTCCCGGAGGTCCTGTACTGGCCGGTAGTCATTTGTGGGTGGTTTCTTAACAGGCAGAAGGGGGGTGTTCCAGGCAGACTGGCATGGGATCAGCACCCCCAAGTTTCGCAATCTCCAGATGTGAGGCTGGATTTCCTTCCGGGCCTCCTGGGACATAGGATACTGCTTGACTTTTAGTGGGCCTTCTCCAGGCTTTAGCTCCAACAGGATTGGGGCCCTGTGAGCAGCCAGTCCAACTCCCCCCATCTCTGCCCAAGCAGTAGGGAATTCCTGTAGCCATCTGTCCACAGTACTTTCTACTGGGGGCGCCCCCTGGTGGAGACGATATTCATCCTCCATTCTCAGGGTCAAAACTTGGATGGGATGGCCTCTACCATCAGTGACCTGGGGCCCCCCTTGTCTGAAAGTTATTTGGGCTCCAATCTTGCTTAGCAAGTCCTGTCCTAGTAGAGGGTAGGGGCATTCTGGTATTACCATAAATGAATGGGATACCCCGCCCATTCCTAGATCTACTGTTCTTCGGGTAGTCCATGAATACTGGTTTATGCCAGTTGTCCCTTGCACCCAGGATTTCTTGTTGGCTAGCTTCCCTTCCTACCGGTTCTCTTTGGGCATTCCTGGGCCCAGTGTCCTATCTCTTTGCAGTAAGCACACTGGTTCCACTGCAGCCTCCTTTTCCCGCCTATGATGACCCCCTTACCTTCTTCTTGGTCATCTGCAAGCTGGCGAAGGTGGCAGGTCCACTCCTCGGGGGATTCTGTGCTGGTGGCTAGCAGGATCTTGGCCAGGTTTCGGGTCTGCTTGTCACTGGCAGCTGCCATGGCGCGGGCTTGCCTATCTTCAGGGTACTCCTGATTATTGTACACTTTATCAGCCACCTCCAGCAAGTCTCAAAGACTTTTTTCTCCTAATCTATTTTCTGCAGTTTCTTTCAGATGTCTACAGCTGACTGGTTTATAAAACTCATGACTACAGCTGCCTTATTCTCAGGGGCTTCTGGGTCCATGGGGGTGTAAGTGCGGTATGCCTCCATGATCCATTCTAAGAAAGCAGCTAGAGGCTCATCCCTTTCCTGCTGTATGTTCCCTACCTTGGTCAAATTGGTAGGCTTTTTAGCAGCCAGGTGGAGAGCCCCATTAGAGTCTGGCGGTAGACCCGGAGCCTCTCCTTGCCTTCTGCCATGTTGAAGTCCCATTCAGGTCTAGTCAGGGGAAAGGAGGTATCTATCGAGCCTGATTGATGCTAGGGTTCCCGTCCACGCCTGGAACTAGCTTCCAGGCCTCATTGAGGATCCTCTCCCTCTCCTTGGTGGTGAATAAGACCTGCAAAAGCTGCTGACAGGTGGGCTGATGGGTGAAAAGAACAGAATCTAACGAATCATTAAGCCCTCCGGCTTCTCAGAAAACTTAGGATTCTGAGCTTTCCAATTATAGAGATCACTAGTGTTGGAAGGCCAGTAGTGATGGGGCTGATTCCCCTCCCCCCTGAACTCTGATCAATCACCAGTGATGGTAGGGTATGGGCCTGACACTTCAGCACCAGCCATTTTCAGGGCTCACATGAAGGATACCAGGCTTTCTCCGTGGCACTCTTATTAGCTTCAAGTGTTCAGGGTTCAGATAGGGATCTTTAAAACATGATACTGCAGTCCCGCTATAAGTACTTTGGCATAACTACCCTGTTTAGGGAGGCAAAATGCAAATTATTTACTCTTCTTGGCTTATTGGCCTGTATTATTTGATTTCCTTACAACGTTTCTCCTCTTTCTTATTACATACACAATCCTTTATTACATTTTCATTTCCAAATTAGCTTTAAACCTTTTTTCTATGTCCTTTAAAAATGCATAACCATGTCTCAGACTTTCTATTCAATATTCGTTATTCTTTGAAACCTTAATCCTTTATGATTCCCAACAAGTAAACAGCCAAATTTCTGAGCTTAAAGTTCCTTTGCTGGATATTCCCCCACTGCTCAAGAAGTATCCAGTAACCCCACCCTGCCAGATTGGAAAATGAGATTTCCTTTATGTATATTAAAAGGGTTAAAAAGAAGAAAACGGGGCAGAAGAAGATCAATTGTGTTTTGTAGTAGCATAGTTCAGATAAGCAAAAAAAAAAAAAAAAAAAAAAACACAACCAAAAAACAAGGAGGCCTGCAAAGAGGGTGTAGCCAGCAAAATCAATAAAAACCTATCTCTCCCTGCTTCATGATTAACTGCCTCATCCTCTCTCCCATTCCCCAGTCCCGTTGCTTGTCTCCTTTTCCTATTGTGAGTCAGAGGAAGACAATTTCTACAGAAGGGAGAAACAGAAAAGTGGGAGTTTCAAAGAAAACTATAGACGACCGCAGTAGTAGTGCTCCCTTTTGAAGCCTGAGGTCCAACCTGTGGAGAAAAATGACTCTTAGTCAGCCTGGAAAGATAAGGGTGTGTAGGGAGATTTCTTGTGAACTGGAAGCCTGGATGGCCACCTGAAAGAAAAGATCTTTAATCCAGTTACAGATGCTAAAATAAAATAGCACATTAATAACTCCAGCCTTAGTTCAGCCTTAGATGGCTCATGTTAGACTATGATGTCATAGGCATGGACAGGGCCTGTAGTCTCTCTGCCCTGCAGAGCTGTAAGCCCTGTCCCTGGAAGTCTCCAACCATCAAAAGAAATAAGAAAGCCATAAATAAAAATTCTTTGTTCTTTGAAATGTCACAAATTCATGCCTAGGACTTTAAAATTAAATATAGCAAATTCACAAATCAAAACAAAATGAAACCATTACTTATACAAAATTAGAGAGGAATTTTTATTAGCTAAATGGGCTGACTCCCTCTCTGACAGAGAGCAAAAACTCAGAAAAAGAATTCCAGCAGCTGCAAAAGACTTTTGCACTCTGTCACAGCAGGTCCATCCCAAATCAAGTGAAATAGAAAGAGATAATTATCAACCAATGTCCACGGAATAAAATAGAGAAATACAGACCCAAACAAAGGGCCCCAAGAAAGTCTTCCAACTCTGAAGAAAAAAAACTGATCAAACAGATAAAAACACCCAAAACAGCTTTCCAATCCCACGGAAACAAAACTGATCACTGGACAATGGCCCTGTGCCAACCTGTAGGAGCGACCCACTTCGTCCCAGAGTTTTGAGGGGATTCCACGTCCCTCCTGTGAGGGGATTCCACGTCCCTTGTCAGGAATCTGAGCATTCTCTGACTCCTTCCCACCCGAGATCCACTAGTGCGTCCACCAAGACCATTTCGGGCACTACAGACTTCAGAACTGAGCTCACACAGAGAACACAAACAGACAACATGCAGACACTTACCGTGGTCAGATGGACTCTCTGGATCGGGGTTCCTTGTGGGTATTGGGAATCCAGGACGAGCCCCCAAATGTTATACCCAGAGTTCGGGGTCCCTAACAATCCACCACTAAGGAGCCTTTTCCTATGCAAAAGCAAAGAGTCTTTATTCAAACCCAGGTTTGGCTCTCAGCCTCTTTCTGACGCAGCAGCAAGGTGAGAGAGAGAGCCGGGCGGGAACAATGAGTTTTATGGGGTAGGATAATTAGGGGGCTTAGGAAAGTGATGAGGGTTACAGGGATTGGTCACTTGAATTGTGGTCTTTCTGTGGTTAAGCCTAATTAGGACCTTAGCTGTGTCCCTGGAGCTTCATTGGTCCTTTCGGGTGGGGGTCAGGGAAGTTAAGACATTGCTGGCACACCTGTGGCCACTCCCAGAAAAGAGAGGGGGTTTAAGCAGGCGTCCCAGCCCTTATAGGGCAAGATGGAGGGGAGTCCATTTCCTTCAATGCTGCTTTATCCTTTCTCAGGGGCCACCTTTTGGGGTGCTGCCTTTGCTGCACAGCCTTTTTCGATTGAGCTCTCAGGTCCAGATGACTCTTCAGCAGCCAGAAGCCCTGCAGTTTTTTGTGTTGTTGTTTTTTTTCACACTTGGTGATAGACCATGGGACTGGGTTTTGGTGCTCATCCTGGGCTAGGTTTCTATTTTTTCTGAGGGAACAGATTCTCCTATAATACAGCTTCCTCCTCTTCTTGGCCCACTGGCCTGCAACCCCTCTGGCAATCTCCATGTCCTTCCTACCAGTCCCCAGATGTTTTCTGAACTTTCTTGCTATAAGTTTCCTTTTCATCTGGTCCTCACAGGTTAATTCCAGGGGGATATTCTCCAATTTAGTTGTATTTCTAGTCTAGCTCTGGGATAAGGTGTCTTTTCTCCCCCTCCTTCCCATGCCATTTCCATAGTGGATACACCAGTCTGCATTTCCACCAGCAGTGTACTAGAAATCCAGTCTTGATGGTGCATTGAGGTAGAACTGACATTTAATCTCTCTGCTCTATAGTTCTCTTTACTAGCTTTTGTTTTTAATACAGTGAAATTTGTATAATTATTCAAACCTTGCATCCTTTTGACAGATTCATCAATAAAAATGTATAAGACCTTAAAATCATTTAAAATTAGCATTTAGTGACACAGTTAAGACTTTAATTGGTAGAAAGATATTTTGCATGCAAAATGCATATTGTATGTCACCTTTAATTTACTACCATGGCAAGCTCCATGCTGACATTTTGTAAAGGTAAAGTCATTATTTATTCACCTCAGGCCAAGAACATGACATGCCTTTTAATTTCCAGCCTATTGTAGGTTTATTCTGAATATCATAGAACTAATGCAGATGCTTACCCATGAATCATGTGCATATTCAAAACAATCAGACCATTAGTATATTGAGAATACTGATAAGTCAAATATAATCTAACCTCATTTTTAAGAGAAGAAAATTATAAAAGATATTACTAAAATTTTGAGATTTTCCAAACCATCAATGGCAAATTGGTGACACATTTAAGCAGAAGCAAATAGAACTATTGTAGTATTTGCTAATAGGTACTAATTTTAAACTAAAGATATAACTGTATCCTGTGATTAAAGGTTCAGTTTTCAAACAATAGGATACATTTAGCAGAGTAGAAGATTTCTTGACTTGGTGTTTTGTGGATGGCTTTGATGTAGCTATAGCAAGACCTTGATTAGACTTTTAGATTTGTTTACTTAAAATTATTAAGTATACATTTTTCCTAAAATATCAAGGCATTAAAAAATAAGACAGAAGGTAACAACTTTTGAGTATCCTATCTCATAAAAGATTAATATGCAAATTAACCATACCTTCGCTACACCCACCAGCCATGCCCACCTGCCACAACCACCAGCCAATCAGAGTATGCAAATTAACCCAACCAAGATGGCTACAGCCACAGAGAGAACAGGAGGGAGGCTTGGGTTGCTTCTGGCTTTGGAGAAATCTAAGCTTTCTCCACAACCTGGCCACCCAGGCCTCCGCTGAAGGCAACTAAATTTCAATGGCTGTGAGAGCAGAAGGCTTGGCTCTGCTCCAGGCTACAAAGTTTCAGTTGTAGAAGATAAATAAATCCCAGATCGCCAAGGGGAGTGGCTGGCCTGCAAACTACCACAGGCCTCTTGCCCAGGCCACCCCATCCCCCAAGGGAACACCTATCCTGATCCAGGACACCTTTCAGGGCAAACCAGCTAATCCCCACTGTACACCAGGCCTCTATTCTATCTAAATAAAAGAGTAATATGCAGATTGACCATCACTCCAATACACAAGATTACTGCCCCATGCAGTCAAAAGATCCTGCCCCCATGTGGACACATCATGGACACCACAAGATGGCCAGCAGGGGAGGGCAGGTGACAGGGACCAGGCCTGCAAGGAAGGGCAGTTGTAGGTGATCAGGCCAGCAGAGGAGGGCAGTTGGGAGTGATCAAGCCTGCAGGGGAGGGCAGTTAGGGGTGACCAGGTCCACAAGCTGGCAGGAGAGCAGTTAGGGGCAAATAGGCTGGCAGGAGAGCAGTTAGGCATCAATCAGGCTGACAGGGAGTGGTTAGGGGGTGATCAGGCTCGCAGGCAGAAGTGATTAGGGGCAATCAGGAAGGCAGGTATGTGAGCAGTTGGGAGTCAGCAGTCCTGGATTATGAGAGGGATGTCTGACTGCTCATTTAGGCCCAATCCTACGCAGACGGACATCCCTTGAGGGAATCCCAGATTGGAGAGGGAGCAGGTTGGGCTGAAGCACACCCCTCCCCCATGCACAGATTTTGTGCACTGGGCCTCTAGTCATATATATATATATATATATATATATATATATATATATATATATATAATACTTATTTATAGTAAGAATTTATATATACTATCAACATTTTTTATAATCACAAATATTTCCATGCATTAACTCATAGTACTTATTAACTTTATATTGGGTTCCTGTCTTTGACTTACTTTTTTTTTTTCTTTTTCAATTACAGTTGACATTCAATATTATTTTATACTAGAGTCTTAGTGCATGAAAATTCTAGCACTGTGGTGGGGTCCCCCAGCCTGGCCTGCCCTCAGCCCTCAGGGAATGTTCCACAGGGAGTGGGCCTAAGCCACAGTCTGGTCTGCCTCTGCAGAAGGCATCCAGGCTGATTAGGGGAAGGTACCACCCCCATCACCTCCTGCTGCTGCTGCCTCTGGCCTTCCTCTGTGGGAAGCAAATGGGCCATTCAGAGTATGGCACTGCCCCCATCACTGAGCTGCTGCTGCCACTGCTGGCTGCCACAACTACCAGCCCTCCTTGGGCTTTGTAGCCATTCTGGCTTTGTCCAGAAGAATGTCTGTTCTATCAGGTCTAATTAGCATATTACCTTTTATTAGTATAGATTAGTTTCAGGTTAGTATATTGATTAGACATTTATATAATTTACAAAGTGATCTAGTACCAGCTAACACCATACATACTTTTATATAACAATCTACTATATTCCCTATGCTGTACTTTGCATTCCCATGACTATTTTGTAACTAGCAATTTGTACTTCTTAATTCTTCACCTTTTCCACCCATCTGTCCAACCCCCCTCCCATCTGGTAACCATTATTTTGTACTCTGTATCTATGAGTTTGTTTCTGTTTTGTTTATTTAATTCTTTGGATTACACATATAAGCGAAAACATATGGTATTTGTCTTTCCCTTTCTGGCTTATTTCACTTGGCATACTATTATCTAGGTCTGACTTATCATTTTTTAAATAACATGAAAAATACTACTTCAATTGAGTATTCATAGACATGATCCTGTTGAATATTTAAAGCGTATAAATACAACGAAGAATGATGGTTTATATACATTTCTTATTACATGTAAAAGTGATGACAATATCCTTTCAGCACAATGTGTATCTTTTCTATTGTTACTGTTTTCAATCAGTGATTAGAAATTTTCCATTAGTGACTGGAAATTTTATCTGACAGGCTATTTGATTCTGATTCACAGTAAACCTTTAGGATGGTGATGTTTTCATGATAGTTCCTGGTCATTAACAAATGACACTGAGGTGGCAAGAATTATCCAACAGGTAAAATAACTACAACAGGTTTTGATTATTTAAAAATATTTTTAAAACATATGTCAATATGATTTAAAACATGTTAATATTTTCATATGTATTAAAAATTAACTTATAATTATATTTAAGTATAATTGTCCTTCATTCTTTGCTTTACACCCTGTTCTGTATAAAACATAGTTACTAAATGAAGTAATTAGAGTCTTTTCTAAAGTATGGCTTATATTATAGTATATCAATGTTAATATTCACCTGTATAAAATTCTGTTTCAAGTAATAGAATAAAAAATGGGAGAAGCAAAGCAGCCAGAGTTTGGAGAGCCATAACCAATAACATGGTATATGTATAAGAAGTCATGCAAGAAAACCTTCATTGCCTTTTTGTCAGAAAATAATACTAGATGAGAGAAATTCAGTAAGCATAGATTAATTTTAAGACAACATTTATTTTGTAGTGCCTTGCATATTTAATTTAATTCAATGACTTTAAAATGAGTTCTGCTTTGATGTGTGAACATTGTTAGAAGAATCATGACCAGACAATAGTACTACATTCAGGGCAAGTGAGTTTATGGAGCTACCATATGGAGGAGAGGGCTTAAAATCAGGTAAAAATCAAAGCATGATGGAATCCAGAATTCATAATCTTATACATTTAAAAACCATGAAACTTAGTAATAGTGATGCCACTACCTATAATTTGAAATAATTAATGCAATCTAATGTAACAGTTTCCCTGTTTCTTATTAATCTCTCCACTCATAAGATAATTTTCATGGAAACAAGAACCTCATATGATTTATTCACTTCTGTCATTACAAGGACTTGGACAGACATGGAACACGTGGTAGGCATTCAGTTAAAGATTGTTGTAGGAATGAATGTATGCTTTTCTGTATTTTAAAAATTTTACATACTTAGTGTGAATTTCTTTTATAAAGTGAACCCATAAGAAAGTTATGATACTCTCCTGTTTGTGGTTGTTATTATATCACTTGTGCTTAGAGTCTGACCATGGAAGCAAAAAGGATCAGGAAACTACCTAGTCTTTTATTGTGTAGCTCAGTGGTTCTCAACCTGTGGGTCGCGACCCTGACAGGAGTCAAATGACCAAAACACAGGGGTCGCCAAAAGCCATCAGAAAATACCTATTTCCGATGGCTTTAGCCACTGAGAAGTAGCGCTACCATCTGCAGCAGTGCTATTCAACTGGAATGCATGCCATTGTGGACGTGCGTTCCAAACTGAAAGCCTGTACGAATGTGCAGACGTGATTGCATCATCCATCCTGGGACCAAGGGGTAGGGAGAGCGGGGGGGAATGCTCCACAGTCCATAGCAGTGCATTACTTGTGTCCAGCACTTGCTGATGTCATCAGTGGGCAGACGCAGCAAGCACCGGAAGACAGAAGCCTAGGAGGCAGAGAGGCAAGAGAGCCTGCAAGACAGCCTGCTGGTGCAAAAAAGGTTAATAATGTAAAAACAGTACACACACCATACACACAATACTGTGTAAGTGTAAGGTGCTTTGTGTGTAATCATTACACAGTACACAAAGCAGCTTACACTTACACAAAGCACCATACATTTACACAGTGTGAACCACATCAGTCTTATACTATAAGATGTAGTTCACACTGTTCCCCAATGTATAATTATCTCCCATATCTCCCACTATTTTCCCATATTCTGAATGAGGAAACTGCTGAAATCAGCGGTTTCCAGCATTGAATCCGCCTCCTATTGATTTCATTGTGAGTGCAGCGGATTTTGTGGAAGAGAGCTCCCAAGAATCATGAGAATCATGAGTTACCACACAATCCGCCACAGCCTCCTATTAATTTCAATAAAGGGCAGAGAAATGACAGTTTCCGACATATTTCTTCCTCTCCAATTTAAGTCAATGGGAGGCTGCAGCGGATTCCACTCAAATATAGAGCATGTTGCTTAATTTCTCCACACTAAGCTTTTTCCTAGCCCAAAAAAATTTAAGCAACATGCTCTATATTTGAGAACTGTCTTTCTGCCGTACAGGGGATCTCTCCTCTGCAGAATTCATGGGTCTCCCATTGAAGTAAATGAGATGTAGATTCCACCGCAGAAACTGCCACTTCATAGTGTGAAAGAGCCCTGAAAGATGCCATGCTGTGCAGAAACTGCAGTGTATCCTATGAGGTAGTTCACACTGTTCTATATAGAAAACTTGCCACTAATCTGGGAAAAAACAGATCCATTAGTTAAGCATGTGAATACAACCCCCAGGTCATAGTAATAGGTGTGTAATAGAAAACAACACAGGGGATAGTAAATAATAGGAAACTTTAACAAACTCTTTAGACGCGACCATATTTTATTTATTTATTTTTTGGAAAACCATCTCATGACTGTGGGTCATGTAGACAAGAATATTAGGAAAAGAAAATACGCTGAGGATTTCTTGCAGTATGGTTTACTTCAATAATTACAGCAGGAATTGAGAAACCACAATGTGTTATTTGTTGTGAAATTGTCTCAGCTGAATCTATGAAGCCGAACAAACTAAAACGCCATTTTGATAGCAAGCATCCAAGCTTTGCTGGCAAGGATATAAACTATGTTTGAAGCAAAGCTGATGAACTCAAGAAATCTAGATTTGACACTGATGGCCAGTACCACAAACACAATGTAGCAGCTGTTGAAGCGTCATATTTGGTGGCACTCAGAATCGCCAGAGCTATGAAACCTCACACCATTGCTGAGGATTTACTGTTGCCAGCTGCAAGACATACTTCGAGTGATAATTGGAAATGAATATGCTCAGAAATTGAATGCAATTTCCTTATCTAACAACACTGTCCGCAGAAGAATAGAGGACATGTCTGCCGATATTCTTGATCAGGTGTTCCAGGAAATTAAATCTGCACCACTACCAATATTCAGCTTGATGAATCTACAGATGTGGCAAACTGTGCAGAGTTGTTGGTTTACACGAGGTATATTAATGATGGTGACTTTAAAGATGAGTTTCTTTTTTGCAAACCGCTTGAAACAACAACAACTGCACATGATGTTTTTGACGCAGTTGGTTCTTTTCTAAAAGCGCATAACATCTCCTGGGGAAAGGTTTGCGGTGTTTGCACAGATGGTGCTCCTGCTATGCTAGGATGTTGCTCAGGATTTCAACGTTTGGTACAAAATGAATCGCCAAAAGCAATCGGAACACACCATATGATACATCGCCAAATATTAGGGACTAAAATACTGCCGCAAGATTTACAAGAAGTAATGAAAAGTATCATAACATGTGTCAATTTTGTTAAGTTGAGTGCCTTAAACAGTCGGCTGTTTTGGCAACTGTGCAATGAGCTACATTATCTGCCTTCTTTGAGGAACATGACATTGAGCCAGATAAAAAAATTATGATGATAACTTCTGTGAAAGAACATTTGCACATGCTTGTAGACGAAATTTCATCATACTTTCCTAATCTATCTGACACTCCATTTGCACTTGCCAGAAGTCCATTCACAGTGAAAGTTGAAGACGTTCCAGAGACAGCACAAGAAGAGTTCATTGACCTAATTAACAATGATGCAGTGAGAAAAGATTTCTCTATGATGACACTGACAAAATTCTGGATTAAGTGTTTACAGTTATATCCTATTCTGTCTGAGAATGTGCTGCGCCTTCTTCTTCCTTTTCCAACAATATATCTTTGTGAAACAGGGTTTTCCAGCTTGCTGGTAATCAAGTCTAAATACTGAAGTAGACTTGTTGCGGAAAATGATCTTCGCTGTGCCCTTGCAAAGACTGCCCCAAGAATTTCTGAATTGGTAAGCAAGAAGCAACCACAACCATCTCACTGAATTTGGCAGCATACTGTTGCAAAATATTGCACTGTTGTTTAGTGTTATATTACTGTTGTTATATTTAAACCCATGCTATGCCATGGTGAAATGTTATTTATTGGAATTAGTAATAAACATTTCTCAACATATTAAATATTGTTTTTGTGATTAATCACTATGTTTAAATTATGTTTGATTTGTAGCAAAGAGAGTACGTAATGCATATCAGGTATTTACATTCCGAATCATAACTGTAGCAAAATTACAGTTTTGAAGTAGCCACCAAAACTATTTTTTGGTTTGGGTCACCGCAACATGAGGAACTGTATTGCAGGGTCAAGGCATTAGAAAGATTGAGAACCACTGGTGTAGATGAATCTTCAGTATTTGAAATAATTGCATTTTCATCTTTAAAACTTACAAATGATTTGAAGGTATTAAAAGAGATAGAAAAAAAAGAGTAAAATGAATATTTAATATTTCTTCTGCTGTGCATAAAGAAAAGTTTTAGGAGTCCAAAAATATACAAACATTATTTTTAAAAATCAAATTGGATCATTAACAAGAGCTTAAATACAATGTAGGTAATGACTAGAAAATATATGTAGGGGAGTTGAGGGTATATATAAGTTTATAATTGAGTAAGATCCCTATCTCAGATAGATAGATATAGGTATTGTCATGAGAACAAAGCTAGATTTAAACATGCATATAAGTATGATCATACCTTAGTATAGGGCTGGAGCAGAGACCTGTATTTTGTAACTTTGGTAATCCTTTTGTGGCCATTCCCCAGTCAGATTCTACCTTCACCCATTAGCACCTCATCATATTGTAATCAAGAAAAGGAGTAATATGGAGTTGATGACAAACAATTCATATATATATATATATATATATATATATATATATATATCCAAGGAACTAGCTTGTTTTATTTGAAATCATACTCTAGTTAAGCACATAGATTCTGGGCCTGACTATCTGAGTTTAAATTCCAGCTTTGACATATCAAAGAAATTTTATTCCCTGTGCTTTAGTTTCCTCATCTTTAAATGAATAGAAAAATACAACCTCATATCATCGTAGTGAGGAAAAAATATGTCAATATTTTAAAGTGATTAAAATGGTTTCTGCAATAAATAGAGTGACTTCTCAAATTAGCTACTAGAATTGTACCAATCAGTGAATCTTGCTTTGACTTTCCCCTTAAAGAAATTATTCATACATTTTTTAAATCTAAAGTTCACATACATACCACTATTTCAATTAGTCAAAACATTGTTAAATTGTGTCCTCCAAAATGATATGCTTAAGTACTTGTGAATATTCAGAAATAGGGTGTTTGCAGATATAACATACAAATTATGGTGATGTCATCCAGGATTATGGTAAACTTTTAATTCTATATGACTGATTTCCTTATAAGAAGAGGAAACAAAACAGAGACAGACACAAACAGAAAGAAAATGGATATAAAATTACTAGAGGCTCAGTCATTTTGCCTAGAGGGTGCAGGCTGGGCTGAGGGACACCCTCCCACAAAATTCATGCATGGGGAGGGTGTCCCTCAGCCCGGCCTGCACCCTCTCCAATTCAGGACCCCTCTGGGGATATCTGACTGGCTCTCACAATCCAGAACTGCTGGATTCTAACCCCTCACCTGCCTGCCTGCCTGGTCGCCCCTAACCCCTGCACCTGCCTTCCTACTTGATTGTCCCTAACCCTTCTGCTTGTCTGCCTTATCACCCCTAACTACCTCTGCCTGTCTAACTCCTGGAGTACTTTTCTCAGCCTTACAAAAGGTTCAGCATTCTGGAGAAAGGAGCTGCACAGAATGCTCTTTAGATGATTAAAGAATCCAGAGATTAAAGATAATTTTGAAAGTTATTGGGGGTCAGAGGATCTTCAACTGAAGGGACTGGAAGGTTCTTTCATTGTCTAGGATCCTGTGCTTTTATCATAACACAATTTGTCCCAAGTCAAGGTGGAAATAGGCATTTCAAAGGGTAAGTTATCAAAGGGTAGAATATAGAAGCATTATCTGTTTGGAGAATAGCCTACAGCTGTTCAGGTGTTTGGCCCAAAGGAAGAAATAAAATGCCCTGAGCTGTTTGGTAGTTAACAATACTATTCAGGTTTGGGGGAAATGTTGGTTAACCGTTTTCAACAAGTTAACTACATATGACTCAACCTTGTTGAGCTCCCTAAGCTTCACCAACCTTTTTGGTGAAACTCTTGTAACTATGACATGCTAGAATTGGTTCTTGGTACCTAACCACCTCTGCCTGTCTGCCTAATCATCCCTAACTACTCCTCTACTGGCTTGATCACCCCTAACTTCTCCCCTGCTGGCCTGATCGCTCTTAACCACCTCTACCTTGCCCTGCAACTGGGACCCAGGATTTTCTCCTCCAGCCAGTTGCAGGCACCTGGGACTCAGACTTCCCTCCCTCTGGCCAGAAGCAGACACCCAGTACCTGGGCAGCTTCTCCTGGGCCACAGCTGTAGGACCACGGAGCAGGCAACTTGTCCCTCTCCTGGGTGGCAGGCACCGCCACTAGCACCCAGGACCATTGGGACCATGGGAGAGGCAGCTTTTCTTTCTCCCAGGCCGCATATGCAGCCAGTAGTTCCCTGGACCGTGGCGACATGGGGCGTGCAGATTGTCCCTCTCCTGGGCTGCAGCCCCAGCTGTTGGTGCCCAGGATCATGGGGCGTGCATCTTGTCACTTTTCTTGGCCTCAGGTGCAGCAGCCGCTGGTGCCCAGGACCATGTTAAAACACCAATGCCATACTTCACAGAACTAGACCAAATATTCCAAAATTTTATATGGAACCATAAAAGACACCAAATTGCTGCAGCAATCTTGAGAAAGAAGAAAGAAGTAGGATGGGGTCTAAATTAAAATGCAAACTGTGCTGCAAAGCCATTATAACCAAAACACCCTGGTACTTGCACAAGAACAGGCATGTAGACCAATGAATCAGAACATAGACTCCAGAAATTTCCCCATACTATTATAGTCAATTAGTATTTGACAAAGGATGCAAGAACATAGAATGGAGTAAAGATTGTCTTTTCAACAAATAATGCTAGAAAACTGGACAGACCCATGCAAATAGATGAAATCATATCGCCAACTTACACCACATACAAGAATAAAAGAATAAAATTAAGGTGGATAAAAGAATATCATTAGGGTAGATAAAATCATAGAGGAGAACATAGTCAAATTTCAGACGTCTCATGTAGCAATATGTTAATGGATACATCTCCTAGGGCAATAAAACTAAGGAGAAAATAAATGAATGGAACTACATAAAAAAAAGTTTTTGCATTGCAAAAGAAACCACCCTCAAGATTAAAAGGAAACCCACTGTATGGAAGAACATACATATATTTGATAAGTGGTTAATATCCAAAATATATAAAGTACTCATACAACTCAACAAAGAGATGACAATCTAATTTAAAAAAATGTTTAGAAGACTTGAATAGACATTTATCCAAAGAGAACATACAAATATCCAAGAGACATATGAAAAAAAATTGCTCAAAATCATTAATCATCAGAGAAATGCAAATTAAAACCACAATGAAAAAATCACTTCACACCTGTCAGAATGGCTATCATCAAAAAATCAACAAACAAGTGCTGGCGAGGATCTGGAGAAGAGGGTACACTAGTTCATTGCTGGTGGGAGTACTGACTTGTACAGCCACTGTGGAAAACAGTATGGAGTTTCCTAAAAAAAAGTAAAAATGGAACTTCCATTTGACCCAGTGATCACACTTCTGGGGATATATCTTAAAAACCCCAGGACACCAATCAGAAAGAATATATGCATCCTTTGTTCATAGCAGCATTATTTAAAATATTTAAGATTTGGAAACAGTCCAAGTGCCCATCCTATATAATACAAGGCTAATATGCAAATAGACCAAACTGCAGAACAACCAGAAGAATGAACAACTTAACAACTAGTTGCTATGATGTGTGCCCACCACCAGGGGTCGTGTGTGGAATATGGTGGTTACTGACTATGGCAGGATTGGTGGAGCAGTTAAGCAAAGATGCCAGACCAAGGCGTTGTCATAGGGGTGAGCCTCTGGTGGTTACTAAAAATTATTTGCTCCCTCATGCTGTGGTCCCATCCAACCCGTAGTTGGAATTGGAGCCACTCACTATTCATACCCACTGTCAGTGCCCAGTGATGTCCTAATCACTTGGTGCCATCAGTGGGTGCAAGCAGTGGCTGTCAGCCCCAATTGCTCTTGAGAGCTTCTTCACCTCCCCCTGCTCCTGAGGGGTGATTGGGACAGCAGCCCCTGCTCACACCTGTTGCTGGTTCTAGCCCCAATCACTCTGTGTCATCAGTGGGTTCAAGCAGGGCTGGCACTGTCAGTGTGTGGAAATGATTGCAGTGGGAATGGGACTGCAAGCAGACAGGGGACTGGGGGCCGTGGCAGGAGGGGCTGGACTGGGTACAGAGGATAGGCCAAGACCCTCTCCTGTGCCCACTGCAGCATCACGGCCCACAGTTACTTTCAAAGTGAACAAATTCATACAATGTGCCCTTAGTCAGTAGATGAATGGATACAAAATATGTGGGACATTTGCACAATGGAACACTATGCATCTGTAAAAAAAAAATAAGATTTCTTACCCTTTGGGACAGTATGGATATACCTGGAAAATATTTTGGTAAGTGAAATAAGCCAAACTGTGAAAGACATATATCACATGATCTCACTGATTAGTGGTATCTAAGGGACAAAGTGAATTGACCAACAAAATAAAGACCCAAAGCATGGACAGACTGACATACCTCGATGTGGGGTTGCCCAATTAGGCAGCATGCCTTAGAAGCTTAGCAAGACTCAACTGTTGAAACAAACAAAAAAGTTTCTCGAATCAAATGGCCACATTTTGGGGACAAGAAGAGGTAAACCAAACAACATATGTACTTACTAGGGCCCCAGTGGGTGAAATCGCATAAGACTCAGACCCAGTGTGCCACCAGATGCAACGTCAATTCCCCACCCAACCACGTGCACCTCGCTGTGCACACAGCCTCCCATTGACCAGTCTTTGGTCGTTATGGCATTAGGGACACTGGGTTTTATAATATAGATATGCATAGCCCATTGACACGGGTTATATTTAGGGTAGTGAAGAACTTGTTAGGTGGGTAAGGACTGGGAGGAGAGAAAAGGATGTGAGATATCTGTAATATTATCAACAATAAAAATATATAAAAAATAAAACTTAAGATTATTTTAAGTGTGTTTTTATTTTTTTCTAACTCTAGTTTACTTTTATATTATTCTGTATTGATTTCTAGTGCATAACATAGTAGTTAGACAATCATATGCTTTATGAAGTATTTATCCTAATATTTCCAATATTCACCTGCCACCATATACAGTTATCACAATATTATTGACTATATTCTCTATGCTGTACTTTCCATCTTTGTGACTGTGCAATTACCAAACTGTACTTTTTAATGCCTTCATCTCTTTCACCCAGACCTCCAACCCCCTCATGAGTATTTTAGAGGTGAACAATATTTCACCAAATCTCCTTTTAATTTTGTATTAAATCATTAGTTTCTGGACATTTCATTCTAAATACCATTTGTAATTGTAACAAAGAAATAATAATACTTGAAAATGTTACTGAATTCATAATTTAAGGCAGTTGAGATAAAAATCTCTTTCAAACTAGTATTTTTAAAATTTTAGATTTACTTTCTTGAAAATAAACTAGATTGAGAGGTAAAATATCACATCTGAAAATGTGGCCATTCAACACAAGAAACTTTTTTTGTTTGTTTCCACAGTTGAGCCTTCCTAAATATATATATTTAGGAAGAGTTTTAGTCAGCTGCTACAGTGTTACTTTTAAAATTTTTCTTGATTATTCTTTATATCCATTGCAGAAAGCCTAACATATATAAATGGAATGCCTACTATATATATTTGGTTAATGTCTTCCCACCCTCCCTACTCTCTCTTTCCCTCTGAGATTCATTGGTCTGAATCTAATATATATATTAGTGGGTCTAATGCACAAAATTTGTGCAAGAGTAGGCCTTCCTTCTCCCAGCTGCCACACTGGCTTCCCTTTGACACCCAGGATCTGGGCTGGCTTCCCTCCAGCCTTGGCTTTGTCCAGAAGGACATTTGGTCTAATTAGCATATTACCCTTTTATTATCCTATTTAATAAATAGGTGACATCATGCCTTCGTGCGACACCCTTTAAAAATGGCTGCCACAAGATGGCCACCACAACATGGCTGGCAGGGGAAGGCAGTTGGGGTTGAACAGGCTATCAGGGGAGGGCAGTTAGGGGAGATTGGGCTGGCAGGGGAGCAGTTAGGCATCAATCAGGCTGGCAGGGGAGTGTTTAGGGGGTGATCAGGATGGTGGGCAGAAATGGTTAAGGGCAATCAGACAGACAGGCAGGAGAGTGGTTAGGAGGCAACAATCCTGGATTGTGAGAGGGATATCTTACTGCCAGGTGGGATCAGGCCTAAACCTGCAGTCAGACATCCCTCAAGGTGTTCCAGATTGAAAGGGTGCAGGTCGGGCTGAGGGACACCCTCTCCCATGCACAAATTTTGTGCACTGGGTCTCTAGTTATAGATAAAAGACTAAGCAATGGCCAACTGGCCAACCAACTGACTGGCCAGTAGCTATGATGTACACTGATCACCAGAGGGTAGATGCTCAACACAAGGGCAGAAATCACAGGCATGGAAACATGGAACAGATTGATGAATCTCAGAGGGAAATAGGGAGTGGGGAGGGTGGTAAGAGATTAATCAAAGATCTTACATGCATACTAGACATTAGGTGCATGGATTTGTGCACTGGTCGGGTCCCTCAGCTTGGCCTACATGAGTAGGACTGAAACCTCCCTGGTGCATAGATTCATGCACCAGTTGGATCCCTTGGTCTGGCATGTGGGGATCAGGCCAAAAACAGCTCCCTGGCATTCACTGAGGAGTCCTGGATTGAGAGATGGTGCACACAGGCCAGGCCGAGAGACCCCACTGTTGCACGAATCTATGCACAGGCTTCTAGTTAATAATAAAATCAGCCCTAGCTGGTTTGGCTCAATGGAAAGAATGTCGGCCTGCAGACTGAAGGGTCCCAGGTTTGATTCTGGCCAATGGCACATGCCTGGGTTGGGGACTCGATACCCAGTAGGGTGTGTGTAAGAGGCAGCCAATCAATAATTATCTCTCATCATTGATGTTTCTGTCTCTCTCTCCCTCTCCCTTCCTCTCTAAAATGAATAAAATATATTTTAAAAATAATAAATAAAATCAAAAGACAATTGACAATCAGATCTTATACCACAAACAAAGAACTGATAGCTTTACTAAAAGAAATCTTAAAAGTTGAAGGACAAAGTGGCAACAAATCTTATTGAGTTACATATTGAACATAGGTGTAAATTGAAAGCTAGTTGGAATATATGACTATGAAATAGAGTAAAGTCACTTAGGAAGAGTGTAGACAGAGGAGACCCAGGACAACAGGTAGCGGGAAGTAAAAAAAGGAATGAAGACTAGTTAGTGAGAAAAAGCAGCCTGTTGATGAGCAAATTATGTATCTAAGTTCTTTTTTTGATCTTAATATCAAGAAATGACTCAGAAGTGAGTCCTTAAATTAAAAGGGCATAAGAAGCTATTAATATAAAAAACACAATATATTTTGAAATTTATTGTTCAAACTAGATAGTTCATTGTTATTTTGCATCCTTTGAACAAATAAGCATTGTCATTTTTGATTGAATTAATAATTTAAATTTTTAATTATGGCAAATTAATCTGTATAATATCTAAATTATAGCTGCTACAGTAAGAAGTATTAACACTTCACTTTTTGTTCTACATAAATAATTCTTTATGAGTAAGTGATTTTGGAAACATTTAGGAAATTGTTATGTTCTATCTGCTGTTATGTAATCATGAAAATCATTTTTTAAAATACAGAACTTTTCCTAAGACATAACAAATCTTAAAAGAACATGGCTCACAAAATAACATTTCAATTGAGAATGGCCATTTTAAAAACCATTTAAAACAGATATTAAGAATATAAATCCCCTGACTAGTGTTTTATCCATGCTGCCTCATACTTTCTGGCATGTGTTCAATTGTAGTGATAATAAATAGAGATTGCTATGTTAGACACATATAAAGTAGCAATGGAGAGTAGAAGAACATTAACTGGTTTTAATCATTAGCTTAAAATGATTTATCAGCAGTGTTGTTGGAGTGTTAGTCATTTGAATATAAAATAAATTTGAAATTTCTAATTTTAGAAATAAATAATTGAGTAAATAGCAAAGTTAATCATCATGGATGTCTTAGTGTCAAGACAGGCAATTGGTAATTTTGAAAAACAGTAGTATAAAGTAAAAATAAATCCCATCAATTTAACATGAGTTGTTTCCTGAAATGTTATTTAAGTGGAAACTAAATTTGAGTCACTCTGACACAGACTGAGTATAGCAAATAAAAGAGAGAAAGCTGACTTACTTCCATTTGTGAAAACATTTATACTTGTCCTTTTAGAAAGCAACTCAGCACTTGAGAAATATGTTGTCATATACACCATTCATTAATATTTATAATCACCAAACCATATATGTTTGAGGGGCTTATACCCAATGTTTTCTTGTTGTTATGTTTACATTGGAAAGTAAGATGAGGGAAAATGTATATTCCATCTGATGGTCAACGAATTAGAGAAAGATTGGAAGAATAAAAAATATGAAAGTTTTAGAGCTCATTTTATTATCTTATTTCCCCGAAAGTAGATTTGTAAAGTGTTTATTTGTCATCTTGTAAAGATATAATCTGTTTTTTTGAAAAAATTTTTACAAGCCACTTTTTTGTATCAGCCAAGACCTTTTACCCCTGAAATCAAGGCTCCCTATTCATCATTCCAATCCCGTAGTTGGAACTTATGTTTTGACTTCATTACCATTCTCCTTAGTGGCATTTGCCCTGTCTCATAATTAGACAAGTATTTGGGCATCTCTATGTAGCTCACAGCAGGCACTGTGGGGAATAGTCACCATTATTTCCAGTCCTTATCTCAGAGGGAAGGTAGAAAGGAGGGCAGGAAGAGATTAACCAATTTATAAGCACATGGACAAACTATGGACACAGACAATAGGCAGGTGAAGACCTAGGATGGGGTGGAAGATGGGTGAAGAAGGCCAAAGGGGAAATATGGGGGGGGGGGGCATCTGTAATTCAATAAATAAAGTAAATTTTAAAAAAGAAATGGTGGTGGAATGCACGGTAGATATTATCAAGGGGTAGCATGAGGAAGATCTTTGAGGTAATGGAACAGTTCTGTATCTCGATTGCAGTGCTGGTTACATAAACCTACATATTTGCTAAAATCGCTTAGAACTATACACATATATTGTACCAATATCAATTTCCTGGTTTTGATATTGAACTATAGTTATGGGTCAGTAAGTGAAGACTATATAGGATTCTATTATTTTTACAATTTCCTGTGAATCTATAATTATTTTGAAGTAAAGAGTTAAGAAAAAAAAAAGGTTCTTGTGTAATGGACAATCCCAAGTTGTCTCTATTCAATAAATAAAGTCAACATTTGTTCTGTGTTTGACTTTTGTGAGAAGTAATACATGCACTCTTGTGTTGTGGCTTTGAGAACAGAACTGTAACTACATTAGAGACTGTTAAAAAATTAGTTCTTTTTAGTGACTTATAGACAGTGGTAAATATAGAGACAAAAATTGTCTCAAACAAAAGTGTTAGAGGCACCTCTCACTGACAGGAGAGGTGTTATACATAGTACAGTACCCTGAGTCAGAAGGAGAGAGCTTTTCCCAAACTCCATTCTTGTCTTCTCACATGAATGCATTTATATGAGAGAACTTGATTGTATTGTGATGAAGCCAATTTCATAAATCAATTAGAGTGTGCATTTTTGTTAAAGAAGCAAAGCAAGTAAACCCATACATCTGGCTTATGAAGCATCCTATCCGAAGAGCAAGTTAGATGGTGATCCAAGGCGTTATATAGCTCCTATCTATAGGTTCCAAAATTCCTCTGCTGAGTATGTTGGAACAGATTAATTCTCAAGCTCCCATTTTACTTAGTTGTGACCTTCCCAGAATTCATGAGAAGTACCTGGCAACTTTATCTTACCAAGACTTGAGCTGCTGGATTCTCTGTTTCAAGAGTAAAACAGTTCTTTTTCCTTTCCCGTTCCCACTTCCTTTTCTGCATGCTCTCCTTAGGGAGGTTTTAACATTTGCTCTTAAGTGTCCTTGGCTGGGAAAGATAATGGCATGTTAGTTACAAACTGACTCACAATTGCACATACTGTCTGGCCTTATTTTAACTTTCCTGTCTCAGTTTCCCTATTTCATTTGCTGTGTAATTTCCTGGCTCCTTACTGTTTTGTAACAAAAGTGTTAGGTACAGAAATGTTATTCATGTTCTATTAACAGTGATTGTTTTGTTCTGATTAAAGAACACACATTCTAACCTGGCTGGGAGTTCTATGTCCTGGAACCTGGGAACTAACCTGGAAATGTGACCAATCCTTCTCATCTGAGAGCTGCCTATTTTTATGGAGGGATTAAAAACCTTGTTATGGAAACTGGAGGCATCTGCAAACTCCCAGCCTACGTTGCCTGTAATCTTGTACCCATTATATCCATTTTTATTATTCCTTTTTAATCCACTCTGGAGGATATTTTCCCATTGATTTCTAGAGAGAGTGGAAGGGAGGGACGAAGGGGAGAGAGAGAGTAAGAGAAATTTCCATGTAAGAGACACAGCCGTGGGTTGCCTTCCTCATGTGACCCTACCAATGCTGGGGAACCTAAAATCCAGGAACAGTGCTCTTAATTAGAAATTGATTCCATAGTCATTTGGTCCTCAGACTCATACTTGAACCCCTGAGTTCGACCAGCCAAGACTACCCATTGTTATTACTTTTGCCTACTTCCCTGTGCTAGTAATATCCATTTCTAGTTCTGCATACCCTTTCTTATTACTTTTGCCTACTTTCCCATGTAATCTTTATCCTTCTACCCTAAATAAGCAACTGATTGCAGAGCAGATTTTCTTGGATGACCTTCTGCTCTCCCTTCCACCCAGCATTATTGGGATAATGCTCATATGTGATTCAACCCTCTATGCTTAATGGGCTCAAGTAGCCCAGGCCCAATTGTCCAGTTTCAAAGGATCAATGAGTGTTGTTCAGTGTGTTCTTTGCTGCTCTGGAAGCTCACAATTCCAAGTTTATGAGTTGATCTTGCCTCCTTCAGCTATCTTGTTTCAGTGAGTGTTAATGTCTTACTGACTTAATTCATAAATGTTTATTCCCTATTTTGAAGCAGATTCCCAATCCAGTTCCCTAAAACATATACATGTTCCTAATGACTAAGAACTGTATATATTAAGATACAAAAGGTCCAGTTTGTTTATTGTAGAGTAGATGGGAAGTGAAAGAATGTACTTTGTATGTAACTTCAAATTTGTGAATATGCCTTACACATGCTCCCTGAGTTTCAAAATAAAGAGCATTTTAAAATGAAAAATAAAAAAAGCTTACCCAGTGTTGGTTGAACATCTCCCATGTATTAGGAGGTTGCTGGTTTGATTGTGGTTAGGGCACATGCCTGGGTTATGGGCTAGTTTCTTCTTCCTTCCACTCTCTAAAAGCAATAAAAAACATATTTAAAAATGAAAATAAACAATAAAATTAAAAAAAATTAAAATTACTTAATCTATACATATAATACACTCACACACACACACACACATATATGTGTGTGTGTATATATATATATATATGTGTGTGTGTGTGTGTATATATATATATATATATATACATATATATATATATATACACACATACAAATATATAGAGAGAGCAGTAATATGCAAATATGTCCAGTGCTGGCAGCCAGAGGAAGGAAGGATTATTTTTGTATGAATCTTCATGCATCAGGCCTCTAGTTAATTAACAAAAGACTAAGATAATTGTAGGTAAAACCAATGTTTTCTTCCCCTGAGAACTTATTTAATTTTCAAGACTAAAGATTCAAGAGAGTTTTTCTAAATTTTGTAGAGAGTTAAAAAACAATTTTTATTGTTGACAGTATTACAGATGCCCCCCCCCCCACCTTATTTCCCTTTGACTCCTTCTAGCCAGCAATCATCCTCCACTCCAGGTCTTTGCCACACTATTGTCTGTGTCAATGGGTTATGCATATATGCATACAAGTTCTTTGGACTTCTAAAGTGTTGAAAATACTATTTTAAAATATTTCTATTTAGAATAAGAAAAATAACTCTAGAATGTGTTCTCAACACTTTAGAAGTCTCATATCTACTTTCTGTATAGTTTTTCTTTATTTTAGGGCCCATCTTCCTTCCATATTGTACCTATTAATGTTAAGAAAGAAAAAAATTTGAATGCAGTGATGTTAAGGACTTTATTAGATGACTATTAGAGACCCAGTGCATGAAATCATGTGTGGGTAGGTTCCCTAGGCCTAACTTGCGATCAGGCCTGCTTGCCAGTCCCCAATCTCACCCACCACCACCCACTGCAGTTCCCGATGGTTCTCTATTTACCATCAAGAAATCAGAGCCTGTGGGCCATGGGGAGAGTCTAAGAGGCTGTTCCACCTGCTCATCAGTCCCCAGTCCCACCTCGCCCCACTGCCACCTTCCCTCTGGTTCCTCATGAATCTCCATTGCCCACGCAGCAATCAGAGCCTGTGGGCTGGGGGGAGAGACCAAGAGGTAGTCAATGCACTCATAGTGATTAGTCAATCGGTCATTTTGTTTGTTACACTGTTATGATCGCTGGCCTTTTATTATAGAGGATTCCTAAGGGTAATTGCTTTTTAAAAGTATTAGAATAAAAATAAATTCTTACCTAAATCAGTATAACATTTCAAAGTTAGAAAAAAACCAGAACATCCTATATACTAAGAGCTAATATGCAAATGATCATCACATCATCTTGCTGTCATGCTGTAATGGTTCAGACATTCTGAACTGGGAAGATAGGACTGGGGACCAGCCAGGCGCAAATGAACTTTTGAGTGAGGAATGGGTACCAGCCAAGCACAAATGAGTTTATAAAAGAGGAATGGGGACCAGCCAAGCTGTGGCCTGGGAGAGAGACAAGCGAGCTGTAGCTCCTGTAGCTGCAGCCTCAGTAAAGCTGCCTGCCCATGGAGCCCTGCGGCTGTGGCCAGCCCAGGTGAAGCTGGCCTGGGTCCTGAGTGCCTGCAGTTGGCCAGAGGGAGGGAATCCTTGGTCCCAAAGGCTTGCAACTGGCCAGAGGAGAATATCCTTTTTCCTGGGTATGGGGTGAGGCAGAAGTGGTAAGGGACTATCAGGCTAGCAGGGGAGCAGTTAGGGGTGATCAGGCAGGCAGTGGTGGTTCAGGGCAATCAGGCAGACAAGCAAGTGGTTAGGAGTCAGTAGTACCGGATTGCAAGAGGTAGTCAGGCATCCCCCAAGGGGTTCCGGATTGAGGAGGTTGGAGGCTGGGCTGAGGGACACCCCTCTCCTGTGCATGAATTTTCTGCACCAGGCTTCTAGTACTAGTGTAATGGTAAATCCAAAACCAAACTAAATTTTGAAGGGATGCTAATATACTGCAATGTTCATACATATAACATTTGAAATGGAATATCAGGTTAGGGAAATTGGAGTATAATTTAGAAGGCATAGTTTTAAATAAATACACCAAGAGTTCCCCAAATGTCTTAAACATGGATAAAGTCAAAATATGTTAAAGATCTCAATAAAAATACCTCAATAATGTAAACTCTTGCTACAGGAAAGTATTGCTAAAAACTTAAACATTGTTACATGCATTTGTATTCAGTTAACCTAAAGTATATTTTGAAACTAATAAAAGAATTAAATGTAAACTATAGTAATTTTTTTTTCTTATGACAATGTCTGTTGCATATAAGAATTTGAGAGGAATTTTTAACACTCCTACCCTAAAACATTCACATGTACACTTACAAGTTTATAACTCAGTATCCAGAACACTGTCTTAGAGGCAAACTTTATAATTACAAGGTATGGTTATAAACAGGTTAGGTTGTTACACAGGTAATTACACTTATATACCTCCTGAACAATTCATTTCTAAAATTCCAATTGGAAGGCCAGAAACATATTACATTCCCTAAAGAAGAAGGAGAATGACTACGTACCTATTTTGGTAGTTGTGAAAAGAGTAGAATGTACAGGAGGTTTTATATATATATATATATATATATATATATATATATATATATATATACACACATACACACACACTAGAGGCCCAGTGCATGAAATTCATGCATTGGGGGGAGGTGTCCCTCAACACAGTCTGCACCCTCTCCAATCTGGGACCCTCAAGGGATGCCCAACTGTCCATTTAGGCCCAACATCCCTCTCACAATCCAGGACTACTGGCACCCAACTGCTCACCTGCCTGCCTTTCTGATTGCCCCTAACAACTTCTGCCTGCCAGTCTGATCATCCCTTAACCATTCCCCTGCCAGCCTGATCATCCCTTACCACCTAACTGCTCCTCTGACAGCCTGTTTGTCCTTAACCGCCTTCCCCTGTAGGCCTGGTCACCCCTAACTGCCCTTTCCTGCAGGTCTGGTCACCCACAACTGTGCTCCCTTGCAGGCCTGGTCCCTTCCAACTGCCCTTCCCTGCTGGCCATCTTGTAGCAGCCATTTTGTGCCCACATGGGGGTAGCCATCTTTGACCACATGGGCAGCTATCTTGTGTGTTGGAGTGATGGTCAATTTGCATATTACTCTTTTATTAGATAGGATAGAGGCCTCATGCATGGGTAGAGGCCAGCTGGTTTGCCTTAAAGGGTGTCCTGAATCAGGCTGGGAGTTCTCATGGGGCATGGGGCAACCTGGGTGAGGGGCCTGTATTGGTTTGCAGGCAGGCCATGCCCCCCATCAACCCAAGCAGAGGCCCTGATATCTGATATTTATTTATCTTCTGTAATTAAAACTTCGTAGTCTTGAGTGGAGCCAAGCCTCCTGCTCACTCCCTGGCCACAGACATTTTTATTGGGATATATTCATCTTGTATAATTAAAATGTTTTAGCCTTGAGTGAAAGCCAAGGAAGGCTGAGACTGCAGAAACTTGGCTTCCTTCATTGCTGGGGGCAACTCAAGCCTCTTGCTCTCTCCAGCTCCATGGCTGCCACCATTTTTGTTGGGATTTATTTAGCTTCTATAATTGAAACTTTGCAGCCTTGAATGGAGGCCTAGGCTGGCCAAGGTGTGCAGACAGCTTGGCTTCTTCCATTGCCAGAAAACCCAAGCCACCTGCTCACTCTGTGGCCACAGCCATCTTAGTTGGGTTAATTTGCATACTCATTCCTGATTGGCTGGTGAGCATGGCTATGGGTGTAGTGGAGTGATGGTTAATTTGCATATTATCTTTTACTAGATAGGATATATAAATATATACATATTGTATACATACTAGAAGCCCAGTGCACAAAATTAATGCACAGAGTGGGGTGTCCCTCAGCCAAGCTGCACCCTCTCCTATCTGGGACCCCTTGAGGGATGTCCAACCACCCGTTTAGTCCCAATCCCAGTGCGGGAGGTCAGACATCCCTCTCATAATTCAGGACTGCTGGATCCCAACCACTCATATGCCTCTGCCTGATTTTCCCTAGTCGCTTCTGCCTGCCAACCTGATCACTCCCTAACCACTCCACTGCCAGCCTGATCAATGTCTAACTGCTCTCCTTCCAGCCCAATTGCCCCTAACTGCCCTCCCCTGCCAGTCTTATCACCTCTAAGTGTCCTCCCCTACATATCTACTTATCTATATATCACATATCTACATATATACATATCTATATATCTGTATATCTATACATCTATATATCTATATATCTATATACCTATCTATATATCTACATATCTACACATCTACATATCTACATATCTACATATCTACATATCTATATATCTACATATCTATATAACACATATCTACATATCTACATATCTACATACTACATATCCATATATCTATATATATAAAGGCTGTGACTGTAACCGCCAAAGGCTCTACCAAACACCAGAAGTCAGTCCTGCAGTCAGTGTTGGGCTGCTGTGGCAATGCAGCACTAAATGCCACTGTGGGCTCTGTGACCCAGCACTGACTCCTGAAGGGGCTATGGATCAGGCCCAGAGAGATGCCAGGGGAGAGAAGCAGGGTCTGATTTATAGTTTCTGTTGCAGCAGCTGTTGATCATCCCTTGCTTCTCTCTTTCTCTCCAGGTCTGGCCAACAGCATGCCTCTCTTTCTCTCCAGGCCTCTGTTGCCACTGCTGATTAGCCTTGCCTCTCTGATCAGGCCTGGAGATAGGCCTGGAGATGCTGTCTGGTATAGAAAGTGACCAATCAGAACAAATGTGGGTGAAGTACGAGGAGCCAATGGCTGCCTAGGAAGCAGAGCTTTTGACACTGACTGGCATAGAAACTGACCAATCAGAAGCTGGGTGAACTGGGAAGGCAGAACCTAAGGTGGCAGCTGAGGAGGGGTTTTAAGTCAGTTAGGGGGGAGATCAGGCTAGCAGGGAAGGGAAGTTTGGGGCAAGGTCCGGCCTGCAGGGGAGAACAGTTGGGGGAGAGATCAGGCAGGCAGGCAGAGAGGTTAGGGGTAATAAGACACACAAACAGAGGTAGTTAGAGGCAATCAGGCAGGCAGGCAGGTGAGCCATAAGGAGCCAGCCATCCCAGATTGTGAGAGGGATATCCAACTACCTTGGGACAGGTATCAGGCCTAAACCAGCAGTTGGACATTCCCCCAAAGGATTCCTGATTGGAATGGGTACAGGCTTGCCTGAGGGAACCCCTCTACCCCATGCATGAATTTCATGCACTGGACCATTAGTGTGTGTGTGTGTGTGTGTGTGTGTGTGTGTGTGTGTGAAATATATATATATATTTCAAAAATGTAAACACACACTTTGAATACTTATAAAAGCAGTGTTTATTAAAATATATTTTATCTTCAAATTGAGTTATCAGTTATTAAAATGTGTATACACTTTTGTGAGGAGACACCCTGTATCTATATTTCTGTGCTCAGTTATCTTTTCCATAATATTTGTATGAAAGGAAACAATTTTCTATCCACTCCTTAGAGTCTTATACTGTGCTTGCCTGTGAGATGGATGTAAGAGGTTGTGTGCTGACATAAAAAAACTACCTGTGTTTCCAAGTCTTCTTAAATCTGTGAAATATGCCCTTGCTATTTTAATAGGAATTGCATTGAATCTATAGATTGCTTTGGATAGTATGGGCATTTTAGTGATGTTAATTCTACCAATCTATGAACATGGTATATTCTTCCACATATTTATAATCTTCCTCTATCTCTGTTTTCAATGTAATTTTCTGAATACAAGTCTTTTACATCCTTGGTTAGGTTTATTCCTAAGTATCTTATTTTTTTGTTATTATTGTTGTAATAGTAAATGGATTGCTTATTTTTAGTTTCTCTTTCTGGTAATTTATTATTGGTGTATAAAATGCCATCAATTTATGGATATTAATTTTGCATTCTGCTACCCATTTTTACAAATCTAGAACATATACAAAAATTTAAATGAAATTTAAAAAGACCCCAAGTAGCCATAGCCATCTTGAGAAAGAAAAACAAGGTTGAAAGGATTAGTCTGGCCAGCATGACTCAGTGGTTGAACGTTGATCTATGGATCTGAAAATCATAGTTTAATTCCCTGTCAGGACACATGCCCAAGTTTTGGGCTTGGTCTTCTGTGGGGAGCATGCAGGAGGCAGCTATTTCATGATTCTCTCTCATCATTGATGTTTCTATCTCTCTCCCTCTCCCTCCCATCCTGATATCAACAAAAAAAAGTTGGAGGGATTATAATACCAGATGTCAAGCTATACTACAAAGCCACTGTAATAAAACAAAGCCTGGTACTGGCAAAATAACAGGCATAAAAAACAATGGAACAGAACAGAGACTCCAGAAGTTGATACAAGCCTTTATGCTCAATTACTTATTTGACAAAGGAGGCAAGAGCACACAATGAAATAGACAGCTTCTTCAGTAAGTGCTGGAAAAAAGTGGATAGGTACATGCAAAAAAAAAAAAAAGTGAACTTAGACCACCAACTTAAACCATACAGAAGAATAAATTCAAAATGGATAAAGACTTAAAAATGTAAGTCGTGAAACTATGAAAATCCTAGAAGGAACCATAGGCAATAAAATCTCAGACATCTCTTTAAGCAATTATGTTTGCCAGTACATCTCTGTGGTCAAGAGAAACAAATGAGAAAATAAATAAATTGGATTACATTAAAATAAAAAGCTTCTTCACAGCAAAAGAAACCATTAACAGTCGAGACTGGTTTGGCTCAGTGGATAGAGCGTTGACTTGTGGACTGAAGGGTCCCAGGTTCGATTCCAGTCGGGGGCATGTATCCTGGTTGCGGGCACATCTCCACTGTGGGGCGTGCAGGAGGCAGCTGATCAATGTCTCTCTCTCATCGATGTTTCTGACTTTCTATCTCTCTCCCTTCCTCTCTGTAAAAAATCAATAAAACATATTTTAAAAAAAAAGAAACCATTAACAAAAAGAAAAGACAGCCGAAACTGATTTGGCTCAGTGGATAGAGCGTCGGCCTGCGTACTGAAAGATCCCAGGTTCGATTCTGGTTAAGGGCATGTATCTTGGTTGCGGGCACATCCCCAGTGGGGAACGTGCAAGAGGCGACTGATCGATGTCTCTCTCTCATTGATGTTTCTAACTCTCAATCCCTTTCCCTTCCTCTCTGTAAAAACAAAACAAACAAACAAACAAAAAAAAAACAATAAAATAGTTTTTTTAAAAAAAGAAAAGACAACCCATTCAATGGGAGAACATATTTGCCAATATCACATCTAATAAAAGGATCTCTTACCCTTTGAAACATCATGAGGGACTTGGAGAGTATTATGCGAAGGGAAATAAGTAAGTCAAAACAAGACAAGTATCATGTGATCTTGTAGGTGGAATCTAATGAACAAAATAAACTGTGAACAAAAAAGACACAGAGACATAGAAGCATAGAACAGACTGTCAAATCTCAGAGGGAAGGAGGAAATGGGTTGGAAGAGATTAACGAAGGAATTTAAGGCATAGGGCCGGTCAATGGGGAATAAAAGAGGACATCTGTAATACTTTCATAAATAAAGATTTAAAACAAATAAAACTAAGTGTTCTTAAAATTGCTCTTTGTTTCTGCAACCAGTAAAGTTTAAATAGTTTAACCAACTTTATAGGGAAGAATGTATTGAGTGAAGCACACAATGAGAGGTTAAACCTCTGGAACTATAGGTTTGAATCTTCTGGTTTCTCAACTATATAATATGTGTTTATGGTGAAATATTTCTGATGGTGTACTTTGATTCCAATAAGAAGATATATATAGCCTATGGAAGTTAAGAAAAAGTTCATTGTCAATAGAATTTTACATTTATCCTTTGTCCCCTGTTTTCCAGCAAGGGCTCTCATTAATATCAATTTTCCCGACAGATTTCATGATGTGGACACATTAATACTAGGAACTGGACTGTGATTACTGACAAAGTACTGAAATGTTGTCAGAGAGCAGTGACTTCAGCTCATTTACAAAGGATTTAATGTAGTGAAGAATATTAACCTCATCAAAAATTTAGTTTGGTGTATGAAGTAGGAATATATTTATTACATCCTAGTAAAAATGATTTGGGAGAGAACATCCTTTCTTGGTTCTAATTGAATACTGAGCAGCAAAACATAGAATTTCCCCCATAATTTCTACTGACTGGTGTGATCCCAGACAAATCATTTTCTTGGTTTTTCTTTTAATATTCTGTTACCAGCAAAGTACATCATGACAATTTAAAATGATGTGTGTTATCATCAATAAGACATTTCACCTTGAGTATGAGGCGTAATGATGCATTTTATTTCAAAGACTAATGGTGAAACACCATTGTATTCTGAAATAAAAAATAGGGATTTCTAAATAGTCTATGAACATAATATTGCAATACATGAACTAGTTTTCGATCTCAATTTTGTAAGTATTCTTCATTGTTCAACAATTTTAATCATTTATATGAATATGTTCTTAGCCAAAATCAGTTTGGCTCAGTGAATATGTCCTTAGTTTTCTGTGATAACAACTCTGAGGTTCAATTTATTTAACCCTCTATTTACTCATCCTGGATAGTATCACCCTTCTGTGATCATAGTAAGAGGTAGAAAGCTACACTAAGGTGCATGCAACTATAATTACTAGAATTTCCAGCCCACTCACACATGCTGATTACTATTTTTTCCTCTTGATGATCCCTCTGATAGACATGCTGACATTAGAGGAAGTGAAGCGATGTGGATTTCAAACTTTTGATCTGTTGGCACTAAGAACAGATTAGCCAGTAGGATTAATAAAATAGGTTCCATCTGTTATCAATTTCACTTATAATCTTAAACCAGCTTATATTCTCAACTTTTGTCTGTTGTGCAAATTCCTGTCTTGATCTTTTTCTCAGATAAAGCTGCCAAGATAATGCTACTGCTTCACTTATGGTTACTATTTATATCACTTATATGTATATTTTTCTCATTATTTTATTGACATGAGGGGAAGGCCACACTATCCTCTAACCAAGAGCTGCTATGTGAAGGGTAGTGATTGGCAAAGCATTGCTGTCTCTATTGATGAGGCATCATGTCTTGGTGCATCAGACTTATGCTTAAACATATGAAGAAACATTTTAATAAGATTTTTGTGTCTGTTGTGTCTAGGAATATCTTCTTGACAAAGACACTCTGACTGACTAAACTTGACAATCAAAACCTTTTTGGAAACCAAGAATTAGTCACCCAAAATTTCTAGATTAGTACATTTCATTTTCATTTCAATATAAAAGTAAAAGTAATGTCAGCCTCATGAAACTTAAAAAAGTCCTTTGACCAAATGAAATTATTGTAATTCTGAAGAATCAAAACTATACTTTCATATTTTCTTTAAAATGTATAATAATTTATAAAAGAATAAAATAAAATAACAATTATCTTCTATATTGTAGATTCCATCAATTACTTTCTATGGGAAAAAAAGTTATAATTTACTTGATCTAGACTAACACCATACAAGATACATTTTAAAATTCTTTGTGTTCCCAAAAACTCACTTTTAGGCTTTAGAATATTAAGTAGGTAATACAAAGTAACCAGTTTAAATTGGCTTGTCCTAAATATCATATTATTCCTGAATTTTCACTCTCTTATGATTCTAAGAAAGGAAATAACTGTATTGTTCACTCAACTTACACAAAAATGTTTTAAAAACTAAATATTTAAATTTATCAGAATTATTCTGAAAATCAACCTCATTTCAGTGAATGAGCAAAAAATGCAAATCAGATGTATTTTAATACATAAAAACAGCAGGACTTTCTGGATAAATATTTCATATTTTAAATTATAATTAAATGAAACATAATGTATATAGTACTGATAATATTGATATTAGTAATACTGATAATAAAGTATCTGCATTTTTCTATTTGGAAAACAGAGAAAATGATAGGTAGAAAATGTTTGCACAACTCATTTTTTAGGATAATTTCCTTAGCATTTTTAAAGTTGTTGAATTAAGACTATGGAAACTAGATCACTTACTATTCAGTTTAGAGTCACAAGAATAAATGTTAAGTTGACTCCTTATAATAACAAATGTAACTGAAGACTCTAATCATTTTCTTTTTGTTTGTGTGAGTGTCTGTGTTTTTAGTTTATTATTTATTGTTTAAAGTATTACATATAATATTACATATGTATAAAGTATTACATATAATCATCCTTTTCCCCCCATTGACTTCTCCCCAGTAACCCCCACCACCCCCCCTCAGCCCCCTAGTATCTTTGTCCATTGGTTATGCGTACAAGACTTTTGGTTGATCTCTTACCACCCAACCCCACCCTCCCTTGCCTTCCCTCTGAAGTTTGACAGTCTGTTCGATGCTTCTCTGTCTCTGGATCTATTTTTGTTCATCAGTTTATGTTGTTCATTATATTCCATAAATGAGTGAGATCATGTGATATTTATCTTTCTCCAACTGGCTTATTTTGCTTTGCATAATGCTCTCCATGTCATTTTCTGATTGAGCACACAGTGGAAAGATATGACAAACTATCTCAGTCAGAAAGGCAGTATGCACTCTCCTATTCTGTATATGATACAGTTGAGACTGCCTTTTTTCTTTTAATTTTCTTTTCTTTCACTTGTTTCTTTATCTTCTATTTCTTTTCACTTTATTTTTCCATCATTATAAATTATTTTATGTTTTCATCAATATTTTTTTATCAATTTTTTAAATTTTATTATTATTTTCTCTTTCCCTCTCTTCTTATACACTCACTAGAGGCCCAGTACAATTTGTGCATGAGGTGTGTGTCCCTCAGCCCAGCCTGCACCCTCTCCAATCTGGGATCCCTTTCACAATCCAGGATTGCTGGCTCTCAACTGCTTACCTGTCTGCCTTCCTGATTGCCCCTAACCGCTTCTGCCTGCCAGTCTGATCATTCCCTAACCACTCTCCTGCCAGCCTGATTGATGACTAACTGCTCCCCTGCCAGCCTGTTTGCCCCTAACTGGCCTTCCCTGATGGCCTGATCACCCACAACTGCCCTCCCTTGCAGGCAGTTCCTCCTAACTGTCCTCCCCTGCTGGTCATCTTGTGTACACATGGAGCATCCATCTTTATGTGTTGGAGTGATGATCAATTTATTCTTTTATTAGATAGAATCTTCTTTCTACTTCCTCTATACTGAACAGAGGTCCTCCCCATATTCATTCAATTCTTTTTTTAAATTTTATTTATTTATTATTATTTTTTGCCCCTATTACCCTCCCCATACCCCAATACATGCCCTCATCCATACCCCGCCTCCCCGCCTTCCCCCATTGCCCTATATCCACTGGCTATGCCTACATACACATGCATACAAGTACTTCCGTTGATCTCCTATAGGCCACTCCTCTCCAATTTCCCCTGTCTTCCCACTGTAGCACCACAGTTCATTCATTGCTTCTTTGCTTCTGGGTCTGTTTTCCCCTCCCCAACCCCTGTGTCTTGTCTTTAGAAACATCTTGCCCCTGTAGGCTAGAAATAAACCCACCAGAGCAAAAGAAAAATGATTGAGTCCCAATTTCAATGTCTGATAGCTTTGAGTCCCAGTTTCAATGTTAGACAGTTCCTTATGTGACACTGAAACCGGGATTCATTCAATTCTTAAACTTACTTTCTGTATATAAAATTCTGCCTCCACTCTCTTTACTGGAAATTTGGTGTTTGTATGGTTTGGTTTACCTGTTTGTTCTCTGGTGTTTTCTCCATGTGTGTGTGTGTGTTTGTGTGTGTGTATACACACTAATAAAAGAGAAAAATGCTAATTGACCATACCTCTGCTATGCCCACAGCCAATTAAGAGTGATATGCAAATTAACTCAGCAAATATGGTGGATAAATTAGCATAAGCAGGTGGCCCAGATAGCGCCTTATGCTGCAGGCGTGATCCAAGTCACAGTCAGGGATCCGGCAGGTGGTGGGGGCAGGACCCAAAGCTGCTTGCCTGGATCCAAGCCGCCAGCAGCCCCTCTGCCTGCCCAGATTCAAGTGGCCCTGCAATCACAGGGCAAAGAGCACAGTCCAAGCTTCCCTCAGAGCCCAGGCTGGGCATCCACAATCATGGGGCAAAGAGACCAAGCCCCACTGCCCCTTGATCACAGGGCAAAGAGGTCACGCTGTGCTGCCTTGTGATCACAGGGTGAAGAGGCGAGGCAGAGCCTGGCCAAGCCTTCCCCACAATCCCAGGCTAAGAAACCTCTCTGCTGACCAACTTGGGCTAGGAACCTATTGGGGGCATGGTGCAGAGTCCAGGGCCCCTAGCCTGCAGCCATGGGAAGTCTCCCTTTCCCCAGAGTTAGGAGCACCAGCCCAGGTCTACCCAGCGTCCTGGTCCTGACTGCAGGGGTGAGTTTCAATAACCAGTGTCTTTGTTATTGCTGTGTGTCCAGGTTTTAATTGGACAAATGCCCGGCAGTCCCAGCTTAGCAAAATCTTTTAGGAAGAGAATTCTGTCTGAGTTTCCTCAACTGTCCTCAGCCTCTACTCATCTTTCTGTAAAGGCGCAGAACAAGTGAGGCCCCTTAAAAAAAAATCAGAGGTCTCCAGCAACAGTGGGCCTCTTTCATCACAGTCATTTGGATTGGATGGCATTTGAGTATTTATCTAGGCACCATGACAGAGAAACACAAGGTCAAGTCATGATCTCTGCCCTTAAAAAGTTCACAATCTTATTAGAGCAAGTAGATGATAAAAGCGCAGTAATAACATCAGAATGTAAGGCAACAATACAGAGAGGAACAAAGACAATTGCTGGGATGATTTGCCAATAGTTAGTACAAAGAATATGTGCTGTGAATTAAATTAAACAAATATGTGTGGAAGTAGTATGGCATTCCTTCCTATTTTAAAGGAAGCTGAGTTCCACATGAACTGTATACTATGCTATGATATTTGAGGCACAGAACAAGGGAGGCCATACTATGCTTTGATATTTGAATCATTCTTTATTGTTAAATGTAATTTATTTATGTATGCCTCAGTTTTGTAATAATTAAATCACTAGAATAATACATCTTGCTATAAAATATTACTAGAAGATCAAATGATCAGGTAACATTTGTTGTTATTTTCTATAAATGAACACAATCTCTAATATGCTAAAGTGATAGGTATTATAGAAATATTCAGATAGAGAGTCCTATAGGCTTGATTACAAGTGAGGCCTACTATCATTACCTAAATTCATTGCTTAAAAAAAGCAGGGTCAAAACTAGTTTAGCTCAGTGGATAGAGCATTGGCCTGCAGACTGAAAGGTCCCAGGTTTGATTCCAGTTAAGGACATGTACCTTGGTTGTGGGCACACCCCTAGTAGGGGGCGTACAGGAGGCAGCTGATTGATATCTCTCTCTCATCGATGTTTCTAACTCTCTATCCTTCTCCTTTCCTCTCTGTAAAATAAAATCAATAATATATATAAAAAAAAAAAAAAAGAAAAAGCAGGGAGCCAATAAGAAACTGAATCAAATATAAACCCTTGAAGGGCAAATGTAAATTGCATAAGCTTTGCTATTACAAGAGCAAGAAGAAAAATTTCAGGTGCAAGAATAAAAACCACATTGCATCCACGCTAATTAGCTATTAAAGAAAAGGAATGGTATATTATGAAAATACTTAATACAGATTGTAAAGACATTTGCTCAAAGAGGATTTCCTAGAGTAAGTGATATTTCAGTTAATTTTTTAAATGTGAAAAGGTTAGCTAGATAAGAAAAAGGTGCAGGGATCTCGAATTCAGAGGATGCAGGCAGGGCTGAGGGAATACCCCCTTCATGCACAAATTTCATGCACGGGGCCTCTAGTGTGTGTGTGTGTGTGTTTCCTTTTACTTTCTTTTTCTTCTGTTTCTTTTGTCTCATACCATTTTTTTCTCTTCTATATCATCTGTGCTCTCTTTTCTCCCCCCTGATTCTCTTTTCTCTGGTTGTCACTTATATTGAGGTTATTGGTGTTGCAAGTACATTTGCATTTTGTTCTCTTTATGTCATGTCTTGTCAAAGTGAATTTTATCCTATTTGGACAATGTGCTAGAGAGTGATTCACATAAGCAGACACCTGGAGAGGAGACTCTATCCATGAGTGGGTCAACTACAGAGACAACTACAGAGGCAAGAAGTTGGCAGTGAGGGAGAGAGCATGAATGAGTGAGGGAGCAAAAGAGGAGTGTGTGGTCATGTGGAGTGTGTGTGTGGGGGGAGTGAGGCACAGATAGATCCCACAGGACCTTCAGGGGCAGGCTCACCTAACTAGGAAGGCTCTGCTACCGCTGCAAACAGCCCTTTAGCAGCTGGATCTCCCTCATAGACCTTGCCTTTTTGAAGGGTGAGCTGGTGAGCCCAGCTTCACCTCCATCCAGCATGCCCTCAGATATGACCTGGGACTCTACAGCCACACCTGCTAGGAACCTTCTGCTTTGGCTGTGATCCCATAGTTACAAACTCCAGCCACACTGGGCACAGTATCCTGTGAGTTCTGGAAAGTACTCTCCACTGACTGCACCAAAGCTTTAGTCCAGGACACTATGACCACATGAACAGCAGTCATGTGAGCAGCACACTCCTGTCTGAGGAGCAGCAGCCCAAAGAGCAGCCTTCCCCAAGCTGAGGAATTGCAACCTCACATGGTTTTCTCCCATCCAAGGAACAGCAGCCATGCAAGCAGCCTACCCTCATCCCAGGAGCAGCAGCTCTGTGCACAGCCCACCCCCACCCAAAGACAAGCAGCTACATGAGTAGCCTGCCCATGTTTGAGGAGCAGCAGCCCCATGCAGCCTGCCCCCATCCAAGGAGCAGCCACACACAACCCTTACCCATATGAGGAGCAGCAGCTGTGTGAACAGCTCATCCCTGTCTGAGAAATAGCAGCCTCATGAGCAGCTCGACCCTATTTGAGGAGCAGCAGTTGTGCCCCCTCCCCTTCATTCTAGGAGCAGCAGCCTCACATATGCAGCTCACCCCCATACAAGGAGCAGCAACCTCATGAGAAACCTGACCCCTTCCAAGGAGCAGCAGGTGCATGGGTCCCCAACCAGTCTGAAGAGCAGCAGCCATGCAAGCAGCCCACCCCATTCCAAGGAGAGGTAGTCCCTGCAAGCATCTCACTCCCATCTCAGGAGCAGCAGCCCCATGAGCAGCCCACCCTCATCCCAGGATCAGCAGCTGCATGAAGCCTGCCTGGTCTGAGGAGCAGCAGCCTTGTGAGCACCCCACCCCAAACCAAGGAATATCCTCCCCCAACCAACCAGAGAAGCTTCCACTGCTGCGAACAGTGCCCACCAGAGGAGCTGATGCCAAATGACGAGCAGCCACTGCTGCGACCACCTGAGAAACAGGCAGTTGAGGAGCCATTGCCACCCAAGAAGCAGTCCCTGAATGAATCGACACCTAAATACTGCAGTGAGAATAAAAATGGGTAGACAAAGAAACCCCCAAAGGGAAAAAAATCACCAGAAAAGATAAGCAGGTAAGTAAAACAGAGGCATGCCATATGTAAGAAAAGCAATTCAGACTAAGAATCATATAGTTTATAAACCAGATGGATGAAAAAACCAGCAAGTTATGTATGAATCAAGAAGAAATAAAAAGTGATATAGCTGCAATATAAAACACCATGGAAAGTTTCAACAGTAGACTAGGAGAAATGGAGGACCAAATTAGTGAATTAGAAGAAAAGGAAGCAAAACATATTCAAACTGAATAAAAAATAAATAAATAAAAGACAGGAGGAGAGCCTAAAGGACCACATAAACAAAGCAACAAATGAATAATGGGGGTGCCAGAACAACAGAAAGAGGAACAAAGGATAGAAAACCTATTTGAAGAGGTAATATCAGAAAACTTTGCCTATGTGTAAGAAAAAAGTCACACAAGCACAGAGAGTCTCAACGAAGATGAACCTGAAAAGACCCACACCAAGACACATCATAATTATGATGGCAAATATTCAGGACAAAGAGAATCTTAAAAGCTGCAAGAGAAAGAGAAAAAAGTTATGTACAAGGGATCTCTCATTAGATTATTAAATGATTTCTCAACAGAAACACATCAGGCCAGAAAAGAATGGAAGGAAATTTACAAAGTGATGGAAAGCAAGGGACTGAATCCAAGAATACTGTATCCAGTAAGGCTATCATTCAAAGTTGAAGGGAAAATGAGCAGCTTCACAGACAAAAAAAAAAAGGCTAAGAGACTTTATCATTATCAAGCCAACAATGCAAGAAATGCTAAAGGGGATACAGCAAAAAGAAGGAGGAAAAAAAAAGGGAAGAAGGAACACAGGCTCATAAAAATAAAAATGGCTACAAACAAGTTCCTATCAATAATAACCTTAAATGTAAACTGACTAAATGCTCCAATCAAAAGACATCGAGTGGCTGAATGAATAAATGAACATGACCCATATATTGTACTAGAGGCCTGCAGCATGAAATTTGTGTACGGGGTTAGGGCTATCCCTCAGCCAAGCCAGCACTCTCTCCAATCTGGAACCCCTTGAGGGATGTCAACTGCTCATTTAGGTAAGATCAAGCCTAAACAGGCAGTCGGACATTTTTCTCATAATCCAGGAATGCTGGCTTCAAATTGCTCACCTGCCTGTCTTCCTGATCACCACTTCTGCCTACCTGCCTTTCCTAACTGTTTCTGCCTACCACCCTGATCACCCCCTAACCACTCCTCTGCCAGCCTAACTGATGCCTAACTGCTCCCCTGCCAGCCTGTTTCCCCCTAACTGCCTTCCCCTTCAGGCCTGGTCACCCTTTACTTCCCTCCTCTGCCGGCCTGATCCCCCCCTAACTGCCCTCCCCTGAAGGCTTGATCGACCACAATTACCCTCTCTTGAAGGCCTGGTCCCTCCTAATTGTCCTCCCCTGCAGGCCTGGTCACCTTCAACTGCCCTCCACTCCTGGCCATCTTATGGCAGCCATCTTGTGTCCACACATGGGCAGCCATCTTGTGTGTTGGAATGATGGTCAATCTGCATATTACTCTTTCATTAGATAGGATAGAGGCCTGGTGCATGGGTAGGGGCCAGGTGGTTTGCTCTGAAGGGTGTCCCAGATCAGAGTGGGGGTTCCTTGGCATGTGGGGTAGCCTGGGCGAGGAGCTTGTGGTAGTTTACAGACTGGCCATGTTCCCTGGAAACCCAAGCAGAGGCCCTGGTGTCTGGGATTTATTTATCTTTTACAATTGAAATTTTGTAACCTGAAGCAGAGCCAAGCCTCCTGCTCACTCCCATAGCTGCTGCCATTTTTGTTGGAGTTTATTTATCTTCTATTATTGAAACTTTACAGCATTGAGTGGAAGCCTGGGCCAGCAAGCGCAGGTGGAAAGCTTTGCTTCCTCCATTGCCAGGGAAACCCAAGCCTCTCTCCTGCTCTCTTTTGCAACAGCCATCTTGGTTGGGTTAATTTGCATATCTCTCCTGATTGGGTGGTGGGCGTGGCTTGTGATGTAGCGGGTGTGGTCAATTTGCATATTACTCTTTTATTAGATAGGTTATACTGTCTAAAGGAAACCCACCTCAGTAAAAGGAATTCACAGAGATTGAAAGTGAATGTATCAAAAAATACCTCTCAGGAAAATGGAAGTGTATAAAAAAGCTGAGGTAGTAATATTTATGGCTGACAAAATAGACCTCAAAGTGAAGGACATAACAAGAGATAAAGAAGGCCACTTCATAATACAAAAGAGATCTATACAAGAGAATATAACCCAATAAACATATATGTACCCAATGCAGGAGTATCCAAATACATTAATAAAAACAACAACAACTCTTGGAAGATATCAAGGGAGAGCATGACAACAATACAATCATAATAGAGGACTTTAATACCCCCATGACATAACTGGATAAATTCTCTAGAAAAAAATCAGTAAAGAAACAGCAAGCCTAAATGAGTTAGTAGACCTGATAGACTTAATAGCCATCTTCAGAACATTTTACCCCAAAGCCATAGAATATATGTTCTTCTCAAGTGCACATGGGATATTTTCAAAAATAGACTACATATTACATATTGTAATATGTACATATTGTGTCACAGGCAAAGTCACTCCAAATTCAAGAAGATTAAAATCATAACAAGTATCTTCTCAGACAACAATGGTATAATATTAGAAATAAACTATATTAAAAACAATAAAAAAATTCAAACATTTGGAAGCTGAATAGCATGCTATTAAAAAATGATTGGGTTACCAAAGAGATCAAAGAAGAAATTAAAAACATTGTGGAAATAACTAACAATGAAAAAACAATTCAAAATCTGTGGGACACAATGAAAGCAGTCCTGAGAGGGAAGAGGGACAAGGGTTCCAATCAGGGACCTATTAGAGGATGTCCAATTATAGCAATACAAGCCTATCTCAAGAAACAAGAAAAAATGGTAGTAATTCATCTAACACTACAAATTGAAAGTTAGAAAGAGTGCAACAAGAAAAGCACAGAGTGAGCAGAAGGAAGGAGATAATAAAGATCAGAGCAGAAATAAATGACACAGAGACTAAATAAATAAATAAATAAATAAATAAATAAATAAATAAATATCAATGAAACCAAGAGCTGGTTCTTTCAAAGAGTAAACAAGATTGATGAGCTAATACCCAGGCTCACCAAGAAGCAAAAGGAGAGGACCCAAATAAACAAAATCAGAAATGCAAGAGGTGAAATAACAACAAACCCCACAGAAATACAAAGGATTGTTAAAAAGGACTATAAACAACTCTATTCCAACAAACTAGACAACCAGGAGGAAATGGACATAGTCCTAGGAAAAGAAAACCTTTCAAAACTCAATCAGAAAGTATTTCTATATCTCAGTAGGTCTATAACTATGGAAGAAATTGAAGCAGTCATCAAAAAAGATTCCAGTAAACAAAAGCCGGTGGCTAGACAGCTTTATTATAGGGGAGTTTTACTAACCGTTCAAGAAAGAACTAAAACCTATCTTTCTTAGACTATTTCAAAAAATTCAAGAGGAAGGAACACATCCAAGCTCATTCTATGAAGCCATCATTACCCTAATATCAAAACCAGATAAAGATACCTCAAAAAAAAAAAAAAAAGAGAGAGAGAACTACATGTCAATATACTTGATGAACAAAATTCTAGCAAATCGGATCCAACAGTACATCAGAAAGATACACCATAACCAAGTAAGACATACAGAGAATGCAAGGATAGTATAATATTTGCAAATAAGTAAACATGATATATTACATAAACAAATTGACAGATAAAAATCACATATTTATATCAGTTGATGCAGAAAAAGCATTTGACAAGATCCAACACCCTTTCTTGATAAAAACCTTCAGAAGGTGGGAATAGAAGGATCATACCTCAACATCATAAAAGCCTTCTTTGACAAATCCACAGCCAACATCATACTCAATAGGCAAAAACTAAAATCATTTCCCCTAAGAACATGAACAAGACAGGAATTCACACTCTCACCACTCCTGCTCAACATAGTACTAGAAGTACTAGCCATTGTGATCAAATAGGAAGAAGAAATAAAAGCCATCCAAATTTGAAAAGAAGAAATAAAACTGTCCTTATTCACAGATTACATGATACTATAGAATCCATAAAAAATATTAGACTTAATAAATTAATTCAGTAATGTAGTAGGATACAAAATTAATTCCAAGAGATCTATGTCATTTCTATACACCAAAAGTAAACTTACAGAGAAACTAAAAAACAATCCCATTTACTATTGAACCAAAAAATTAAGATACCTAGGAATGAAATTAACTAAAGAGGTAAAAAACCTGTACTTGGAAAACTAGAGTAAACTGAAAAAATAGAAGACATAAACAGATAGAAGAACATATTGTGTTCGTAGATTGGTAGAATCAACATCATTAAAATGTCCAAAGCTACTGTTCTCAAAATTGCCTTGTACTGTCATAAGAACAGACAATTAACATCAATGGAATAGAATAGAGAACCCAGAAATTGACCCAAACCACTATGCTCAATTAATATTTGACAAAGGAGGAGAGAACAAATGGCATCAAGACAGTTTCTTCAATAAATGGTGTTGGGAAAATTGGACAGATACATGCAAACAATGAAACTAGACCACCAACTTACACCATATATAAAAATAAGCTGAAAATTGATAAAGGATTTAAACATAAATTGGGAAACCATAAAAGTACTAGAGGAATCCACAGGCAGCAAAATCTTAGACATATGTTGAGCAATATCTTCACCAATACAGTTCCTAAGGCAATGGAAACTAAAGAGAATTTTTTTTAAAAAAATTGGGACTACCTGAAAATAAAAAGCTTTGCACAGCAAAAGAAACCATCAACAAAACAAGAAAGCCCACTGCATGGGAGAATATATTTGCCAATGTTATCTCCAATAAGGGTTTGATCTCCAACATTTACAGGGAACTCATACAATTTAACAAAAGGAAGATAAACAACCTAATGAAAAAAAAAAATAGACAAAGAACCTAAATATACACTTTTCAAAAAAAGACATAAGGAATGTCAAGAGACATATAAAAACATGCTCAAAGTCACTAATCATCTGAGATGCAAATCAAAACTACAATGAAATACCACCTCACACCTGTGAGAATGACAATCATCAACATATCAACAAATGACAAGTGCTGGCAAGGAGAGGGAGAATAAGGAACCCTAGTGCACTTTTGGTGGGAATGCAGTCTGGTACAGCCACTGTGGAGACCAGTATGGAGTTTCTTCAAAAAAGTAAAAATTGAACTCCTATTTGACCCAGGGATCCCACTTCTAGGACTATATCTCAAAAAATTAGAAACACCAATTTTGTTGGCAAAATTCAACATAACTAAGATTTGGAAGCTGCCTAAGTGCGCTTCAGTAGATGAGTGGATTAAAAAATAGTGATGCATCTACACATGGAATACTATGCTGCAGTAAAAAAGAAGAAATTCTTACGATTTGCAACAGCATGGATGGAACTGGAGAGCATTATGCTAAGCAAAATAAGCCAGTTAGAGAAAGATAAATATCACATGATCTCACTCATTTATGGAAAATAATGAACAACATAAACTGATGAACAAAAACAGATCCAGAGTCAGAGAAGCATCTTTCAGACCATCAAACCTCAGAAGGAAGATAGAGGAGGGTGGAGTAAGGGTGAAAGATCAACCAAAGGACTTGTTTGCATGCATATAAGCCTAACTAATGGACACAGACACCAGAGAGTAAGGGCATGGGCGGAGGTGTGGGTCAATGGGGAGATAAGGGCATATATGTAATACCTTAATAAAATAATAAAATAAAATAAGAAAAAATAACTTGGGAGTACACATATGTTTATACACACATAAATATACACACATGGAATTATGTACATATCTGATATTTGCTAGAACAATTAAGCCTGATAAGGATTTATTATCTTTAAATAAAGAAATTAATAGAAATAAAATTTTTAAATGCAACTGAATAATGGAATGATTTCACAAAGTTATGATAAATATATGACTTTTCATAAATCTTTTCAAATAAGATGTGATATTTCAAAGTAATCTACAAATTATACTATGCTATTTTAATTCAACACAAAGCTTTAGCTATTATAAATTTACTAGTGGCCTGGTGCATAAAATTCATGCACAGAGCGAGGGTTCCCTCAACCCTGCCTGCATCCTCTCCAATTTGGGACCCTTTGGGGGATGTCTGACTGTCAGGTTAGGCCCAATCCCTGTGGTATCTGGCCTTAACCAGTAGTTGGACATCCCTCTCACAATATGGGACCACTGGTTCCTAACTACTCACCTGCCTACCTGCCTGATCACCCCTAACTGCTCTCCCCTGCTGGCTTGATCTCCCCTCCAACTATCCTCACCTACTGGCCTGATTTCACCTCCAACTGCCCTTCCTTGCCTAACTGGTTGCCCCTCACTGCCTTCCTCTGCTGGCCTGATTTTGCCCCCAACAGCTCTCCCCTGCTGATCTGGTTGCCCCCCAACTGCCTTCTCCTGCTCCTCTGCCACCCAATTTGTTTCTGATTTGTCAGTTTCTATCAATGGGGTCTGATCAGAAAGGTGGGGCTGATTAGCAGCCCCAGTGGAGGCCTGGAGGGAAATGGAGGTGCGGCTGTTGGCTAAGCTTAGAAAGAAAAAGAGAAGCAAGTGCTGATCAACAGCTGCCACAGAGGCTATGGATCAAACCTTGCTTTTCTCTTTAGGCCTCTCTCAGGGCCTGATTCTCAGTGCCCTGAGTAGTTAGTGCTGGGTCACCATGCCTACAGTCACAGCAGTCAGTACTGGATCACCACGGCAATCCAGTGCTGACTGCAGCAATGACTTCTGCTTCATCAAGCCTCCTATTGTTGTGGATGTGATGGTCCCAGGGTTTTTATATATTAGGATACACTTAGTTCACAGCTATTTAAAAAAATGTTTTTTTTTCTCCTGAATTCCAAAATAATTTGGTAAGGTACTATTTATCACATTAAAGTTGTTTAATAAATAAATGCCTGATCTAATGGTTTTATTTTTAAAAACTAAAACAATAGGATGATATTATACACAAATAAATTTAATTGGATAAGTGCAATCAGCATTTCCAGATGCAATTTTAACATTTGCTTGCTTTATTTCCATGTCAGACTGTCTATCCATATGTGTACTAGGCCCATGAAATGGTATGAATGATAATTTTTTTACAATTCTTTTAAAACCTTGGCCTTTTTCTGTTGATATAATTGCAATAAGTCTCTTTCTATCTGGCCCAACACAACTCTTTCCTTGAATATTATCCAATCTCCTCAATGATGCAGAGCTGATTATATCTGTCCCCTTTGTAAGATAAATCAATAGTACCTGTCATTCCAAGGACAAGTCCTTATTGTGATGAAAAATCTCTTCAAGACTTGAACCTTTCTCCCTCATATGCCCTACTTCAAGCCACATCATTCTCATGACTGTTCTCTGCCTTGTCTTTGTATATCTGCAATATTATTTATTCTGCCTGAAACATCCTAGTGATTCTTCCTCTCTTAGATTTGTGCAACAAATTCCTAGTAACCACTGAAACCTCAGTCTCTTATCTTTTATTTTGAGTAACTTTCTCTGAGCTTTTTATCTATCCATCCACACACATTGCATTTTATTTTTAGAATGGCTAGTTTGTCTATCTGCATCATGAATTTTTAAAATCTGTGTGGAAAAGAAACTTTGCCTTATACTTTATTTTTCTAGCATAGTAATTTAACCATGATAGATGTTTAATAATATGCATGTGTGTGTATATATATATATATATATATATATATATGTACATACACACACACACACACACACACACACACACACACACACACTAGAGGCCAGATGCATGAAGATTTGTGCGAGAATGGGCCTTCCTTCCCCTGGCTGCTGGCACCACCTTCGTTCTGGCCCAGAGCTATCTTTCCTCCTTCCCTCACTGCCCAGAGGTTCAGAGCAGCTGGGGCAGTGCAGAATAACACAGCCACTTGGTGCAAATTAACCCACCATCTTTGTTGAGTTAATTTGCATACTTACTCCTTATTGGCTGGTGGGCATCATGAAGGTATGGTCAATTTGCATCTTACCCTTTTCATAGTGTAAATGTATATATATATGATATATATATGAATATATATCATATATATATATTTTTTTATGAAACAGCCTTTTATTAAACAGTTAAGCAAAACTGCAACATAATTTTATCATTTGTAAATTAGGTCACAAAAGGAATACAAAATGTTTTGCAGTATGATTATATATTTATACAGCTAAAGTTATTCATTGAATCATTCACAAATACAAACATATTTTTCCATATTTAAAGGTAGCCCAAATCTAATAACTATAATTTATATTAATGAATCTATTTTCCTATTTAAAACTTGAATATTACTCCTGATATTAATTTCCTTAGCAAATGTAATCTACAAACTACATTTTTTAAACATATTTTATTGATTTTTTACAGAGAGGAAGGGAGAGGGATAGAGAGTCAGAAATATCGATGAGAGAGAAACATCGATCAGCCGCTCTTACACACCCCCTACTGAGGATATGCCCGCAACCAAGGTACATACCCTTGACTGGAATCAAACCTTTGACCTTTCAGTCTGTGGGCCGATGCTCTATCCACTGAGCCAAACCAGTTTCGGCTACAAACTACATTTTAAAAAATTGTTAAAGAATGACTAAAACTCTGCATACCAAGTAGCTGAGCTTATAGAAAACTTTGGAAGAAGTAGTGAGATAAAATGCTGAGAACATTATCAATTAGTATACATGTAAAACTCCCATTTTATTCATGATTCTGATAATAATACACTCAATTTTGCAAAAAATATCTGCTAGATACTATAAATATACTTTGAGACCAAACTCTTTGTAAATACTCTAGATGTGGTTTACATAGATGAGTCAAACTTAATCCATTTTCATATATATCCCCCAAAATGTCTAAACTGTGCCAAAGATAACACAAATCTGATGTAAAAAACATCTGAGTTGGTTATTACTATTTACCATCCTACTTCTATTTTTCCTCAAAATCTATTTCAAGCATCTGTACAACTGGAGCTCATCTTCAAGCACATGGCTGTATTACAAATAATAAGCTCTAACTTTTGGTTAAATTTCAATAGTACTGTTCAGGTTACTCTCATAAATGATTAACTACTAAAATTACTCTTACAAACTTGAAACCAGTTTTTTTCTTTAAGATCAGGGAAATGGGGAGGAAGATGCAAGTGAAGAATAGGCACAAGATGGTAGGGTAAATAAAGCTGGAATTCAGTATATGATTTGGGTCACTTTTCAGAATATGGTTATTTTCTTGTATCTCCTACTATATAATAAAAGACAGTGCTGAGTCTAAATTTTATAATATATCAAATTTCATAAATATATACATTTCTAATTACAAACTTTTTACATTTTCATGTTTTCATAGACTAACATAATACACAAACTCATGGAAGTCACAGTTATGCTCTTAATTTTGCCTAGATATGACATTATCTTCATAAATATTCAATGAAGACACAAACAAAAGTATTATAACTTCTGGAACCTATCCAAATTTTAAGTAGAATGATGAGCATCAATCCATAAAACAGAAAAGATATTGATCTCTGACTTCCTTTTGTTTTTGTATCAGTTTAAAAAACACTAAAAACTGACATGAGGTTTTTCTTTCTATTGTCCAAGAACTTGGTTTTCTGACTTTAGTTCCATATTTTGTTTTCCTTAACTACATCTTCCATTGCAGAGAACTCTTCAAGTTTGTATTGGAGTTCCAACTCTTGATTAATAAGTTGTGCTTTTTCCTCCAATTCCACCTGATTGTCAGCACCAACTGCATCCATGATGTCATCATTCATCATCTTGGGTAACAAACTTTTGGACTTTGGATACAAAATCCTTGGTGAATAATCTGCCATTTGAGATGCTCGGAGGGGGAGGTACCTGAAGGATGATGCTTCAGGCCTGAATTAATAATGTGAAATTAAATATAATCATCTTTAAGCTCCATGAAGATAAATAACATTTTATCTGGGTCACTATACATCTGATCTAACACAGGTCAGACATACGGATGAATTTAATAAATCTGTGTTAAATAAAAAGACACACTAATTTAACATCAGACAATAGCTGTGACTCTCTATGGAAAGTTTACCCATTAGGATAGTGAAGTGGCTTCAGATGAATGTGAATGCCCAGATAGCTTAAAAGCTATTTTTCTGGGTATGTCTATGAGAGTGTTTTTAGAAGAGTCAGCATTTAAGTTGGTAAACATTATGTTTTTTTTTCCTTTTTATTAATTTATTGGGGTGACACTGTTAACAAAATTATACAGATCTGAGGTACACAATTTTATAATATATCACCTTGGGGCAAACACTGCCCCAAGGCAAGTCTCCCTCCATCAGCATTTATCAGCCATATAACCTCCTCCACTTCCCTCCCTGCCTTTACCCTCAGAAAACACAACACTGTTGTCCATTTCCATGAGTTTTTATCTTCCTTTTATTTTATATTTTTGCTCAATTCCTTAGGCCTCTATACCCAGTCACCACCACACCCTACCACTCAACAGCTTTCAACTTACTCTCTATCTTCTATATATTTTGCTTATAGTTCATTTTGGTCATTATATTCTATATATTTTAATCATATGATACTTGTCTTTGACTTGCTTATTTCACTTATCATACTGTTCTCAGGATCAACACATACTGTCAAAAAGGTAAACCTTTCATCCTTCTTTTCTTCCTTCCTTCCTTCCTTCCTTCCTTCCTTCCTTCCTTCCTTCCTTCCTTCCTTCCTTCCTTCCTTCCTTCCTTCCTCCTTCCTTCTTTTCTCCCTCCCTCTCTCTCTCCCTCTCTCCCTCTCTCTCTCTCTCTCTTTCTTTCTTTCTTTCTTTCTTTTTCTTTCTTTCTTTCTCTCCCCCTCCCTCCCTCCTTCCTTCCCTCACCTCTTTCCTTCCTTTCTTCCTTTCTTCTTCTTCTTTTTTTTCTTCTTACAGCAAAGTAGCATTCCACTGTGTAGTATATCATAGCATTTTTAAGTACTCATCTACTGATGAACACTTGAGCTGCTTCCAAATCTTGGCTATTGTAAACAACACTGCAGTGAACATAAGGGTGCATATATTCTTTTGAATTAGCAATTCAGATTTCTTTGGATAAATTCCCAGAAGTGAAATTGCCAAGTCATAAGGCAGCTCCAGTTTTAATTTTTTGAATATATTTTTATTGATTTCAGAGATGAAAGGAGAGGGAGAAAGACGGAAACATCAATAATGAGAGAGAATCACCCATCGGCTGCCTCCCCCATACTGCTCACTGGGGATCAAACAGCAATCAGGGCATGTAGCCTCAACCCGAATCAAACTGGGACCCTTCAGTCCACAGGCTGATGCTTCATCCACTGAGTCAAACCAGGCAGGGCACATTCTTGATATTTGAGATAATTCCAACCTACTTGCTACAGTGGCTGTACTAATCTGCATTCCCACCAACATCGCACAAGGGTTCTGTTTTCTCCACATCATCACTACTGAAAGGTTCAGGTTGGGCCGGGGTCACACAGAACAGACTCAGGGCCCAGTGTAATAAAATGTAATATTTATTCCAGACACCTGGGTGCAGGTGGACTGATCTGGGGAAAGAGTCAGTGGTGAATGGGCGAGGGAGCAGGCTTTTTATGCATTAAGGGAGAGCTGCAGACAGGGCTTCCACTTGACCTAGGTATCAGGACCATGCCCCAGTTGTAGTTTTATGACCTTGCCCTTTGTTCTGCTGGTGCCAGATGTCCTTTCTCAGGGGGCTATACAGGGTTATGGTCTTCAGGAATTTCTGTAAAATAACCAGTTAAGGGAGCATGCTTGTACAAGGCTTAGGCTAAAAGAATGAGCTTTCTTTTACTAGCCTCTACTAAAGAAGAGCCCTGTATCTTGATTCATCCTTTCAAAGAGCTCTTATTGTTTGTTGATTTATTGATGATAGTCATTCTGACAGGCATGAGTTCATTATCTCACTATGGTTTTAATTTGCATCTCTCTGATGATTAGTGACATTCAGCAACTTTTCAGGTTTTTACTGGTCATCTGATGTCCCTTTTGGAGAAGTGTCTATTCAAGTTCTTTGCCCATTTTTTCAAATTTTTTATTTGTTTGTTTTTTTGTTTGTTTGTTTGTTTTGCTGTTGTATTTTACAAGTCCTTTATAAATTTTAGCTATTAACCACTTATCAGATGTATTGGCAAATATAATGAAATTATAAGATAATATGTATGTGGACATAGATGCTAAAATCTTCAACAAAACCAAAGCAAGCAGCACATGGAAAAGACTGTACACCTTGATCAAGTAGGATTTCTTTCCAGGATCCATGGTTAGTACAAAATATGCAAATCAATAAACATGACATACCACATAATATAAATAAAGGATGAAGACTACATGATCATATTAATATATGCAGAAAAAGCATTTGATAAAATCCATCATCCATTTATGATAAAAATACTGAGCAAAGGGGGAATAGATGTCACATTTCTCAATGTAATAAAGGCTATATATGAGAAACCCATGGACAATATCAGTCAATGGGGGAAAAAACCCTAAAAGTATTTTCTTTAAGATCAGAACAAGGAATGTCTGCTTTCACCAGTCTTATTCAACATAGTAATGGAAAATCTAGCCACAGTAATAAGACAAAAAGAAGAAATAAAAGTTATCCAAAATGGAAAGGAAGCAACAAAACTGTTGTTATTTGCAGATGACATGATACTGTTCATAAAAAACTAAAGATTCCACCCAAAAACTGCTGGAATTGATAAATTCAGCAAAGTGGTAGGGTACAAAATAATTAACTATCAAAAAGGGAAACTAAGAAGACAATGCCATTCACAATTCCTCCAAAAAAGAATATAATACCTAGGAATAAATTTAACCAAGGAGGTAAAAGATCTATACTTGGGAAATTTCATGACACAGAAGAAAGAAATGGAAAAAGATAAAAATAAATGAAAGCATATGCAGAGTTTATGGATAGGAAGAATTAAAATTCCCATATTACACAAAACTATTTATAGTCAACATAACTCCTATCAAGATAGCATTAGCTGCCAAAGCCATTTTGGCTCAGTGGAAAGAGCATCGGCCTACGGACTGAAAGGTCCCAGTTCAATTCTGGTCAAGGGCATGTACTTGGTTGCGGGCACATCCCCCATGGGGGGAGTGCAGGAGGCGGCTGATCGATGTCTCTCTCTCATCGATGTTTCTGACTTTCTGTTCCTCTCCCTTCCTCTCTGTAAAAAATCAATAAAATATATTTTAAAAAAAGATATCAATAGCTTATTTCACAAAACCAGAACAAGTATTCTAAAAATGTATATGGAATCACAAAAGTCCATGAACAGCAATTGTGATCTAGGGAAAGGAGAACAAAGTTGGAGGAATCACTCTACCTGATAACAAACTATACTACAAAACCATCATAACCAAAACAGATTGATACTTTAATAAAAACAGACATATAGATCAATGGCACAGAATAGAGAACCTACAAATAAATCCAGGCTTTTATAGTCAATTAAGATTTGACAAAGAAGGCAAAACATACAATAGGGTAAAGATAGTCTATTCAATAAATGGGTTAAAAAAATTGGACAGACAAGTGCAAAAAATTAAAATGACTACTTTCTTACATCATCTACAAGAATAAACTCAAAATGGATTACAGACTTAGTGTTATACTCAATATCATAAAAATCTTAGAAAAAACATAGGTAGTAAAATCTTGGAAATTTCTCCTAGCAATGTTATTTCTGATTTGTTTCCTCTGGCTAAGGAAAACAAACAAAAAATAAAGAAATGAGATTATGTCAAACTAAAAGATTGTTTTACACAACAAAGGATAGTATCAACTGAAGAAAAAGACAACCTATAGAAACGGTGGACTATAACAATCACATTCACAAATATGGCTGGATATCTTTCAATCCATTAATAGGTAAGTAGAACAAAAATGCAGAGGAAAGATTAATTAGTTTTCTCTGATTGAGCTGGAGCATTTATTTTCTGCTCTTGTACAATGATGCTCATGATTCTCAGGACTTTAGACCTTATCTTGTACCAGTGGCTCCTTCCATCTCAGGTCTAGGTTTAGACTGGAATTGTAGCACCAGTTTCCCTGGGCCTCTGAAAGACCATGGACTTCTCAGTCTCCAGGATCCAAGCCAATCCCTCAGAATGAGTCTCTATACTATTAGTTTGGTTTTTCTAAAGACTGTTGACTAATACAGTTATTAAAGCATAACTGCTGAATTCTGAATGAGTAATGCCTTCACAAAGCCAAAAATAGTGGAAAACCTTCAAAAATACACTATTGAATTATTTCATATAAACAGATTACATATTGGATTTATTTGTAGTAAATCTTTCCAAATTGAATAGCACTAATTTCAGCCAAATGCATATTTAATAGAAATTAAATTAAGAATAATCAGTGATAGTAGTAAATACTGAGAATATAAATTCATATGCCCTATAAAATCCAAAGGTACCCTCATATCAACAATGGAATTTAAGAATTCCTGAGTAACATGTTTGTTGTTTTTAGCCTGAAATTCACGACATTAATTTGTAATTAAACATGCTAGTCTCACTCTATTTTGTGTTGCTACAATCTGATTTGGCACTAAACTAGTTCAAATTGTTTTATGTTTTCAGCCTTTGATTCATTGAAATGCATCACCCAATAAACTCTTTTCTTTCCAACATAACCAGATAGGAAATCATTTGTATTTCATACAGTTTGGGTAGCAATCTGGGTTTTCTGTCAATACTCCATGATGATATGTTCAGGAGACTTTCTCCAGAATGCCAGAGATATTTATAGATTTGACTGGCAAGAAGGGCTGATGTGACTTTGCCAGTGTTCTAACAATTGCTTGCAGTGTTTATAAATGAGTCATTTTTTGAGCAGCCCATCATTACAGAAGCTGATTGCTATCGTATTCACACAGTGATCATAATAAATAGAAAGAAAGATTAAAATAAACTTTGCTGCTTTCATGTATATTGCATTGTAGTATTTTGACACATCTAAACTTACAATGCTAGCACAGTTTTTGTGTGATCATCCCCCCCACCACTAAAATAGTTCATCATTGTTCTAAAAGAAGCAAATTTTAGATAAGATGGTAATATGATAAAACATATTTAGAACTTATTTTTCCTAATTTTCTAACAGTATTTATATAAATTTCCTCTCTGGGAAAGAAAATTGCAAAATTAAGAAAGGAGTTGGAAAAAAAATCCTAACCAAAATGTAAGTCTTCTAAATTGGAAACACTAAAGTTCAATAATCTGAAATGTCAGCTTGTTGTGGTGAGGGAATGGAGTTGGGTGATTTTGAACACTAAAGAAGGCTTGTCAGATATATTTCTTTTTTTTCTATAAATGGAAACTGACTACTATGGACTTGTTACACTAAACAAGAAGCTAGAACTTTTCATCTACCACTTTTTCTTCTCCCAGTGTGTCCTCTTTTCTCCTTATACCCAACTGCTTAACTCCCTTTTAAGGCCTTTACATTATAGCTCTTTTTAGAGAAAAATTTACTCTTTTTGGACAACTTCCAAATTTTTGGAAGAACAAACTTTCCTTCTCTTATTTTCCCTTTTGTACTGTTACCAGTGAAACCAGGGAGGTCTAAGAAATAATGATAATGAAAAGTTGTAACTTCTAGTTCTGATTAAGATGTCAGAGACCAGAACGGTATTAAAAAAAAAATCATGAGTATAGTATATGAAATGGGAAGATTAATATAATCTAAATTATAATAAAATAAATATAATATTTGATATCACAAAAAATGAAATAGGTAGCCAAGTGACAGATTTGGTAAACACTTCCAGAAAATGAATAAAAAAGCTTAAAAGGTAGAGTTTATATATATAAAAAGATAATATATGAGAACAAATCATGTTTTTTAAAAGAAAATATTTGATGTTTCTGAAAAAGATAATCAAACAGGTAAAACAATTTAAGACATGATATGACAAAGCTTTCCTTATCTTGAAACTAGCACACAATTTTATAAAAAGAAGTGTGTGTGTTTGGACATATATATAAGTAAATTTTATGAAAAGAAGTTCATATTTATACACATATTTAACTTTCAAACACAAAGAAATAATTCAATAATTCTTCATGCACACACAGAAAGATGACCATACAAAAATACCAAACAAATCTTACATAAGATTAGTCCAACTGATTGAAGAGTACCCAATGACATTAAAAGCCAGAAGCCAGAAGATGCTGAGTAACCTCTAATATTTAAAAAGCTTAAGAATGTGTAGAAGTTCCTCTGTAGTTTTTGTGGAAACAAATATAAAGGTATTTTCAGATATCCAAGTATTTAGAAAAATAACCATGATTTCTTCTAAATAAAATATTCAATTCCTTGCATGCTATTAGATATCAGAAAAAAATGAATCAAAATGGAAAACTCAATATTGGGAAGTAATGATTAAAAACAGACTAGGCACAAAGAACAAAAACATAAAATACAGAAATAAGGAGTAGGGTTAAAATTCACAGCTCCTGGTCTCTCCCCTCTCAGTTTTTTCCTTGGGTCAGATGCAAACTTCACGGAGACACCGAAGCAACTCTGCAATGGTCATTCTACACCTGCCCCTATTGGGACCCCACCAGGCACTCTTCCTAGAGGTCTCTGGGTCCACAATCTGAGGCTCGGGGTGATTTCCCAGAGCCTGTTCACCCTGGGCAGGTAGGGCAGGGAGGCTAGCTTGGAGTGCTGGAGGAAGATGGCAAAGTAAGAGTTGATATGAACCAGCACTGTTCAGCTGGACTTCCTAAGCTCCCCACTGGGCCCACACCGGGCCTCTTCCCTGTGCCAGGAGGACCCCGGCTGAGGTCCTCTCCCTGCAACCAGCAGCCTCCTCCCCGTTCCACCCCATGGGGTAGGAGCATCTTGCCCTCAAAGCTCTGGACCCTGCCAGCCCAGCAGATAGTGGCCTAGGATGCAGGTGGCCACAAGTCTCTTCCCCCTCCCTGAAGTGTGGGACTGGGTTGCAGCAGTTGTAGCTGACTCTGGGTACTGTGCATGGAGACACCATTCATTGCTGAGCCCCGTCCAGCCTAGGACCTGTGGGAGCTGGGGTGGCCTGGGGCTCACTCTGGCCCCACCAAAACCAGATTCAGCTTGGCTAGCCACCCCACCACCCGAGGTCTGCACTTTGTCCTGTGGCCTCGTCACCCTTGGGAATTGCTGCAGCCCAGCAAGGGACGTCCTGTCCAAGGAAGCGGCTGTCCTAATTGCCATGGCTCACGCCCTGATGCAGTCAGGCCTGCTGGGCATGCATGTAGACAAGAGCCAGGCCACCAAGGGGAGGGAGGAAGGATGTGGGGACAGGGTAGAAGTGAGAAACTGTGGTGTAAATACAGACTGCCCCGCATGTGTTCCCAGACTCTCAGGCACCCCTGATTGGCACCAAGCTCTCTGGCCTGGGGTGGGGGTGAAGGAACTGGGGCTGTGGCCTGGAGACAGCCCTCGCTGGCTTGGAGTGATGGTGATTGGTTAGGGAGGGATGCTGCATGTCATACTGCAAGTTCCCGCCTCTCTCTCTCTAAGAGGTCAGCAGTTCAATCCACTCAGCATGCTCTGCATGCAGCCTGGCATCCAGTGGAGCCTCGGTCATTATGAATGTTATTGGCCCTGGGTTTTTATATATTAGGATTGCATTAAGTGAAAATGATATGTAATTGAGAGGTGAACATTTATAATAAAAATTTAAATATTTGCCATTGAATAACCCATTTCACTTCCTTTTGTTATTTTATGAATAAGAATGGGTTTATATCAACACATTTTCAGGAATTTCCAGAGTTTAGTCTCCAGTTATATATACTACATTGATGGAATTATTATTTTAAAAAATATTTCCATAATATTTAAGAAATACTTGAATCTAAGTTGTTTCTGTATTTAAAATGAGCTAAGGTTTAGTCTTTTTTATATATTTTGAAAAAACAATGAAAGGGGTGATTTCATCTTTTGCAATTTTATCTTTATCATGTTTACTTAATTATAGCACTCTTACCTTAGCAAATTTTATAAAATTTGGATACTCAGATGTGATATTTCATAGAAAAACTTTGAGGGTCAGGCACAGTTCTCAATCTCTGAGTGGCTCAGGCATGTCTCAGCCTCCCTATGGTAGTTTCCTAAATTATTAAATCTATAATAATAAAAGGGTAATATGCTAATTAGAACAGATGTCATTCTGGACATCATTCTGGACATCATTCCAGATGTCCTTCTGGACAAAGCCAGGTTCAGAGAGAAGCCTGGGTCCCAGGTGTCAGGGGGAAGTCAGTGCTTGGCAGCCTTGAATTTCATGCATCAGACTTCTAGTAAAGAGTATAAAATAAATGATTTTTGTGTACATTTTTCCAAAGTTTAAAGAATTAGAACAATTTTTGAATAACATTATGAATAAAGATATTATGGCTTAATCAGCAGTGGAATAGTTTGATGAATATCTGTGATCATGTAAAGAAAATTATGCAAGAAAAACCATCTAGGAAAGCATGCATACTTTAATTTAAAATTGAAGATATAGGGCAGTGGTTAGAGTGCTGGCCTGGCACCAAATTCTTTCTTGTTCAATTTCTGATCAAACGTAGAATTCCAGATTAGATCCATGTTCCTCATTGGGGCACGTGCAGAAGGCAACCAATGGAAACCCAAGTATTCAGAAAAATAATCATGATTTCTTCTAAATAAAATATTATATTCCTTGCATGTTATTAGATTTCAGGAAAAAATAATTAAAATAGAAAACTTTACCTTTCTCAATGGATGTATCTCTCTCAGTCAGTGGGAAAAATATCCTTGGGTGAGGATTAATGATAAAAAATGTTATCTAAGGAATAAACTGCTTAAAAATAAATATTAGATTCAAGAATGGCTTCTGGAGTTAATTAGCAAAGATAAGAGATATTGCATAGGAAAGCAAATCCTGTTACATTTCATTTTCTTAATTTCGGCATTCTCTTTTTTTAAATATATTTTATTGATTTTTTACAGAGAGGAAGGGAGAAGGATAGAGAGTTAGAAACATCGATGAGAGAGAGACATTGATCAGCCGCCTCCTGCATGCCCCCTACTGGGGATGTGCCCGAAACCAGGACACATGCCCTTGACTGGAATCGAACCAGGGACCTTTCAGTCCGCAAGCTGACGCTCTATCCACTGAGCCAAACTGGTCTCGGCTGTTCTTTATTTTATCTATGGGAATGCAGAAGGCAGCCCACAGATGTTTCCCTCTCACATCCATGTTTTTCTCTCTTTCTCTCCATCTCTCTCTAAAATATAGATTTTAAAATTCTTTAAAAATGTTATGTACATTGAAATCATTACCTAAAGATATTAGGATAATGCCTTAAAATCTTCTTCATAGTTTTTTAAATATAAATTGATTCTATTTGAGTGACATCGGTCACAAAATAGAACAGATTTCAAATATACAACACAACAAAACTGCATTGTGCACTCATGGCCCCAAACAAATTCTCTTTCTATCCCCATTTCTCTTACCCTTGACCACCTCTATCTCCTTTTCCATCTGGTTATAACTACTCTATTGTCTATAACTATGTGTTGTTTTTTTTTTGCTTAATTCCTTCACCTTCTTTCATCCAGACCCCCAACCTCATCCCCTCTGGCAGTTGTCAATCTGTTCCATGTGTCGATGCCTCTGTTTCTATTTTGTTTGTCAGCTTATATTTTTTCCATTAGATTCCACATATAAATGAGATCATATTGAAAGGAGTTAAAGCAGAATTAGGTAGAAAGGGTGTAAAGAATAGAAGAAGAATGAATTGTGGAGCTAGCTAAAAGCACAAAATGTTTTGCAGAAAGACAGGATGGATAGCAGAAAAACACGGTGTTTTGAAACAAGGATATTTTTCTTGAAAGTACAAAATAAAATGTTGCAAAAATACCAGGAACCAATCAGAAAGTGGAACAGACCAAGAGAAGGCCTTTAGCAGATACAAAGGGAACAGCAGATTGTTTGGGGTAGCCCATCTGAATTCCAATCCTGATCAAGGAGGCGTGTTATTTTCAATAAACCCTGCCTTGTTTGAACACCTTCTGGTCCACGGCTTCATTCTTTGATTCCATGAGACAAGACCCCAGGAAAAATTCCTGCTTATCAGTTCTGGTATTAATATGGAATCTTTCTCTGACTGGCTTATTTCATTTAACATAGTAATCTCCAGTTCCATCCATGATATTGCAAAAGGTAAATTTCCTTTATTTATTTATGTTTTTAGTACAGTTCTATTATGTAAATGTACTACAGCTTTTGTATTCACTCATCTACTGATGGATCCTTGGGCTGCTTTCAGATCTTTACTATTATAAATAACTAGAGGCTCAGTGCATGAAATTTGTGCATGGAGTGGGGGGTGTCCCTCAGCCCAGTCTGCACCCTCTCCAGCCTACACCCTCTCATAATCCAGGACTGCTGGCTTCCAATTGCTCGTCTGCCTGCCTTCCTGATTGCCTCTAACTGCTTCTGCCTGCCTGTCTGATCACCCCCTAACCACTCCCCTGCCAACCTGATTGATGCCTAACTGCTCTCTGCCATTCTATTTGCCCCTAACTGCCCTCCCCTGCAGGCCTGGTCCCCTCAAACTGCTCTCTCCTACATGCCTGCTCCCCCAACTGCCCTTCTCTGCAGGCCCAGTCACCCCAATTGCCCTCTTCTGCTGGCCGGGTCACCCCTAACTGCCTATCCCTGTAGGCTTGATTGCCCCCAACTGCCCTTCCTTGCAGGCCTGGTCCCTCCCAACTGCCTTTTCCTGCTGGCCATCTTGTGGCAACCATTTTGTATCCACATTGAGGCAGCCTTTTTTGACCACATGAGGGCAGCCATCTTATGTGTTGGATAGTCAATTTGTATATTACTTTATGTTCATAGCAGTATCCTATATAATGAAAATATAGGATACTGCTATGAACATAAAGGTGTATAGATTCTTTTTTTAGTTAGTATTTCAGGTTTCTTCAGATAAATTCCAAGAAGTAAAACTAATGGGTCATAAGGCAGTTTCATTTTTAATGTTTTGATATAATTCCATACTGTTTTCCACAGTGCTGCACCAATTCACATTCTCATGAACAGTGCATGAGTGTTCCCATTTCTCTGCCTCCTCACCAGCACTTGTTTCTTTATTTATTGATGATAGATATTCTGACAAACTTGAGGTGAATATCTCACTGTGGTTTTAGTTTCCATCTTTCTGATGATTAATGACATAGAAAATTTTCATATGTATATTGGCCATCTGTATGTCCTCATTGGAGACATTTCTATTCAGGTCCTTTACACACTTTTTAAATATATATTTATTGATTTCAGAGAGGAAGAGAGAGGGAGAGAGAGATAGAAACACCAATGATGAGAGGAAATCATTGATCGACTGTCTCCTCTATACCCCCTACTGGAAATCAAGCCCACAACCCTGACATGTGCCCTTGTCAAGACCCTTGAGTCCACAGGCTGATGCTCTATCCACTGAGCCAAATCTGCTAGAACCTTTGCACATTTTTAAATTGTTTTTTGTTGTTGTTGTCTTTCTGGTATTGAGTTGTATAAGTTCTTTTTAAATTTTTGAAATTAATCAACCTCTTATTAGCTGTATTGTTGGCAAATATGTTCTCCCATTGAATGGATTGTATTTTCTTTTTATTGATGATTTCTTTTGCTGCACAGATGTTGTGCCATTTGTTTATTTTTCATTTGCTTCTCTTGCCCAAGAAGATATATTGCTACAAGAGATGTGTCAGATTTTACCGCCTATGTTTTCTTCTAGGATTTTTATGGTTTTGAGACCTTTAAATCTTTTATCTGTTTTGACTTTATTCTTTGTGCAATGTAAATTGGTGGTCTAGTTTATTATTTTGCATGTATCTGTCCAATCTTCCCAATATCACTTATTGAAGAGACTGTCTTTACTTAATTGATCTTGCCTTTTTTGTCAAGTATTAATTAACTATAAAGATGTGGGTTTATTTCTGTGCTCTCTATACTTTTCCATTGTTCTATATGTCTGTTCTTATACGAATTACATGCTGGTTTGATTATTATGGCCTTGTAGTATAGTTTGACATCAGGAAGTGTGATGCCTCCAACTTTGTTTGTCCTAAGAGTGCCGAGGCTATTTGGGTCTTTTTTTGGTTTCATATAATTTTTTTTCTTCTGCACCAGTTTTATAGAAAGGAAATAAACTACCTTTTTCTTGTTTCCATTGTAAATTCACACTCTTAGGATTTACCATTAGGGTATTTTCTTCTCAAAAGAACTATTTAATTAAAGCCCTTGTGTCTTATTACCTGAATGCTGGGTCCCAGGAAATATAATGCCAAGAGGTCAAGACTTCCATTTAAAGATGTGGTATTATTACAATTTTATGTACAATTGTTCTTTTTGTTCAGGAGAAACCATTTTAGAGATAAAATTTTACTGAGACATCTAGCTTCTTGACTCCAGGTGCCTTTGTATGATGTGGTCACATAGCTATAAAGTTAGAAATAGAATTGTATCCTTTTAGTGGGTGCTTCTTAAGGAAAGAAAAAATTTTCCAGCTCATATAGAAAGCATAAAGATTTCTCTATATATATAAAAGAGAAAGATATGTCTTATTTTGATGGAGTTGTGGAAGATTGAGGTCCAAGAGTTGCTAACATGGTATAAGAAGCAGAAGGCCAGAAACTCAAGGACAAAGTTGTGATTAATTTTATGACTAGGCCAAGAATGCCCAGATTTCAGTATAAACATTACTCTGGATGTTTGTGAGGATTTTTTGTAGATGAGATGATATTTGAATCTGTAAGTGACTAATAAAGATTGCCCTCTCTAATATGGGTAGGCCTTATCCAGTCAATTAAAGGTCTTAAAACTGGCACATCAGCACATCATTCTTTTCCTGCCTTCAGACTTTAATTGTTTTTTTTTTTGTGTGTGTGTGTTTTTTCTCACAGCTAAATTTTTTGTTTTAATAAATGATAAGATTACAAAACGATAGAAAATGATTGGTACTCTAGACCAACCCACTTTCATTGCTGGGAGAAGAGGTCAGAGGGCATGGAGGGAAGTGGACAGCCACTTCAAAAGCTTGCAGAACTGCAGGTAGACAAAATAGTAATTTTTGTACAATAGGTTGGGTTATTCTCTCTCTCTCTCTCTCTCTCTCTCTCTCTCTCTCTCTCTTTGCATGTGATTTTTGCCATAAACATCTATTTCACAAGTTGAAAATACTGAGAAAAATGGACCAGATAAAGCCATGAGGATTGGAAAAAATCCAAGTTACTGACTCCCTTTGAGCCTCACTCAACAAATCACAGAATAATCACTTGGTGGGCGTGCACACAGCAGGCTCTAGCATCAGATTACTATTTATTCCACTAGCTGTCCTGGTTCCTAGGGTTCAGATTATAAATTTGGAGACATCTCAATTTCTATGATTCTATTATTGCATAAACCAATTTGTTATGATAAATCTGTTTATACACACACACATACACACACACATACACATACACACACACCAACACACAATCTCCTATTTATTATTTTACTCTGGAGAATCCTGACTAATACAGAACCCCTTGCACAAAAGTGTTTCCTTTGGACCTCAAGTGACAAAATTGGGAAAAGACACATTAGTCTACATTTTTGCAAAAGTTAACACCACCTTGGCATTCATTGCAATGGTGGTCTTGAGGGAATTGAGAGACTTCCCTCTTGGCATTCAAGTAGGTATTCTCACAGAGAACAGTGGAGGGAGCACCAGATACCTGAAAGCTTAAAGAAAAGATCTGGTCAGACATATTTAAGTGGATTTGTTACTGAAATACAAATTTAGGTACTCAATACAAACTGGAAGTCTTTTAGAAGGCTACCAGTATCTATGTGTAGTTTTAATAACTTTTTATATTTAGGTATAAACATAAGTGCAACTTAAGTGTACTGTTTTGAATGTAATAGTCACACAATATTCTTGAACTTAGTTGACTAATTGCTTATTTTATTTCACTTTAAATGTGTATACTCTCTTGCCCTTTCTCTGTCAATGATGCAGCCATCCAAAATGCTCCCAGTGATCTCTGAAAAAGATTGAACAGTGTCCATTTTTAGATGCATAATTTTATTGAGTAGCCAAGGGAAGATGACAGACTACCTTCAGTTAACAAAATAAAAGAAAGAAAAAATGTCCTTTTACTATTTAGGGGTGGTGGCAAATATTTCAGAACATTATTTTCATCAGTATGTTTTTTTCACTTACTACAAATATAGCAACTTAATCCAAAATGCTGCTTCCTTAGGAATAAAGCAATTAAAAATAACGACAATTGCATAAGTGCTCACTGTTTTTAGATGCCTAATTACAGAACCTCTTCAGGGTGATGGAAATGTCAGCTCATTATAACATAGTTTTATTATTTGAAGCAGACTACAACCAATATAAAAGGTGCCATCTTAAAGTTAGCTCTTTTTCATGATGGGATATAGTTCTTAAATTATATTTCCAAGTTTTTAAATATGAATTGATATTAATCCTGGATGAGGTTTAGTCCTATGAGAACAATGTAAAGGATAAGAAAATAAAGTAAATCTAAGTTATGCCAAAGTATTTAATAGGGTAATTTCAAATTCCTGATTTAGGAAAAATTAACATAAGCCTTCATTTTACAAAGACTATAAGTTCTCTTTTACTTTATCTACCTATTTTGAAGTTTTGTTTGTGCTGGGTAGTATTTCAATTAGGCTGTGATTTTCTCTCACTGCAAATATTTAAATATCTTTGACTACTAGTACTGAGAAGGGATGTCTATACTCAGAAAATGAAAATCATGTAGTGCTTTCCATCTGGAACATACATGACACATACCTCTAAGCGATTCTGAAGGCCCATCAGTAAGCCTGGAAAGCCCAACAGGTGATGGACATGACAATTGTTTCATCCTGGCAAAGACACTGGAGGGAGTTCTCCTAACTACATGGTATTCAGGGTATTCAGTTCTGGTGCCAATAAATGCATTAATATTTTCTCACCATAACCATGGGTGTGTTATTCCAGTGAATTGTGCGCAATCCTATCTGTCTGTGTTATAAAACAATGTTAGCACTTCTGTGGAAATAATTTGTTGTCGAGCAATCTGATCTCTAACTTTCTCTTTCAAACAAGCTAAGAAACATTTGGCACAACCTTTCCCCACTCTGTATCTTGGTTTTCTCCAGTGCAAAATCAGACTTGACTTATATAGTCCTTTCCAGTGTGGATGTTGAATGGCATGATTTTAAGGATGCAATCTCTTTCTGAACTGTCAAAAGAATTGTCTTTTCCTTTTGGACTCATTACAGTGATTTGTTCTGCTACCCTTCTCTTCTCTCCATTACATTTAAAGTGTGGAGGTCTGTCTTCCCTTCTAATCAAAAGAAGTTCTGCATGCCCTTAGGAGAACAAGAGAATTATGCTTTTGTGGTAGTAGAATGAGATAATAGATATATGTTTTTCCTGGCCATCTATAATAGCTAATTGAATGAGTGAATCATATCAGCATTCTATTTCAAAGTGATTAATGTAGTATCCTACAATATTAAATGGACCTTTTTTTTCTGTTCGACTAGAATTGATGACATATCCCAAAGCTCAGAACAAAATTATTATGTACCCCAAGGTCTGAGGTGAAAACTCTCTGAGCATGTGAGATCAGTCAGTTGTCCTCAGGGTTAATTAACAGGTTGAGTAATTCAGCATCTTGCTTCTGTCTCCACTCTCAATCTAACATAGAAGTTGGCTGAGAATGTTATCAGCCTCATAGGAAGTTCAGGGTTCATGAGTGAGAGGCTTAAAACAAATGACCCCAAAAAATCACTTGCAAAACCTAAGTGTAGTTGCAAGAAGTGTCATTGGCAATCTTGTTCTCCAGCTTGACACTAGCCAACCTTTGGAATCTGCTAACCCCAGACATCTAGATAAGATGTCGGGGGCTCAATATGGTGGTGAATCAAAATTTCAGCTGCCCCTGTGATTTCTCACCCAAGATCAGTGAGCTTACCAGAGGGGAGGGGCTGTGGGCAGTTGCTGAGCTAAGTAAAGCCATACACAACTTGGTATAGACAAAGGGCATCTTCATGTGAAGACTACTACATCAGTAGAGTGCTGAATATTAATAAGAACAGATGACTTCAGAGAGAACCTTATTGACATGTCAGAAGATCATGGGTTGGCCTAGCCCCTCTTCCTCCTCTTAAGCCCAGAAGAGAGGGAGAAAGTGACTAAAATCCAGACCAGATCCTTTTCTATTTCTGAGAGCCATTACAAGGTACAGAGCCTGCCTTCATGCAAGAGGAAAGATGAAACTTTAAACTGAATTGAGAATGAAGTTTCAAAAATAAAAATAACCAAGTCTTTTTATGAAAATAACCAAACAACCACTGAAATAATAGTGTCCAATTAACACAAGGAGATAAAAATTTCAGAGTGGAGCTAAGATATCTTGATACTTTCCTAGTGTGAAAGGGGGATTCATCTGAATATATTTGGAGAAAGTTAATAAAAAAGAAAATTCATACCCTCAATAGTTAAGACTCCTTCAAATCCAAGGAAAGAGTCAGCCTTTCCCTTTACTCAGCATAGAGCACAGGTGGAATGAAACTCACTACTTTTATACCATCAAATGTATTTTTAATTTCTCAGTGTCTCACAGTTGCCCCAAATTCTCTCTTGAAAATTTCAGAGACAAAGAAAGGTATGAATGAGACACAGATTATTTATTGAAACACGGTAAAATTTATTAATTTTCATTCTAAATCTATAGGTAAATAATTCTTTCTTCTAGTTTTCTAGACATCTGCTTTCATTTTCAATTTTCCTGTTAACTAGATGATTATACTTGTTTTATGACCAATTTTGAAATAGCAGGTCTCACACCTTTGACTTGCTCTAGGATTTGACACTTGGATTTTAGAAATTAACGCTGTTTAATTTTCATGCTAATTTCACACAGACTGAAGTCTGTATACTTATAGCTCAAGTTCACTACCAAACTTTGACTCATTACTTGGTTTTTTAAACATTCTTTGGCTGAATATAACATAACTTATGGGACCCCATAAGGAAATAGAACTCAGGAAACAGGGAAATGACAATATTGACTAATTCTTTAATCAATACAGTATCTGATAGTCAACATTTAAGTCTAAAGATTATGTTTATAAAAATTAGAAATAAAAAAGAAATACAATTTTTCTTAAACATAGAAAAGTCATAGTAGAAAGTTATTTTTATCAACTAAAATTGGATACCCAGTTGCAACACTAAATCTGGTGAGAAAAAAAAATGCTTCAAATGAAATCAGCTGCATTAATGAAATTGCAATCTGAATGAAGAAGTAGCTAATCTTAAGAAAGTGTTTTAAGATGAAAACCCCTTCTATGTATTGTGGTTGCTATTACCTTGACTGAGTGACCTCAAATTTTTTCATATCATAAATGTTAAAAATTTAGTAAGTTCTCCTTTTTTTTTCTAGTTGTATGAACTTGAGCTTAGTTTCATTTCCTCCTAAGTTATCTTATAATTATTTGCTATAGAATATGGCACATATAAAATCCTCAAAAATTAGTTGTAAATATTAGAATGTCAATATATGATTTAAATACATAATATTCACATACACAGAATCCGAGCATAGGTTTCTTTCATGCTGTGTTTGTGGTTTTTAGCTTCAATAAATTTTTGAAGAATATTAGAAGTAGATAGATATAAGTCTTTCTATAATTTCAGAAACTCCCAACTCATTATAGTGCTTTCAGAAGAATTTTGTTGAAAATTCAGAGTGCTACATATAAAAAGACCATTTGAAATATAAATATATTATTTTTTTATATAAATATTATAAACAAATATAGCAAACTTGTTTTCTCTGAATTTTGATATAATGCCCTTGGCAGCTGTATCCCTGGATTATTACTAATACAGTTTGAGGCTTTATTTGTATTAAGTAAACAGATTATTAAACAAGTGGTTGGTTAAAAATCATAAAACAGGAACCAAGATGGCAGCATAAGATATATATCTGTATGTGCTATCTCTAGAAGCCACACCAAAACTACAACTAAAAGACAAAACAACTATCCCCCCCAAACCACGGGGAAGCTGATGGAATGGAAGTTCTACAACTAGAAGGAAAGAAAAAAGTGCATCCAGACATGTAGGATGTTCAGAGGCTCAGAAAGGCAAAGGTACTGAGAAGCACGCAAATTGGGCTGGCATGCTTGGTTGTTTTTCGACTGGGAGGGAGTTACAAGTTCCTGACTCTCTGATCTCCAGTTTCTGGCAAGATTCTGGAGACCTAGACTCATACAGGGAGAAACTGGACTGTCTGCCATCAGGTCAGAAAGGGAGGGTGGCTCTCTCGTAGAGTTGCACACTCTAATCATTGTTTACTACGCTGGGGAGAGGGACACAGGACATTGAACAGAATGCAGCAGAGAGGGCTGACTGACAGCCATTGCTGTTTGCCAAGCACTAGCCTAGTGATTTCCTGAGACCCGGCCCTGCCAATTTACAAACCCACCCAGCTGTGTGATGACTTTTGCAGCTTAACCTAACAAACTGAAACTGGGTCAGACAACTCCAAAATTTTCAAACTCCAAGCAAAAAAGAGAAATCTGCAGAGCTCCCTATAGCTCCTGCTGGGTAGCCTCAGAAATTATCTGACTTGCACCTCTTTGGAGATCCAGGGAACCAGTGTACCTAGAGGTCATTGTGAGATGACACCAGATTTCAACTCCTCACATACATAAGTGACACACTCAAGAGGCAGACTCGGTGAGCACCAAAGCCCCACTGAAGCAAGTTCTGCCCCATGGGGGTGTCTCTAGAACAGCAGTTGTTCCATTAATAGACACAGCTAATCCTCACAGTCAATTGGCCTGGAGGTCATTTCCTCCCAGTGTACCAATAGCAATCAAGGCTTAATTACAAGATTGTAAACCAGGCCACAAAAGGGTGCACCAAGACTGTCCACCTCAGGTGACTGGGGAGGTGGAGCTACTGGGCCATAAAGGACAACTAACACACAAAGCCACTCCATCAACACAGGGAAGCAGCCAAAATGCAGAGATCAAAAAACATGTCACGAATGAAAGAAATGGAGGAGAGCAAATGACTGGACATAGAGTTCAAAACCACATTTATAAGGATACTCAAGAATCTTCTACAAACAGCTGACAAACTTATTGAGAACTGTGAGAAACTTAGTGAGATCTTCAAAGATCTTAATGAAAATGCCAAAAAAGAGGAAAAGGACCAGTCATAAATTAAGCATGCACTGCCTGAAATAAAGAATAATATACAGAAATCCAACAGCAGATTAGAGGACCCAAAGAATCAAATCAAAGATCTGAAATATGAGGAAACAAAAAACACCCTAATAGAAAAACAAAAACAAAAAAAACCAAGAGTCCAAAAATGTGAAGATAGTGTAAGGAGCCTCTGGGACAACTTCAAGCATACCAACATCAGAATTATGGGAGTGCCAGAGAAGAGAGAGAACAGATACTGACTGAAAACTTTCCCTACCTGGTGAAAGAAATGGACTTACAAGTCCAGGAAACACATAGAACACCAAACAAAAAGAATACAAAGAGGACCACACCAAGACACATCATAATTAAAATGCCAAGGGCAAAAGACAAAGAGATAATCTTGAAAGCAGCAAGAGTAAAAACTGTTAGTTACCTACAAGGGAGTACCCATACGACTGTCAGCTGATTTCTCAACAGAAACTATACAGGTCAGAAGGGAGTGGCAGGAAATATTCAACATGATGAATGGCAAGAACCTACAACCAAGAGTGCTCTAACCAGCAAAACTATCATTCAGAATTGAAAGTCAGATAAAGAGCTTCACAGATAAGAAAAAGCTAAAGGAGTTCATCACCACCAAACCAGGATTATATGAAATGCTGAAGGGTTTTCTTTAAGAAAAGGAAGAATAAAAAGTTAAAGAAAAAAAATTATGAACAGAGTGATTACAAATACATACCTATCAACAAGTGAATCTAAAAATCAAGTGAATTAAAAAAATCCATTGAATAGAATAAACTGGTGAATATAGTAGAATTAGGGGCATAGAAAGGGAATGGACTAACAATTCTTGGGGGAAAGGAGGAGTGAGGGGTGCAGGAAGAGTTTGGACAAAAATCATATACCTATGGATGAGGACAGTGGTGGGGATAAGGGCATGGGGTGGGGTGGGGGAATCAGGTGGAGGGGAGCTATGGGGAGAAAAAAAGAGGAATATCTATAATAAAATGAGCAATAAAGATTTATTAAAAATAAAATTAAATAAAATTTTAAAAAATCATAAAACAGCAATAGCAACTTTTTTTGTTAAAGTAGAGGCTAGCTGGTTGTAAAAATAGATCCCCCCAAATTCAGTGATTTAACCAAAAGAGCTACTTAATTTTCTTTCATATAACCAGTAGGAAGTAAGCATGCCAGCCCAGGTAGAGTGATATGATCATTCTATAATCATGCCTTTTGTATCTGAACTCGGAAGGGGGGAACAGGCAGAGGAGCAATCCAATTTTCATCTCATACCCAGAAGGAGTAGGCGAGAAACCAGAGGAGAAAACATGCCATTCTTCTGAGGTGAGGGTAATTTCCCTATGTGACACATAGCACTTCACAGATATTTTGAAGATGAGAAGGTCTTTAACTGGGTGCTTAGTAATGCCAGCTTAAAGACAAATGCTGAGAATGTTGGCTTAAAATCTAAGTGCATATAAATCTTGAGCTAAGTTTACATTCACTAAGAACTGATTGAAATATAAATTGTAAAGCTTCTAACTTTTTAAAAGCAGTAAATCGCCAATCATATCAGAAATTTGGTATGTGAAATTTAATAGTTCCCACACCTACTATAACCTCAGGACCCAAGCTTATGAAAATAAAATGTGAAATGTGCAATATGATAAAGAGGGTTATCCTATATAATAAAAGGCTAATATGCAAATAGACTAAACTGTGGAATGACCAGTCGCTAAGACTCTCACTGATCTATGGGGCCAGATGCTCCATGCAGGAGCTGCCCTCTGGTAGTCAGGGTGCTCCCAAGAAGCCATGCTCACACTGGAGAGTGCAGTGGTGGTAGTAGGAGCCTCTCCTACCTGCTAAGGACTCCTCAGGGGATATCTGACTGCCAGGAGGCCTAAGCCAGCAGTCAGATCTCCCCTTAGAGATTCCAGGATGCAAGAGGGCACAGGCCAGGCTGAGGGACCCCACCCCAGTATATAAATGTTGTGCACTGGGTCTCTAGTATTGTGTAATGTCCAAGTCTTGTGTTATATGTGAAGTAATAGCAAAGAAAGATTTATTCTGCAAAGTCTAAGATTACAAAGGGTGGTGATTAAAAAGCCCCTCCCTGAAAGCAGAACTGGAGTCTCAAAAAGGAAATTTGCTCCATGGCCATGGAAGAAGGGACTCATGTTTCTGCCTCTATGTTATCAGCTATTAATAACCATTTAAAAGCTTTCTTTAAAAAAGTTTTGGTTTTTTTTATTTGTTTTTGCCTCTCTCTCTCTCTCTCTCTCTCTCTCTCTCTCTCTCTCTCTCTCTCTGATTATTCTGTTTTGTTTTTGTTTTTTCCACTATCTCATATCACTTGATGTAATAAATGATTAATTTGTAAATCATTGGACCAGGAGAAGCCAAATCCAGACCTGAAGGCAAGGGAAGCTATGACTGACTCATATTTGAGGATGGCATTATCTCTTGACCAACTCTCAACTGCTTAACTCTGGAAATCATCTCAGTGTCCTAGGCCATGTGTAAACAAATTTTTCAGGAGTTAACTTTTAATTTATTTTTTAAAATATATTTTATTGATTTTCCACAGAGGGGAAGGGAGAAGGAGAGAGAGCTAGAAACATCAATGAGAGAGAAAAATCGATCAGCAGCCTCCTGCACACCCCTACTGAAGAAATGCCCACAACCAAGGCACATACCCTTGACCAGAATTGAACCTGGGACCTTTCAATCTGCAGGCTGATGCTCTATCCACTGAGCCAAACCGATTTCAGCAGGAGTGAACAACTTTTAACAAATACAAACTCGAGAGGCATTTTCCAGATAAATGGAAATATTTTCCTTACCTCAGGACCCTACTTTCTTGGTATTATTTTTATAATGCTCTTAGTAGTCACTATGATTTGAGAAGATATTTTCAATCATCCAGGAAACTTATTAGAAATCATTGATACTTCTTATTTTTTTTAAAAAAAATATATTTTATTGATCTTTCATAGAGAGGAAGGGAGAGGGACAGAGAGTTAGAAACATCGATGAGAGAGAGAGAGACCTCAACCAGCAGCCTCCTGCACGCCCCCTACTGGAGATGTGCCCGCAACCAAGTACATGCTATTGACCAGAATCGAACCTGGGACCCTTCAGTTCCCAGGCCAATGCTCTATCCACTGAGTCAAACCGGTTTTTAAATCCTCAACTGAGGATATAATTTTAATTGATTTTCAGAAAGATAGAGAAAGATACTGATGTGAGAGTATACCATCAATTTACTGCCTCCCATGTGTGCCCTTACTAGGGATTGAACCTAGGTATGTGCCCTGACCTGACTTAAACCAGTAATCTTTTGGTGTATGGGTTGATGCTTCACCCAACTGAGCCACCAGACCAAGATTATCAGGGATGCTATATCTTTTATTTTAAATATGTTTTTATTTCAGAGATATAGAAATACTAATGATGAGAATTATTGATCAGCTGCCTCCCTTACACTCCCTATTAAGGATCAAGCCTGCAACCCAGGCATGTGCCCTGACTGGGAATCAAATCATGTCCTTCTGGTTCATATGTCGACCCTCTACCACTGAGCCACACCAACGGGGACATTGCCACATCTTCTTTTCTTTTTATTTTTTAAAATATATTTTATTGATTTTTTACAGAGAGGAAGGGAGAGGGATAGAGAGTTAGAAACATCGATGAGAGAGACATCGATCAGCCGCCTCCTGCACGCCTCCCACTGGGGGGCAACCAGGATACATACCCTTGACCAGAATCGAACCTGGGACTTTCAGTCCGCAGGCTGACGCTCTATCCACTGAGCCAAACCGGTTTTGGCCATTGCTACATCTTTATTGAAACCTATTGAAGCCTCAAATCTAGCTTCTTTTGTTTTATCAAAACGTTTACTCATCTCCAAAAGCCCTCATTGATTGTACCTGTATTTGTGGCATATTATAGCACAAATGACCTTGACTCTTCATCAATCTGACTCATTTTATCATGCATGACATCACTTCCATTCATTTTTATGAGTATTCCATTACCTATCACTCTAAGAAAATTCTGTTATCTGACCACTATATAAAATCAATTTAACAGTTACAGCACTATGTTAAATTTAATAAGATATTAACTTATCTTTTCAAATTACTGTCACATACCTAATATAATAGAGAGGATAGTCATAAGAATAAATTCCTTCAATAAGCATATTGAAAGCAGTGAAGTCTAACCGTCATTAACACTTGGGAATAATTGCTTCTCTATTACTAGGGGAATGCTGGGAGTTGGTTGTCTTTTATTTGTAGGGTGGATTATCTAATGATATCTTATGCTGGACACTTCCAAAAATAATGAGTTCATTATCTTAAAGTTTTTAATATTTAATTCAATTACTGATTAACTTAATGCTCTATTGAATTTTTATTGAAAACTTTTTAAAAATAAATAGTAATGCACCTTTTACACTTTCTTCTGATTGAGTTACATTTCTTCATGCAAGCTGCCTTAGGATATGTAATTTTTCTATCAAATAATACCTAAAAGAACATGTTAAACTAGTTAGTATAAATAAATTTAGTGGATGATAACTGGATATAAATCAGTTTGTATTGAAACCAAATGTTGAATCTTTTTTTTTTTTTTAATCAGAAAAATTAAACAGCATTTTTTGGTATTTTCAAAAGTTCTTCAATCTAGTTTGTTCATTTGTTTCCTAATACATCCTCTTAAAATAAAATTATTTAAGATGTACTTTGAACAATTTTTGCATGTGACATATTTTAACCAAAAATAACTTAGGCTTGGCCCCTTGAAGCATAGTGCATTATATTTGAGTAAAACTACAGGGCAATGGAAGAAGAGAGGAGAGATGGATGAGGGCATGTACTGGGGGGCGGGCGGAGGGCAATAGAGGAAAAAATAAATTAATTAATTTTAAAAAATAAAATAAAATAAAATAAAAAATTTCACTTTATATACTAATATATTTAACTTTTTCCTAAAAATATTTTATGACCAGAATTGAGAAAAGCCAATGGTTCACAGAAATGATAATCTAAGTACCTAAAAATAACATCATTTATATTTTGACATTTGTCTTTTGAGACATTACTCTATAAATATAAATTTTATTTAATTCATCTCTTCTTCAGATACTACCCACTCCTTCTTGCCAGAAGATAACTTCCTTACTGCTCCTGAGAATGGCACTCTGCAAATCAGGTATTAGGTGAGAACTATCTGAGAGATTTAGTGACATTTTCATATACTATGTGGCAAAATATTTCACAATATCCTTGGTAAGTAGGGGTTCAAAGCACCAGATTCACATATAAAGTCAATGCATTTCTTAATAGTGGGGTTGCCATGCCTGATTAAATGAGAATCATTCTTGAATGTGACAATAAAGTGAGGCCTTGGCTATACAATTTATCCAGTCGTATACTGATAAATGTTCTGGGCTGCAAACATTGCACAGCTCCTCCGTTGCCTGGAGGCAGGATGCCTTAAGACAGAGGGAGGAGGAGTAGGTCACCAAACAATGGGTCAGTGAGAGTTTGGAGGGAGGTAGTGGTTCACGCTCCCGCCAAGCATGCCCAGGCGTTGTACCTGTGCCCTGACTTTCTTGGAAATGGCTGAAATAGCTTTTGTAACCTTTGGATTGTCATTGTAACTGTCCTAACTCCCTCTTGTGGTTTCCAAATATAAATTTGCTGTAACACTTTACAGTTTGGCCTTTGCAACTGTAAAGTGCTGCAATTGTAGTCGCTGGCTAGCTTAATAGAGGCTCATAAATTTTGATCTCTGTCTCTGGTGGTCATCTCTTGAGAGTCACCCAATAACAGTAAACAGGAAGACAGGTTTCATTGAATGGATGCAAATGACTATATTGCTCTAAAATCTAAGGAAACTCAAAAAAGGTTGCTTGTTTCTGAATTCTGGGCAAGGATAAGAGGAGGTGGGGTTCAGTGACAACCAGATACTGATTGAAAGCAATTAAAACATTTTTATTTCCATTTTTTTAAAAATAGTCCACTAAATCGAGGCTTAGAGATAGTGACTTCATCTATCCATAAAAATAGAATATTGAAAATATCATCAATAATATTCCACACAAATAATGGCCGCTAAATTGCACCTTTTGGGTTATTTAATCCTGGGTAATTAATTCTATTGGATTGGGGATCAGCAGTGTGTTTGCATTTGTTTCTGGACAATAATGAAATTTCTATATAATGTTTCACTCAACTGGTATAGTGTGAAAGTTGTCTAAGTCATGTCAGCTTGGAAACCTGTATTCAACAGCCTACTCTTTGCAGTATCCGCAGTTCCAAGTATCTAATACTGTTCTTTCCATAATGCAATGTGATTGTCTTTTTGTTGTTTAATATACAAATTCTAGATACAGCTTATAGCAGAGCCTCCAGGCTACCACCAGAAGGAAGCAAAAACCTGTTTGATAATGATAATAAATGACTGTGGTCAATTTCTTGCCAACAATATAAAAACATAGAAGAGTAAAATTTTTTATTGGGATGCAGTATATAGCTATTGAAAGGAAATGGACTCCCCTCCATCTTGTCCTATAGGGCTGGGACCCCTGCCTAAACCTCCTCCCTTTTCTGGGAGTGGCCACAGATGTGCCAGCAATGTCTTAACTTCCCTGACCCCCACCGGAATGGACCAATGAAGCTCCAGGAACACAGCGAGGGTCCTAATAAGGCTAAACCACAGAAAGACCCTAATTCAAGTGACCGATCTCTGTAACCCTTGTCACTTTCCTAAGCCCCCTAATTATCCTATCCCATAAAACTCATTGTTCCCTCCTGGCTCACTCTCTCGCCTCACTGCTATGCCAGAAAGAGGTTGAGAGCCAAACCCGGGTTTGAATAAAGACTCTTTGCTTTTGCATCAGAAAAGACTCCTTAGTGGTGGATTATTGGGGACCCCGAACCTCTGGCCATAACAGCTATGTCATGAGAATTTGATCCATGTTTCCAATGAAATTAAGAACAAACCATGGATTGAAAAGTCATCAACAAATCTCCAAGGTATTTTTATAGAAATGTTTTTTTAATAATATTGTAACTCTTCAAACTTAGCTTTGGTAGCCCCAGCATCTTTGCAGATTTGACAATTCCTATGCAAGTCTTAAATTGTATTTTGCTAATTGGAAACCATGGAAGACAGCAAACAAATCTTTTCTAATATCACTTTTAGAAAATGAAAAAGGAGTCCTATATCACTTCATGGGGGTTTTCTGGGAAACATAAGATATGATTTGGTGTTGTAAGGTTGCAAAAATCAGGATTGGGCCGGAGTTAACACAGCTCAGCTTAAAATCATATCCCCCAGTTACATCCTGTAATTACAGTCTCAGGGTTGAGAACAGAGCATAAACTCCTAGGATGCTGTGATCCAGGTGCAGGCTGATAATCTTGTGTAACAAGACAGCCTGTAGCAAAATTGTAACTGGAGACATGGTCCTGATGTCTCCAGAAACTAACCCAGAGATAACCATCAGTCCCATCTATTATCAAAACACCATGGTAACCAGAAATATGCGGAGTCTGTAGATTGTGAGATGTGTGCAGGAATGAGGAAATAAAACTCTGTATAACCCTGTTGCTTGTCACATAGTATATAAGCTCAGCTTTGTATGGACTCGGGGCTCTCAGCCTCTGCTCTTTTTTCAGAGTATGTTGTGAGCCCCAGCATGCTGGTGAATAAACCCTTTGCTGTTTGCATGAGAATGTCTCTTGGAGCCTTCCTTTGAGCGGCGAGCGTTTCGACCCTAACAGTGTAAAACATTTTACTTACAATTTTTATTTTTTTTTCTGAAGTGGAGGGCCTGCTCTTCTGACAATAAAATCAGAAGCATAGAACACACTGAGGAATCTCAAAGGGAGGTGGAGGTGGGTAAATGGGAAGAGATTAACCAAAGAATTTATATGCATATATGCATACTCATGAACACAGACAATAGTGTGGTGGAGGCCTCAGTTGGGGGGCAGATGCAGGCTAGAAGGAGTCAATGGGGGGAGAGGAGGGAACATATATAATACTTTTAACAATAAAGGTAAAATTTTAAAAAAGATTTACATAAAATATTTGTCCATTAGATTAAGGTAGAACATGGATACCTGGTGAACAAGTTAGAAGGAAACATCTCTTTTATATGTTAGGAAACTTTTTCTATTTTTTAAAATGAAGGGAATGATAAAGTTATCTCAAAAAGAAAATCATTTTGGTAGGCCATGGAATCTCTATTATTTCTGAGCAGATTGAACAGAAGGTAAAAGAGGATCATTTATCATTTTTAAAGTGTGAAAATCAAATTCCAGTTTGGCATCAATATTTGGCAGTAAACTCTTCATGGCATTTAAAAAATAAGCACATAAAACTGAGCCAACTTTGGCAAAACTATTTACACAATCCTTAAGTCTTTACAGACCCAGATATTTTAAACTATGACAAGTAAAAATCCCATTCTGTGAGTATTGGAAACATTTTTATAACCATTCAGCTTTTGGTTTTCACTATCTTCTTTCAAATTATGAAATAAACAAACACATTAGACTACTCTTTTTATATGAATTGATTAAAAAACACATTTTATTACTATGTCCACATTTATGCCTCTGGATTATCATTATCCCTAGGATAATCTCAAATATTCATGTTAATTATAACTTTTAACCAAAAGAAATATCAATTTCAGAGAAATGCTTAGAGATAGTTTGATACAAAATGTTTATCATATTCATGCATCCTAATTGACTATCAAAATTCATGAATATGGATAACACAATTTTCTACTACTACATACATTTTTTATATGTCTTTTTAAAATAGAAAATAAGCATCATCTTTATTTTGTTAGGGTCGAAACGCTCGCCGCTCAAAGGAAGTCTCCAAGAAACATTCTGATGCAAACAGCAAAGGGTTTATTCACCAGCATGCTGGGGCTCACAAAATACTCTGAAAGCAGAGCAGAGGCTGAGAGCCCCGAACCAAGTTACAGGGTATTTTTATAGTAGTCGGGAAACAAAGACTTCTACCAGATCAGCACATTAGTGGTTTTTCCTGAGAACCTGGTGACCTTTACATAAGATTAACGGCACTCTGCATATTTCTAGTTACCATGGGGTTACGATAACAGAATGCGGCTGGTGGTTATCTCTGGGTTAGTTTCTGGAGACATCGGGACCATGTCTCCTGTTGCAATTTTGCTACAGGCTGTCTTGTTACACAAGATTATCAGCCTGCACCTGGGTCACGGCACCCTGGGAGTT
>PVJN01000647.1:0-17111 GCA_004026805.1 Lasiurus borealis | reverse complement strand
TTTAAGCTGAGCTGTGTTACTCCGGCCCAATCCTGATTTTTGCAACCTTACAATTTAAGTGGCCCAAAGGGATAGTTTCTTGAAACACATAAAAATAAAAAGCAAAATTTATGTTTACAATTATACTTAGTAATCAATATTTTAGTATCTACCATTACTGAGAAATTAAGCAGATATCCAAAGAATATTTACATATTAACCTTATTTTAACATTTACTCATATTTCAGGTTATTTTAAATATTAGAAATAATGTTTTACCTAATACATAACAAATATAACTAATGCTATAAAATGTTATTAGAATTGTTATTTAATTTTGTTAAACACTGATTTATTTTTTCAAATTCTCAAAAATTATGTAAATAACTATTAGTTTATTTGATCAATAAACCCATATAAAACATTCTTGACATTCAGTCTAAAGAGGATATTTTATGATAAAACAAGCAAATCTTATGAATATAAAAACTAATGTTATACTTAATTAATAATCAAGATGATAAAAATATATGCTACTTTTTTATTTACTTAGACCAAAATTATTATTTTTATTTTTTTAATATATTTTATTAATTTTTCACAGAGAGGAAGGGAGAGGGATAGAAAGCCAGAAACATCAATGAGAGAGAGACATCGATCAGCTGCCTCCTGCATGCCCCCCGCTGGGGATGTGCCCGCAACTAATGTACATGCCCTTGCCCGGAATAGAACCCGGGACCTTTCAGTCCGCAGGCCGATGCTCTATCCACTGAGCCAAACTGGTTTTGGATAGACCAAGATTATTAAACCATTCTGATTTGTCCAAAGATATATTTTAATTATGTTAATATGAATTCATAACATGTTATCTTTCTTAATTATTTTTTAATTACAATTTACAATCATTATTTTTTACATTAGTGTCAGGTTTGCAAAGTATTCCCCCGATATTTCTAATATGCAAATGGTACCATGTATAGTTATTATAATATTATCCTGTATAATGAAACCATAATATGCAACTCGACGGAAGGACAGAAAGACCAGTCTCTATGACACACACTGACTGCCAGGGGGCAGACGCTTAATGCAGGAGCCGTCCCCTGATGGTCAGTGCAGTCCCACAAAGGGATCGCTGCTCAGCCAAAAGCTGGACTCCTGGAAAGCACAGTAGTGGTGGCAGGAGTCCTGCCTCCAACAGCGTTAAGGACCCCTAGGGAATGTACACCTGCTGGCTTACTCCTGCTCCCCTAAACTGGCTGTCAGACATTCCCCAAAGAATCCGAGACTATGAGAGGGCACAGGCCAGGCTGAGGGTCACCCTTCCCTAGTGCACGAACATTGTGCATCGAGCCTCTAGTTGACTGTATTTCTTATGCTATACTTTATATTCTCATGACTATTTTGGAACTACCAACATAGAATGTTTCTGAGCAAGTAGTTTCAGTAAGAAAGTTTTATTTTTTAGTCAATCATTTTATAATATTAAAGATTATGTTTTCTTAATTCCTGAGAATTTGAAAATATATACCCTTTATATATCAGTATAGAGCTCTTTTAATTTAAAATATATAATAACCTAATTTATTAATACTATTCAGATATAGCAAAATTATTCATACTCACCTAAAGAAAGGTAAACACTTTCCTCAATGACACACCCAGAATAGTGTAGTGATCCCTTGACTTCAGAGCTGCAGCTTTAGCCACAAATAAAAGGTAAATCTCAAAAATTGGCTCTTCTTCCTAGTTAACAAACAAATATCCAAAGAATAATAAATACACACTAGATTCTCTGTCATCTTTCATGTGACATAGGGTTGATCTTTATTTTTATTGACAAAGATCATCAAATGGTCAACCATAATACCCAGTGTCCATCTATGGTTCCCACAGATACAAAATAAATTTTCAGGCTGCATGAATCAGAAACAAACAAAAATCATAAGTTAAAAACACACACAAAACTTTGATATTCCTAGAGTCATCAAACTAAATAAAGATGTGCTCAAGATTAAATAGCCCAGTAAATACATACACTTTTCTACATGGCAGTGTACTTGGTCCCATCAGGTGAGCTCAGTTGCATGTTTTAGTGGCTGACCTACAAAATTGCTAAAATCTAATTTTCAATAAGATGATTTCCATGTAAAAAGAACATTTTCACATATTTTTAACTCTTTAATTAATGAGGTGAACCATTAAGAATATATTAAAACTGTTCAAAAGAGCATTCAACAAGTTTAGATAGATCGATACATAGATAAATACATAGAAGCATAGATGATTGAGAGAAGAAGGAAGGAAGGAAGGAAGGAAGGAAGGAAGGAAGGAAGGAAGGAAGAAAGGAAGGAAGGAAGGAAGGAAGGAAGGAAGGAAGGAAGGAAGGAAGGGAGAGATGTAGGGAGGGAGGAAAGGTGAGAGGACAGGGGGAAAGAAGGGTGGCTAACATGTAGAGATAGAGGTAGAGGTATGTATAATTTAACAAATTAATGTTTGGATAAGATAGCTGAGTTAAGTGCAACTCTTTTATGTCAAATATGCCTATAAACTATATAATTTTTGGTTTTATGTATTCTATTAGAAGTTATTTGCATTTCCTCCTGATAAAATTCTGCTAGCTGAGTTGTAGTTTCACTAAGTCTGAGAACTTTAATCAAATCTTTGTCCTTGTATGATGTGAGGCTGCAACAAATTTTCCTCTATCCTCAATGTACTTCTTCTGTTCTAATCATCAAATAGACATGAGAAAGATTAGCAACAAATAATAACCAAATTTAATACATACATATGCATGGTAATCCCACATACATAAGAGACTCAGAGACCCAATAGGCATGAGAGGTTAAGAAATAGAAAGATAACCTCCCACGGTTCCTCCCCAAATCTGGCCAACCCAATCAGCCTGATCGGGACTGGGCAAGAACAGCCCGATCTGGACTGGGTGAAACGGCCCTGATCAGCCCCAATCACCAGTAAGGCCAAGGGACCCCACCAGTGCAGGAATATGTGCACCAGGCCTCTAGTGAATATATAAGACAGGTAGAGATGGAGATAACTTAAATTGCTTCAGGGGCTCACAGGTTCATTGCAGATCTCAATAAGTAAAAGTTTTTCCTGCCATATATATAGGTCAAAAAGAGATTATCTCTGACAATGGCTTATTCTGGTCAATGTCTTTAATTCAAGTTCTTCTAAGTCAGGGGTGAACTTCTGGCCTGCAGCCCATATGAGGCCCATGGAATCATTTGGTCTGACCCTGCCAAGGCATTAGGGATGAGTTAATTAAATGTTTGACCAAATATAACAGGCTAATTTTTAGGTTGATAGTTTTGTTTGGCCTACAAATGATGTTATAAATGTCCAATGGTTCTTGGCAGAAAAAAGGTTCCCCACCCCTGTTCTAGGTGGTTAAGGAGGGGAAAAACTTTCTCTTCAACTGGAGGCTAGTATTTCCTTTAGTTCTAAACAATCTGCATATCACAGAGGCACATTGTGGACTGACTCATTCTAGGCCCCCATAATGACATCATAAAGAAGTACCACCACATTTATCCCTTATTTCTAGGTTTCTCATAGATTTTCTAAAAATGATCAAGTAGATTACAAAATCTAATGACTAATTTTGTAGAATAAATTAAGCAGACATTTACTATCCTTTTATTCATTTCTTTACTGTCATCAGTCAGCATAAGCTACTGAGTGGCCTGCCTTGTTCTCTCTATATAGCAACTGGTGTGTGGAGGTTTGTGTGTGAGTATGCATGCATACTTTCATAAGAAGAAATAATTTGAAACCTATAAATTAGAGTATGCTATTTCCAGGTCTCTGAAGACCAGACATCCCCAATACAGAGTATATATATTCATCAGAACGTATTCATTTCCTCAGCAAGTGAGTCGCAAGAGAATATTTCTCTGTTACTATACAACATTTTAAAATTTATTCTATTCAGGTTAAAAAATATTTAAAAGACTCAGAGATGGAAAAAGACAAAGTTTCTTAGAAGAAACACTTATCTTGCCAATACTAATTTAATTATTGATCTCATTGGAAATTATTTAATGCATTATTTTTTAATTCATTTTAAAAGTAATTTAATCAAGCATATAAATCAAAAATAATTTGAGCTTCGCAATAACTTAGTTTTCTGAACAATAGAAACTTAGCTGCTTAATTCTGGTGGGACTATTGCTTTCTGATGACAGGTACATCAATTTCAGGCTTGTAACTTGGTGTAGGTCCCAGCAATAAGTACAAATGAGCTTTATCTCAGATCAATATGAATCTAACTGCTTTGGATCATGTCTTTATCAAAGTAGCTATGCAGCAAGTTTCAACATTTTTTATTTCATAGCACATGAACACTAATTACTAAAATTATGTGACACACCAAGAAATATATTTTTTGCTGATGTAACAAAAATAGGTATAATTTTTATTTCACACTGGATAGCTATTATTGCACTGGCTGTTGTCATTTTTTTATTTGAGAATCAACGGAAAAAAGGTCAGTGCCCCTGTCTAAATAGTCAAGTATTGCATGTTTTAAAAATTCTTGTGGCATATCAGTTAAAAATTTCAATGTTCCTTAATAGCATTTATAATTTGCAAAGGTTATTAATTGATAATGAATTCACATATGGTATTGAGTTTTATATATTTATTTAAAATATTATTGTAGGAAAAAAATGGTAGCAGAATAGACAGATGTATCCCAAAGCTTGTCCCTAATCAGACAGAGAGAATACCTGAGGGTTGCACTGGAAGTGTTTGTTGGCAACTTAAGGGACAGTTATCCTCCAGAAGAATATGGGGGACTGCTGGATGGGGCACCCCTGACTGCACAGCCACCACGGCTGCTGGTTTTTTCTCTCAGAGTCACCAGCTCAGACGCAGAGACCATGCCATCTTGAAGGGGAAAGTGGATATTTATGGAAGCCTGAAAATCTACAGTTGGGGAATTCACTGAATAGCTGAGAGTCCCAGAACACCAGTTCCCAATTGGCACAAACTCTCATATTCAGAGGAGCTCTACATGCCACAAGGAAAGGTCATATTTAGCCTGGGACAAAGAGAGAAAAAACTGCATAACCAAACTCCCAGAGAAGAGAGACCATAAGCAGACAAAGAAAAAGCCCGCATATGAAAGAAAACAAGCATCACCAGAAAAAAAAGTAATTGAAATGGAGGCAAGAAATCTAACAGAGAAAGAATTCAGAGAAATGGTCATAAGGTGAATAAAAAGAGTGGAAGACAAATTCAACAATATGAGTAAGAATCAAGAGGAAATAAAGAAGAACCGAGAAAAAGTTAAAAATGACATCGCTGCTGAAAAGAATTCAACATAAAGCATCAAAAGTAGACTAGAAGAAGCAGAGGACCACATCAGTGAGCTAAAAGACAAAGTAGGAAAAAATCTCAAGTAGAGAAGCTTCTAGAAAAAAATATTAAAATGCAGGAGGAGAACCTAAGGGAATTTTGGGACAACATCCACATAATAGGGGTTACAGAAGAAGAGGAAACTGACCCAGGAGTAGAAAACCTGTTTGAAGAAATAATGAGAGAAAGCTTCCCTGATAAAGAGAAGAAAAAATCCACACAAATCCAAGAAGCTAACAGAGTTCCAAGCAAAATGAATCCCAAAAGATAGACACCGAGGCACATCATAATTAAATTGGCAAACACCAACAACAAAGTAAGAATCTTAAAAGTGGCCAGAGAGAGACAGAAAGTTACCTACAAAAGAACCACCATCAGACTAGGGATTTATTTCTCAACAGAAACTCATCAGGCAAGGAGGGAATTGAATGAAATATGCAAAGTCATTCAAAGGAAGGGTCTGAATTCAAGAATATTGCCAAAACCAGTTTGGCTCAGTGGATAGAGCATTGATCTATGGACTGAAGGGTCCCAGGTTCAATTCCAGTCAAGGGCATGTACCTTGGTTGCAGGCACATCCTCAGTAGGGGGCGTGCAGAAGGGGGCTGATCAATGTTTCTCTCTCATCGATATTTCTAGCTTTCTATCTTCCTTCCTCTCTGTGAAAGATCAATAAAATATATTTAAAAAAAGAATATTTTACCCAGCCTAAACCAGTTTGACTCAGTGGATAGAGCATCAGCCTGTGGACTGAACGGTCCCAGGTTCAATTCCAATCAAGAGCATGTACCTTGGTCACAGGCACATCTTCGGTGTAGGGCATGTAGGAGGCAGGTGATCAATGTCTCTCTCTCATCGATGTTTCTAACTCTCTATCTATCTCCCTTCCTCACTGTAAAAGTCAATAAAATATATTTTAAAAAAGAATACTGTACCCAGCAAGGCTTTTAATCAAAATAGAAGGTAAAATCAGGAACTTCAAGACAAAAAAGGATTGAGGGGATTTATTACCACCAAACCAGCAATGCAAGAAATGCTAAAGGGTTTACTGTAAAAAAAAAAAAAAAAAAAAAAAAAAAAAAAAAAAAAAAAAAAAAAAAAAAAAAAAAAAAAAAAAAAAAAAAAAAAAAAAAAAAAAAAAAAAAAAAAAAAAAAAAAAGAAAGAAAGAAAGAAAGAAAGAGAGAAAGAAATAGGAAGCAAAGAAAGAACAAAAATAATGGTAAAGAATAAAAATGGTGACAAATAAGTGCCTATTAATAATAACTTTAAATATAAATGGATTAAATGCTCCAATAAAAACACATAAGATAACAGATTGGATAAGAAAACATGAACCATATACCAGCTGTCTACAAGAAAACCACCTCAGAAATAAAGATGCACACAGACCAAGGGTGAAGAGATGGAAAACAGTTTTTCAGGAAAACGGAAGTGAAAAAACAAAAAAGCTGGGGTGGCAATACTTATATCTGACAAATTAGAACTCAAAGTGAAGAACATAACAAGAGATAAGGAAGGTCACTTCATAATATTAAAGGGAGCAATCCAGCAAGAAAAAATAACTCTGGTAAATATATACACACCTAATACAGGAGCACTCAAATAAATAAAAAAAACAAACCCTGGAAGATATCAATGGAGAGATTGATAGCAATACATTCATAGTAGGAGACTTTAATACCCCACTATCACCATTGTACAAATCCTCTAAACAAAAAAATTAGCAAAGAAATATCAATCCTAAGTGCCTCACTAGACCAGATGGAATTAATTGACATATTCAGAACATTTTACCCCAAAGCCACATAATATGTATTCTTTTGAATTGCACATAGGTCATTTTCAAAAATAGACTATATGTTGGGTCATAATAGACAAAGTCTCTTCAAATTCAAGAAGATGGAAATCATATCAAGCATTTTCTCAGATCACAGTGACATAAAACTGGAAATCAAGTACAAGAAAAACAATCCAAAGAAATCAAACACATGGAGCCTAAACAGCATGCTATTAAACAATGATTGGGTAACCAGAGAAATCAAGGAAGAAATAAAAAAACATCATGGCAACAAATGACAATGAAAACACAATATTCCAAAATCTATGGGTCACAGTGAAAGCAGTCTTGAGAGGGAAATTCATAGCTCTACATGCCTATTACAGAAAAACAAAAACAAAACCAAACAAACTAATAAAAAACAACAACCAAGAAATAATATTAATAAATTACCTAACCTTACAACTCAAAGAACTAGAAAAAGAGCAATAAGAAAAGCCCAGTGTAAGTAGAAGGAAGGAAATAGTAAAGATCAGAGCAGAGATAAACAACATAAGAATCAAAGAAACAATTCAAAAGATCATCAAAACCAAGAGCTGGTTCTTTCAAAGGATAAACAAGATTGAAGGACCGCTAGCCAGGCTCACCAAGAAGCAAAGAGAGAAGACAGAAATAAACAAAATCAGAAATGAAAGAGGAGAAATAACAATAGAAACCACCAAAATACAAAGGATTGTTAAAAAATACTATGAACAACTCTATTCCAACAAACTGGACAACCTGCAAGAAATGAAAATATTCATAAAACACCATAACCTTCCAAAACTCAACCAGGAAGAATCTAAACATCTCAATAGGCCAATAACTATGGAAGAAATTGAAGCAGTCATCAAAAAGCTTCCAGCAAACAAAAGCCTGAGGCCAGAAGACTACAGCAGAGTTTTACCAAATATTCAAGGAAGAATTAAAATCGATCCTCCTCAGACTTTTCCAAAAAATTCAAGCAGAAATAATACTTCCAAGCATCTTCTATGAAGCCAGCATCACCTAATACCAAAACCAGATAAAGACAAAACAATGAAAGAGAATTATAGGCCTATATTCCTCATGAATATAGATGCCAAAATCCTCAACAAAATTCTAGCAAATCAGATCCAGCAGTACATTAGAAAGATCATACACCATGACCAAGTAGGATTTATCTCAGGAATGCAAGGATGGTACAATATCTACAAATCAATAAATGTGATATATCAGATAAACAAATTGAGAGATAAATATCACATAGTCATTTCAAATGATGCAGAAAAAGCATTTGACAAAACCCTTTCTTGATAAAAACTCTCAGCAAGTTGGGAATAGAAGGATCATACCTCAACATCATAAAAGCCATATATGATAAACCCAAAGCTAACATCATACTCAATGGGCAAAAACTAAAACCATTTCCCATAAAAACAGGAACAAGACAGGGATCCCCACTCTCACCACTCCTGTCCAATGTAGTACTGGAAGTATTTGCCATTGAATTAGACAAGAAGAAGAAATCAAAGGCATCCAAATTGGAAAAGAAGAAGTGAAGCTGTCCTTATTTACAGATGACATGATACTAAAAACAAAAACAAAAACAAAAACAAAAGCAAAAAACCCCGAAAGATTCCATCAAAAAACTCCATCAAATAGACTTAATAAATGAATTCGGCAATGTAGCAGGATACAAAATTAATCCGAAGAGATCTAAGGCATTCTATACACTATTAATGAACTTAAAGAGAGACTAAAAAAGCATTCCCATTTACCATTGCACCAAAAAATGTAAGGTACCTAGGAATAAACTTAACTAAGGAAGTAAAAGACCTGTACACAGAAAACTACAGAACACTGAAAAAAAAAGATAAAGGAAGACTTAAATATATGGAAGAGCATACCATGCTCATGAATTGGGAGAATCAACATCATTAAAATGTCCATACCACCCAAAGCAATCTATAGATACAATGCACTCCCCATTAAAATACCAATGGCATGTTTCACAGAACTAGGAAAGAACTCTCCAAAGATTCATCTGGAACAAAAAAATAACTCTGAATAGCCACAGCAATCCTGAGAAATAAGAATTAAGTAGGTGGGATCTCAATACCAGACTTCAAGCTGTATTACGAAGCTACTGTTCTCAAAACAGCCTGGTTCTGGCAGAAGAACAGACATATAGACCAATGGAATAGAATAGTTAATCCAGATAGTGAACTACTATGCTAAATTAATATTTGACAAAGGAAGCATGAACATACAATGGAGTCAAGACAGTATCTTCATTAAATGGTGTTAGGAAAATTGGACAGATACATGGAAAAAAATGAAACTAGACCACCATCTTACATCTTACACAAAAATAATATCCAAATGAATACAGGACTTAACTATAGATGGGGAACCATAAAAATACTGGAGGAATCCACAGGCAGCCAAATCTCAGAAATATGCCAAAAGAACTTTTTCACTGATACTGCTCCTAGGTCAATAGAATCTAGAGAGAAAATAAACAAATGGGACTACATCAAAATAAAAAGCTTTTGCACAGCAAAAGAAACCATCAACAAAACAACAAGAAAGCTCACATATATGGTAAAACATATATGCAAATGTTATCACTGAGAAAAGTTTAATCTCCAACACCTACAGGCCACTTATATAACTTAATAAAAGGAAGACAAATGATCTAATAAAAAAAAATGGGTAATGGCCTAAATATAATCTTATTGAAAGAAAACAGAAGTAAGGCCAAGAAATATATGAAAATATACTCAAAATCAGTAATTATCCAAGAGATGCAAATAAAAACAACAATGCTTTACCATCTTACACCTGTCAGAATGGCAATTATCAAGAAATCAACAATGACAAGTGTTGGTGAGGATGTGGACAAAATGAAACCTCGTGCACTGCTTGAGGGAATGCAGACTGGTGCAGCTACTGTGGAGAATAGTATGGAGTTTCCTGAATAAACTAAAAATGGAAATCCCATTTGACTCAATAATTCCACTCCCAGAAATATATCCTAATAAACTAGAAACACCAATCAGAAAGTATATATATGAACCCCTATGTTCATAGTAGCACAATTTACGATAGCTATGATTTGGAAACAGCCTAGGTGCCTGTCATCAGATTACTGGATCAGAAAACGATGGTACATCTATATAATGAAATACTACTATGCTGCCATAAAAAAGGATTTCTTACCATTTGCAGCAACCTGGATGGAACTGGAGAGCATTATACTAAGTGAAATAAGCCAGTCAATGAAAGAAAAATGCCACATGATCTCACTCATTTATGGAGAATAAAGAACATTATAAACTGATGAACAAAAATATAGATACATAAGCAGTAAAACATCAAATTATAGTGGAAAGGTTAGGGACAGGTAGGGTAGATAAGAAATAAACTGAAGGACTGGTATGCATGCATATAAGCATAACCAATGGACACAAGACACTGGGGAGTAAGGGCATGCATGGGGGCGGGGGGGCACATGGAAAGGTATGTACACATGTAATGCATTAATAAAATAAATAAAATAAAATATGATTGTAATTGACATACAATAGTATATTAATTTGGATTGTACAGGATAACAATACAACATTTGTATAACTTATGATGTGATCTACCCACTAAGTCTAGTAACTATCTGGCACCATGCAGTTATTACAATATTATTGACACTAAATTCTGCTCTGTATATTGTATCTCCTTGGTTTACTTATTTTATAAAAAGAAGTTGGTACATTTCATTCACCTTCACCTTTTCTATGCTCCCTCACTCTGATGGCAACCATCTGAGGACAGGAATGGGCATTTTTACAAAGAAAACAAACAGATGGACAAGAATATATGAAAAATATATGCAACATCACTAATCATCAGAGAAATGCAAATCAAAATCACAATGAGATACCACCTTACACTTGTGGCTATAATAAAATAATGGATGTTGGTAAAGATGTGGAGAAAAGGAAACCTTTGTGCATTGTTTTGGGATTCAAAATCGGTGCAGCCACTTTTGAAAACAGTATAGAGATTTCACAATAAATTAAAAATGTAACTACCATATGACACAGCAATTTTGGTTTTGGATATGTAGTCAAAGAAAACAACAACACTAATTCAGAAAGATATATGCACCCCCCCTATGTTCATGGTAGCATTATTTTCAATGACCAAAATATGGAAGCAACCTATATCAATAGATAAATTATTACTCAGTAATAAAAATGAATAAAATCTAATATGTATGACAGCATAGAAAGACTAGAAAATAGTTAATAATTCAGAGAAAGACAAAAACAATATAATTTCACTTATGTGTGGAATTTAAAAAACAAACAAAAGAACAAACACAACAAAAAAGACTATAGAAATAGCTAACTTATTGATGGTATATCTTTACCACTGAAGTGAAACATATCAATAAAATAAGAGTGATATATATATATTTTTTTTTCTAAATGCTTTTTTATATATCTCACTAAATTTGCCCAACACTCTTATGACAGAAACTATTTTCAGCAACATTTACAGGTAAGGATTTAAGGCATAAAAGTAGTCAAACCTGGCCAATGTGGTACAGTGGTTGAACATCGACCCATGAACCAGAAGGTCAAGGTTCAATTCCCAGATTTGGGCTCAATCTTAAACAGGGAGATGCAAAGGGCAGCCGATAAATGGTTCTCTCCCACTATTATTGTTTCTTTCTCTCTCTTTTCGTTCCTCTCTCTGAAATCAATAAAAAAGTCAGAATTTTTAAAATGTATTTAATATCTTGCCTAATTACTAAGTGATAGAATAGACTTTGAACAAAGGCAAACTGGCTCTAGGGCAATCTGTATGTTTAAGCAGTGTATACTGTGCCATCCAAATACGTTGTAATGTTGATTAAAACAAAAGTTCTGGATCTCTTAAATTGGTTGGACCACATGGCTTGGTGTGCCCCACTGCTATGAGGATCAGTATGTACAAAGCGCACCTTGTCCTGGAAAACCCAGAGTGGGACAGCCCCCTGTCCATCACACAATGCCTATTTATGGAAAACCTGATGCTAAACCATTCTTGAGAACCTGCTTCTGGTAGGGGTTTCATATACAGCAGACATTCTTTCTTGCTGTGATCTATTGAAAGTCAGCCTTTAATAAAAGGGTCTGTAAATTTTAAATTATAAAAAATAAAAAATGATTGGGAGCATCACAAAGTATAAGTATTAATTTTTTAATCCTCACTCAAGAATATGTTTTTTATTATTTAATTTTCAGAGAAAGAGGAAGGGAAGCAGTGAAAGAGAGAGAAACAAGGGTGTGAGAGAGAAAGATCAATCAGTTGCTTCTTGTATGCACCCCAACCAGAGATCAAACCTGAAATTCAGGTATATGTCCTGACCAAGAATTGAACTTGCAATCTTTTGGTTTACCAAACAATGCTCCAACCATCTGAGCTACCTGGCCAAAAAACAGGTATTAATTTTTGAAAATTGAGAGGCACAATAGCCATCAGTGGTTGAATATACAAAGAAAATGTGACATACATATACATTGAAATATTATTCAGCCTTAGAAAAGAGAAATATGCTGCCATGTGGATAGATGTGGAGGACTTTAAGTTAAGTGAAATAAGCCATCACAGAAGGACAAGTACTACATGATGGCTCTTATATGAGTTATCTAAAATAGTCTAACTCATAGAAACATAGCTTATAATAGCTTACAATACTGTATTGTGCACTTGAAAATTGGTTAAGAGTATAGATCTTATGTTAAATGTTCTTACCACACACAAAGTATTCCTGTTATACTGGAGACTGTATGTCTTGTTATGGAAAGTCACAAATACATTCAATGCCACACACTTGATATGATAGATACAAAAACTGACAAGTCTTCAAAGCACTTCTATGTCAGTTTATCTTTTAATCATCATTTCCATAAGTCTTAAGAAGCTCCTTTTATTGAGTTGTTGCCATTGTTATTATTGTTATTTAAGATAAAGATTAAATGAAATCCTGGGAAACTTGCAGGATATGCAATATGTACCTAGGGAATTACAAAACATCAAGTCCCATCACCTACCAAGAGCCTTTATTAATACATAATAAAATCTACATAGTGCTTCATTGATTGTATGCTAAATGTTTATTGAATGAAGATTTATGATTGGAGACAAAGGGTGAACAAGAGACACAATATGTATTGGTGTTTGGATATCATGTGGCTTCAGTGTCAACAGAAAGGATAATAATATCACTCCATGACTTTTATTGGTGAGGTTTGACATTTTCAAGGCCAGCAAATGGAAAAGCAGGCACAATATTAGGCTGAAGAAAATCACTGAATTGCATTGAAAATATTTTATGTGTGAGACATCTAAATGTTTATCTATGCTTCCTTTTCTGGCTACTTTATTTTCTATTTCAAACCAAGGCTCACCAACTGTGTACTTATTGTGCATAAAAGCAGCAGTTTATTTGAATCATAAACTACCTCTTTATAAAGGGATACATCTGGAAAGTATTATGCTAAGCAAAACAAACCAGTCAGAAAAAGACAAGTATCACATGATTTCACTTATATGTAGAATATAATGGACAAAATAAAACTGAGGAACAAAATAGATTCAGAGACATGGGAAGCGTGGAACATTAGATTGTGGAATCTCAGAGGGAAGTGGGGAGAGGGGACAAGAAGAGATTAACCAAACAACTTATATACACACTACACACTAGAGGCCTGGGTGCATGAAATTTGTATCCTCGAGTGGTGGTGGGGGGGCAGTTGTCCCTCAGCCTGGCCTGCACCCTCTTGCAGTCCGGGAGCCCTCAGGGAATAGGCCTAAACCATTAGTCAGACATCCTTAGCGCTGCTGTGAAAGTAGGAGAGGCTCCCACCACTGCTGCTCCACTCACCAGCCGTGAGGACTAGCTTTTGGCTGAGTGGCACTCCCCTGTGGGAGTCACTGACCACCAGGGGTCAGCTCCTGCATTGAGCATCTATCCCCTGGTGGTCAGTGCACATCATAGTGATTGGTAGTTCTGCAGTTCAGTTGATTTGAATATTATCCTTTTATTATATGGGATATGCATAGCCCATGGACATAGATAATAGTGTGTTAGACCTGGAGGTGGTAGGGGCAGGGTGGTTAGGGGGCCAAGACAGGGAAAATGGATGCACCTGTAATACTTTCAATAATACAGATAAACTAAGAGGGAAAAAAAAGGAATTAGTTCCAATGCTTAGTTAACTAGGAATTCTCAAATAAAGTAGCATAGACAAGATGGCTCTAACAACAGAATGTATCTGCTTATAGATGGCCATTTTCTTGCTGTGTCTTCACATGGTCACTCCCCTGTGCATGTTACTGTGGTATTATCCTCTTTTTATAGCACAGCAGTCAAATTAGATTAGGGCCCACTACAATGATTCCATTTAACCTTAATTATCTCTTTAAATACTCTATCTCTAAATACAATTACCATCAGAAGTACTAGACTTTAGGACTTCAAAACATTATTTGGGTAGGAGGGACAAATTCAGCACATAATAGCACCCTATCTTCACTAATACACAACCCTATTCACCATAGGCATTTCATCTTTCCTATAAATCAAATACCCAACAACTCAGAAATCTGGTCCAATGCAAATTCTGTCCCCTTTAAATCAGTAAGTGCATAAATGTAAAGCATGTTTGGAGAGGAGAAATATAAGTGAAATCAACAAATACCTTTTAAGGGCTTCCAAAAAGTAAGATCTCACATATATTACTAAATTGGTCTATCCTACCATCTGGTTCCAAACATAATCTATATATATAAAAGCCTAACATGCAAATAAACTGAACAGTGGAACAACCAAACAAAGAGTTGCTATGTTGTGAACTGACAACCAGGGGACACACACACAACATGGCAGGCATTGGCCATGGTGAGATGATGGAGCAGATGAGCGGAGCGCTAGATCAAGGTGAGGTGCTAGTCACTGTAATTGGGTGAGCCTCTGGTGGTAACTGAAAATTCTTTGCTCCCATGCACTGGGATCCCACCAGGTTCTTGCACTTGCTGCTAGTACCGGCCCTGCTCACATGTGCTGCTAGTGCCCGGCGCCAGCCTCGACCACTCAGCCAGCACCTTCAGAGGATGCGAGTGGCAGCTGCTGGCCCAGATTACCCCTCAAGGCTTCTCCACCTGTCCCTGCTCCTGTGGGGTGATCAGGCTGGCAGACATAGCTCACACCTAATGCCAGCGATGATCCCACTTGTACCCACTGCCGGAAATAGCCCCACTCACACCTGCTGCCTATGCCTGATGCCAGTCCCCAATCACTTGGCGCCATCAGTGAGTGCAAGGCTGCCAACTCTGTTCCTTAGAGCTTCTCTACCTTCCTCTGCTCCTGAAGGGTGATTGGGGCAACTGCCTCTGCTCGCACCTGCTGCTGGAGCTGACCCCAATTGCTCCTTGCCATCAGCAGGTGTGACTGGGGCTGACACCATCAAAGCAAGGAAGCCATGGTGGCAGGAGCAGGGCTGCCAGCAGACAGGGACTGGGGGCCATGGCCAGAGGAGCTGGATGGTGGAACATAGGATGGGCTAAGACCCACCACTGTGCCCACCACAGCCTTGTGGCCCACAGTTCTTTCAAGATGCATAAATCTTTACTTTCTTTTTCATTGACCTTAAAATCTTTTTTTTATGTTGGTGAGGAGAACCAATGTCCTAGTTGGTAACCCCGATCATTAACAAAGAATGTGTTAATGGGAACTATAGAGGATATCACAGGCATTATAAAAATGATATTAAAAAAACAATGATATTAGAAAAAAAACACAGGGTTAACAAACTTTACAGTTTCCTGTGAATGATGAGAGCTGATGGCAGTTGCACTTGGGGTCTCCTAAATGCTTGGTAATATTTCAGTGCCTCCCTTTCCCCCTGTTTTCAAAGCATCTGTGAAATCTGAGGATAAGTCTATTTTAAGTACATCTAAGTATTTTAAATTTTTTTTCTTGTCCCTATTATTTATTTAATCTAAGGTGGGTTTTATATTATTTTATAATATTTTTATTCTAATATTTATTGATTATCTAAACCAGATCCTAAGGCTTTAAAGATGAAGTAGGCACTGAACTTGATCTCTAGAAATTTAAAATTATAGTCAATAATTAGCTTGCACCTACATATTTTCCTTCTCAGTTTCTAGCTCAGATAAGTATCTTGACTGATTCCATTTGAGGTTTATATATTCTTCCCCCAAATTGTATATTAACGCCTGGTTAGCTTTCCTTTCCTTCTTCCAACCTCTTTCTTTTTCTTTTTTATTCTTACCTCTCCTTTCCTCCTTTTCTCCTTCCCTTCCTTCCTTCCATCGTTCTTTCCTTCCTTCATTCCTTCCTCTCCACGTCTCTTGTCTTACTTCTTTCCCCCCACCCAGTGATTTAGTGATTTTTGTTTATTGGGTTGAATTAATTATTTCTAATTTAATTTTCCTCAGAGCTTGCATAATGATAGTGGTTTTCTAATTATATTCAATCAAGATGTGGTATTTTTTTTAAAGAAAATTCTTTTTTTTTTATTAATTTTTTATACATGTCTCCCATTGCCCCCCCCCTCCCTCCCAGGCATATCCCTACCACCCACCCCCAGTGTCTGTGTTCATTGGTTATGCTTATATGCATGCATACAAGTTCCTTGATTGATCTCCCATCTACCCCACCTAACTTTAATCGTCCTGCTATAATTTCAGTCTGTTTGAGGCTTTACTGCCTCTGTATCTATCCTTTTGTACATCAGTTTATAATGTTCTTTATTGTCCACCAATGAGTGAGATCATGTGATGTTTCTCCCTCATTGACTGACTTATTTCACTAAGCATAAAGCTCTCCAGTTCCGTCCAGGTTGCTGCAAATGGTGAGAATTCCTTCTTTTTAA
>PVJN01000646.1:140109-184126 GCA_004026805.1 Lasiurus borealis | reverse complement strand
CCGGCGACCGAATGTCCACCGAAAACGCCACCATCCTGACACACTGTGAGCGCTGGCCCCTGCTGATCGACCCGCAGCAGCAGGGGGTCAAGTGGATCAAGAACAAGTACGGGGCTGACCTGAAAGTCACCCATTTGGGCCAGAAAGGGTAGGTGAGGTCTGAGGGGTGGGCTCTCTCTCTGGCTGGTGTGAAATGGGTGTGATGTAAGGCCTGGCGTTTGGGAGACCTCGCTGCCACGTGGAAACCGTGACAGTTTGGTGGTGCTTACCGTCTGCCTGGTCCCGTTTCATGTAAAGTCTTGCTGTTGAAAAGCATTCATGTTGGGCCGCTCCCACTTAGCTGGAGAGGAAACAGATTGAAGGTGAGAGCGAACCCTGCATTTGAGAGGGAAAACACGTCAGTTTCCTCAGGCCAGGACGGGAAATATGATGCATCGTGATCCTCCTCTAGAGCATTTGGCACGTCACAAGCATTGCCAGCTGCACCTACAGCAGCGGTTCTCAACCTATGGGTCGTGACCCCTTTGGGGGTCGAACGACCCTTTCACAGGGGTCGCCTAAGACCATCGGAAAATGTAGATATTTACATCACGATGCATCACAGTAGCAAAATGTCATGGTTGGGGGTCACCACCACATGAGGAACTGTATGCAAGGGTCTCAGCCTTAGGAAGGTTGAGAACCACTGACCTACAGGCTTACTGATGTGTACTCTTTGCCTGCAAAGAGTTTTAACATGACTGTTAAGTCCTACTACTGAGTACGCGAAGGTAATTTGATTTCTTAGTCAAGTATCACATGTCACTTATGAGACTTGAATCCACTCTGAGATTTCCTGTTATTGGGCCTGCTAATGCTATCTGATCAGCAGAAAGCTCTCTTGGATATAGATGGTGTTCAGTTCATGTTGAATAACTTTGGACTTACTGATATTTCATTTGAGTCGTCTGTCATCTTTTCCCATGTAAAATGAAATGAGGAATATCTGTAGCTGTGCAGATAAATGTCCTCCCCGCTTATCTGAATATTTGGAGAACATTAATTACGAAGGGGAGAGACTGTTTTTGAAGAATGAGAATGAAATAAAACGATCGTTCACCATTTTACATGACTGAACCTGAAGATTTAAAAAAATGAACGTTTGATAAACCCATAAGACATTTGATAGAATTTGAATTTTTTTAATGAAAAAGGGTCCCATCAAATACATTTAAATTTATGATGTCTGGATAGTTTTATTTATTTCAACCACGATGACCATCCAAAGGAACTAATTTATGTGTGGGCTTATTAATTCAAACTATTGAATTTCACTTGGGAAAATAGAACTGAAATGGATCTCAAACCCGAAAGGTTCGGAGAGGGTCAGGGTCACACACCTAGGACATGAGGCCATCAAGTATCAAAAGAGGTTTTTATTTCCGGCCCTTGGGGGCAGGTGGGCTGAGCCAGACAAGGGCATCAGTGGAGACTGAAGGGAGAAAAAGGTTTTTATTGGTCCTTGCTGGCTGCCAGCCGATCTGCTGCTGTAAGGGTCGGGTCCATCCTTGGTTACCTAGGCTATGCGGTGCAAGATATCTGCTAAGCACAATAAGTTTTCTCCGCCCCATTTTATTCTCCTCAATGCTTTCAAAACCCTAAACTTTAATTTCCATGTAATCTAGCTAAGGAAGAACACTACTCTACAAAGTAGTTTCCTCTAATCTGCCCCACTTAAATTAATACAATTTAATAGAAATAATTTGGAACATTTCCCCTGCACTTCCTTCCATGTTGTGATCCCTGTCCGGATGGAACTTGCAGGTTTTTGGATGCCATTGAAGCGGCTCTGGCCTTTGGAGATGTCATCTTAATTGAAAACCTGGAGGAAACGCTAGATCCCGTCCTGGACCCACTGCTTGGCAGGAACACGATTAGAAAAGGAAAGTGAGTATGGCTGAGTTTTTAACACACATGTTGGGTTACATGTGAGTTTGATCATCAGCTTCTAGGTCTCAGCCTCATAACCAGACATGATGTGTTGGATTCTTCTTGGTGATGTTTCTGACTTTTCATTCCGTGGAGCCTGCATTCCAAGACCAAAGCCACCTCAGTACGATCCAGACTCTCAGACTGTGTGTCTACTGGGTCGGATTCATGCTTCCCAGTTCCTGCCTTGTCACAAGTCTGCAACTAGTTGCTCCTTTATTAATTTATACCAATGTTTCTCAAACTTCAGTACTTTGCAAAACTACCTTTTTCCTCAGAACTGCAAATCACTTATATCCTTATGTACTTAATATTTTTCTTGAAACCAATTTAAAGTCCACTCACTATTTTTTTTAATGTTAGCTTCATTGCAAGTAATAGCATCCACAAAATTATGGGTTTACTGTGCTAGTTCTATTTTTTTCTAATATACTTAAAATATAACCACTAAAAAAAAAAAAGAATTCATTAATGGATACCTAAAATCATCCCCAACATTTCACAGAAATGGACTACCAAAAAGTGGGAACAGCCGGTTCTGCTCAGTGGATAGAGCACCGGCCTGCACACTGAAGGATCCCGGGTTCGATTCCCATCAAGGGCATGTGCCTCAGTTGCAGGCTCCTCCCCAGCCCGGGCCCTGGTCAGGATGCGGCATGCTGGAGGCCACCAATCGATGTGTTTCTCTCACTTCGATATTACTCTGTCTCTCCCCCTTTCTTCCACTCTCTCTAAAAATTGATGGAAAAAATATCCTCGGGTGGGGATTTAAAAAATATATTCAAAAAGTGGGAATATCCCCCATGTGATGTTCTAAATGCTACCATCTCCCCCCCACCCCCCACCGGCCACCCCACTCTCTTGGACATTCTCCCAGAGCAGTGACGCCATTTCCAAGGATTCACCAGGTCATTTTTTGTATACGTGTGTGAAAGGTCAGAGGTCACAGTTATGTCTCCAAGGCCTGCATGGCCTCAGGGGATGTCGGGAGATCAAGGCATCCCGAAGGCTCTTGGTGACTCTTCACTTAAGAACCAACATCCACTAGACATATCTCACTGCATTTCTCTCTCTCTCGCTCTCTCTCTCTCTCTCTCTCTCTCTCTCTCTCTCTCCTTTACAGAGGAGTAATTTCAGAACTTCCCCAACCCCCTTCTTCTTTGAGGCCCAATCTCTCAAAGGTATCTGTCTCCTTTTTCATCACTAGATTATTCCTGGCACTGGTAAGTGGAAATAGGCCTGCTGAAAGGTGACTAACTTCTGTTTTTTACATAGACTCTAACCAATGAGGATAGAATATATTATACATCTCACCAAGTAAATCCATTTGCAGTGACTGACAACTTATAATTGTTTAATAAACCAGAATTTACCCAGACTTACATTTAGAACAGTCTAATAAGCCACTTAACAAACTGCAACTCTAACATAAATATAATTGCAGCTGTGTCTGATGTGTTAAAAATATAGTGTAATAGCTTGAATGTCACTAAAGTGAAATCCTTGTTATTAAGGTTCTGACTCTGTTATGAAAACCTAAAATTTTTGGTCAGAAAGATACATATTCTCCAGCTTTAACTTGGACTTCTAGTAACACAATTTAGGTGTAAGAAAGTTGGTGACAATCCCCCTCCCTCCCTTTCTCTCTCTCTCTCTCTCTCTCTCTCTCTCTCTCTCTCTCTCTCTCTCGCTTTCACTCTCTCTGAATATGTATAATCTTTTAGGCTTTATAGAGCTGATCATGTCATTCCAGCATTTTTTAAAAGGTTAAAAAAATTTAAAATGATATGAAAGAATATCAAAAACTCTACTTATTGTATGCAGTTATTACCTTAACAGTCATACTAAACTCGTATGTGTGAGAATAATCACTTGTATGAGGGTAAATTTCAAATCTGTAGCTTCAGTTTTTTCCACTTCCCTTTCCCATACAGATGTTTTTGGAGTATCTATATCCAGAGAATTCGAGGGCTAGTAATGCTTATATGTTCTGCCAGCCACTGAATAAACCTCTCTGAGCATGGCTGTATAAACCATCAGGTATAAACCATGATGAGGTATAGATACTGCTCTTAAAGAAGCTACATTTCCCCAGGGAAAGACAGACCTATCTATACTAACGAAATGGTAATATGCTAATTAGACCGGATAGACTGGACATCCTTCTGGACAAAGCCATGGTGGTGGAGGGGGCCAAGGCAGAGACAGTTAAGGGTGATCAGACAGGTAGGCAGAGTGGTTAGGGGTGATCAGGCCAGCAGGGGAGAGTGGTTAGGGAGTGATCCGGCAGGGAGGCAGAGGGGTTAGGGGCAATCAGGCAGGCAGGCAGGCAGGCAGGCAGGTGAGCAGTTAGGAGCCAGCCATCTCAGATCCCCAAAAGGATGTCTCACTGCTGGTTTAGGCCTGACCGGGCCTAAACTGGCAGTCAGACATTCCCCAAGGAGTCCCAGATTGGAGAGGGTTGCGTCTCCAATTCATGCCCTGGGCCTCTAGTGAACAGTGAAAGGAATGCAGAGCCATTGGTGAGATGATTGCATCCAAGTTGACTTGGAAAGGCCACATTGTCTTCCAAAGTGTTCACATAGATTCCTGTGCTCATCTGGAGTGCACAAGAGTCGCGAAGACTTTGAGGGAACTGAGGTAGGGACTGTTCACCCTTTTGCTGTTTTTTTATAATAAAAAATGAAATCATATTTAATACCACTAGCCATTTTTTCCCAGGAGGAACTCTTCCTACATGTGTTTTTTCCCACCTCTTATTTTTGAACGGAAAAAAAAAAATGAGGACACTCAAAAATTTTAGACTAATTTTTTTATAAAAGTTTTAAAAGTACTTTGGAATAAAGTTTTATATTTAAATGATTTTTATCCTTTGTATCTGATAAGAAATATGCTTAAACAAAACAAATGCTCTCTTGGTTCCTCATGTAACTCTTTGAAAAGAGAGACACCCTCACTGGTGTTACTCAGTGATCAGAACGTCAGCCTGTGCACCCAAGGGCTGCCGGTTCAATTCCCAGTCAAGGGCAAGTACCTGGATCACAGCTCTGATCCCTGGCCCCAGTAGGTTCAGGCATGTGCGAGACGCAACCGATCATGTGTCTTCCTCACATCTATGTTTCTCTCTCTCTAAAAATCAAGGGAAAAATATCCTTGGGTGAAGATTAACAAAAAAAAGGCGAGAGAGAGAGAAAGGGAGAGAGAGAGAGACTTTATAAATATTCACACATATGCAAGCTAGAAGGGGGTATGGAAAAATAAATTAGATTGGTAGAAACAGGAATTCTTTTTCTTTCTCTTAATGAAACAAATAAAAACAGAAAATGATGAAAAATATAATTAATAGGAAAAATGTTGAAGTGCTTTGTTTGATAATAGAGAAACCCATTTGCAATGTTAAAAAAGGAACAGAAAAAATTGAATTTACTTTGATCACATCCCAAACGAATCTACATGTTTGTAAATTTTCTAATAGGTGTTCCTTTTGTGATCTCCAGCAGTGAACACTTGATTTTTTTTCTCTGTTTCCCTTTGCATTATAAAGACAGAATAGTGGTAAAAACAAGAAGAGGGAGAGAGAAACCCTGGGGATTGAAAGCTGGCATATTACCCAGAATATCTTTATTGCATCATATTCCACAAATGCAGGTGGAATAATACTGTTAAACTCCTGAGAGAAGGCACCTCAGAAAATGTCCGGTTATTAATAGTGTTTTTATTTATCTTAGTTCTGTGTTTTTTTCTTTGAGGGGGGGGTGGGGTTTGAAAAAACTAATGTTAGTTTATTCTTCCTAATAATGAATGTCTGAGAAGATGCTTGTGATAGATATAGCATAGCCCAAAAGTTGAAGTTCATTAATAATTGGAATGTTGTGGAGTATGAAGTAATGAATACTAATTACTCCTTTCATGTCTGACAGCTCCCTGTGGACCAATACATCAGCCCCGACTTTAATTTGGTTCTAGTAATGGTTTCATCAATAGCACATTAAACCTGTGTTTGGGAAGATATACAGTTGAACCTGACCCACATAGTAGATGCCGCTGTCATAATGACCACAGGCTGACAACAGCTGGGTAATTACAAATAATTAAATCCACCAAACTCCAGACAATCCTAATTTTAAGTAAAATATATCTTACGGTAGCCATCGACAGAAAACATATCTGGGAAGATTTATCAACATGTACTTTTTTCCAAAGCAAATTTACTGGCTTCCATATTAGAGAAGCTGCTGGAGTGTGAAGCATCTTCATAAAACTATATCTCTGTAATCTTTCAGATCTCCCAAACATTATTAAGAGAATTTATAAACTTTCCTTTTAGCTGGAGTCACCTTACTGCAACATGCATTTTGATTGGAAAATGCATATATGTTTCTGAGCATATAAATATTTTTAAAGGCATTTTGTACATGATCCTATATTTATTTTTACATAGTTATTTGTTAGTAATATTGTTTAAGAAGTATTCCCTGGGAAGAAACTTAAAACTAACAGAAATAGTAACTGCGTGACATACATTTCTATTTTTGTAGAAGTAATATCATGAAAGGGAAAAGAGTATTTTATAGATACTTTGTAATGGCAAGGTTTCCTGAAAGTCGTGCTGAAACTAATACAAGGAAGTCTCTTAGTTTGCAGGTTTTCAGTAGATTAATAAGTTGCTGCCTTTGGAGTTGATGCCAAACGATTGTATTATGTAGATAGCGGTCCAGTGCACCAAATTAGTGCACGGATCAGGTCCCTAGTGACTGCCTGCTGCCGACTGTGGCCACCCTTTGTACCCGCCTTGACCTGGTGCCGCCTGCCCACTCACCTGCTCCACCTTCCCACTGTGGTCCCACTCTTGTCAGGGCCCATTGGAGCTGGCAGCATCTCCACTGCCACCCACTGCCAGCGCTGCATTACTGACTCCCGCCATGTTCCGTGCCGCCCCCTGGTGGTCAGCATATGTCTAACTCCCGAAGCATTGAACTCCCACTAGTGGGGATTATTTGCACATTAGCCTTTTATCATATAGGATTATAGATCTGATTGAATGAGGTCTTCAGTGGGAATTAAGACAGAATCATGTTCAATCCTGTCCAGCACTGTAATAGAATGTCTCTCTTGAGCTGGAAGCTTGTGGTTTCAAGTAAACTCTGGAGTGATACAGTTCTCTCATGTCTGTGCGGGTCAGAATATTTTTATTTTCAAGTTAAATTCATGCCTTCATAGAAGATAATTCAACATTCTAGACTCTCCTGATTTCTAAATTCAAAATGAAGTTTAATTGCAGGAAATACCTTTTCTGTTCCTAAGTTCATTCAAGATTTCTTTTTTTAATTGTAATACTCGGGGTCTGTGGTTAGTGCATTCACACACTGACAGTTTTCTTGCTAATGTTGTTCACTTTTATCTGAAAGTAAAAACCAACTAGGGCCACAGATTCAGAACCGTAGATCCTCTCCTTCTAAAAAGCAATTTTTTAAAAGGGTAAACAAATATAAATGGAACCAGAATTTATGTTTCATGGCACATTAAAATATTTAAATATGGGTGTAGTGAAATATTATAATGCATATGTTTTATATACTTTATACATCTCAAAAAGGAAATCATCTGATTTTCTTTTTTGGTTTCCTTCTTTTTCCTGTTCAGTGTTACCTAGACGCGTGCAACATTCATCTTCTTTTGTTTTATTCTAATTGAAGTTTGCGTCTGTCTGAGAAAGGATGTGTTGGTTATGTTAAGTGTATGAAGCAGCAAGACAGTGAACTCATGTCTGTTCGGGACTCTTCTTTCTTCTTTTCCTTGCAAGTCTTGCCAGCTGTGCGGCTTTCAGCAGAAACCAGGTTGGACCAAGTGGAACAGCCCCTCCTGCCCAAGTTGCTAGGTAACACCTCTGCCCAGGTTGCTAAGTAACACTTCCCTTCCCCTGCTCTCCACCTGATCCTTTTGGCTGCTCTCAGCCAGAGCTGTTGGAGCTCGCAAGTCACCTGTAGAAGCTTTTAATTTTAAACAGCAGGGTATGCGGGAAGGCTTTTAGGTGTCCGTTGAAAAGTTGTTTTTCCTTCTCCTAAGTGTTTCTTTCTTTCCAACTAGTGGGACTATATTATTTACTTAAGACCCAGCTGCTCTCTCTTTACTCTGACAGAACAGCTGGGATGAGGCCTGGAGAATGGAATTCCTCATATTCGGAGGACTTGTTAGCTGTCTGGATTGTCCACCTGAGTGAAAGACACTCTCTTAGGAAATTTCTCTCCAGACAGCAGTGGGAGAAAGGTTTTGCAACTCTCTTTTTAAAAGGATTCTCAGCGCAGCACCTCCTCAGTAAAAACTTCGATCTGCCACAGGTGCAAGTCCTCGTTCTAATGCGAGATGCTGCTTTTCCATGTATGGTGTCAGATGGCGATGAAAAATGATGGTGTTTGCTCAGGTTCTGGTCGGTAAAGACGTTTTTTGGGTCTCTATGATCCAAGACTGATGGCATTTTCCAAGCAGCTACCCTAAATATCGGGAACAGTTCTAACAAGAGAGATACTTCCTTAGTTTCCAGATGATAATCTCAATTTTAGACAATCGTCTCGGTTATACTGGGACAATACAGTGGTACCTCAAGATCCGAGTGCCCTAACTACGAGATTTTCGAGATACGAGTCATCGAGCCAGCGATTTTTGCTTTGAAACACGAGCAACATTTGAGATAGGAGTCATCGCAAGGATCCGCCGGCTGCACACAACCCACCAGTTTAACGCGACTCGAGCGTCTCATAGTTTCCCACGCCTCAAGGTTATGCAACGAATTAAACTCGTATCTCGAGGTACCACTGTACTTCCTTTCTTTCTACTCAGAGATTCTGGCTATCAGGTAAATCTGAACACTGGGAGAAATGTCTCCTGTGTTGATCAGAGAAATGGCTGTGAACATTCACCGATAAATCACTTGCAAGTGTTTTTCATGTCATTTGCATATCAGTCCTTCTCAACAAATAGTGACCTTTCAGGACTTGAGGAAATTAGGGATCTTTTCATCCCACGACACCTTTGGGCTGGATTTTGAATAAATTTTTGAAAGAACGTTGAGATTCCCAGCGTATCTGATTTTTATGCAAACCTGACATGGAAAGTTGAATTTACGGTTCATCTGTAAATGATTGTCTTTATTACACAATATGTCAGCTAAGGAGGGGGCATTTTCGGCATACTTAAAATACCGCATTTTCTTTTCCTGAAAGCCAGGAGTTAGAAAACTCTCATGTAAGTTGTGATTTTTATTTTTATAACTTTATAAATTAAGTAATTCATTTTAGGAAAGTATCTACCAGAAATCATAGCTCTTGGATCGGAGCTGGGCACCTTGATAATCAGCTTTTCTCCTTCATAAACAAGGACAGAATTCCTACCCAAAGATCAGCAGGCATATTCTCTGAGCTGTGTCTTTAGATTGTTTTTGTCTATTGGCCATTGATTGTTATGAGTCAGTCATATTCTCCCGGTACCCTCTTGTCACCGATGGTCAGACAGGTCAACAGAGGTTAGGGTTCCAAGCTGTCACCATCCAACAGAGCAGATGAACCTGCAGTTTGATGCAGTGAAATGAACTTTATACTAGGAATCCAGATCAGGGTTCTAATCCCCACTCTGCTTTTCAGCTATCTGACCTTGGACAAGTCAGAAACTCAGAGTCCCTAAAAAGGAATCAGCTGAATGATCACTAGGGGATCTTCTTGCCTTAAAATGACAACTCTGGTAGGTAAAACAATGTTTTCGACTCACCCTATGCCCTATCCAATTAAGCCAGGGTGTTTGTACTGGGAAAACACCTTTTATTTCAGGGTGTGTTCGTATAACTAGTCTCTCACCGCTAAGCCAGCAATTCTCAGCCAATGGGAAGCAGACAGGGGGATCTCTCTCCCCTGGGGGAATGTATGGTCAACCTCTAGTAGCAACTCCCCTGCAAATTCAGATTCCTGTCTCCCCATCCTCCCTTCTCTCTCTCTCTCCCTTGCCCTCTCCCTCTCCCTCCCTCCCTCTCTCCTCTCTCTGATACAGTGTACTGTTCCTGGAGGTCATGGGGCTGGAAAGTAGGTTAAGAACTACTCATTTTAAAAAGTAGCCACAGCCAAAACCGGTTTGGCTCAGTGGATAGAGCGTCAGCTTGTGGACTGAAAGGTACCAGGTTCCATTCTGGTCAAGGACATGTACCTTGGTTGCGGGCACATCCCCAGTAGGGGGCATGCAGGAGGCGGCTTATCAATGTTTCTAGCTCTCTATCCCTCTCCCTTCCTCTCTGTAAAAATCAATAATTTTTTTTTTTTAAGTAGCCACACTTGTACATCATATGCTTCTCTTCATGCCTTGCTGTTGCTTTTCACTGAAGATTTAAGTCCAAGAGCTCACAGCTGCCTTCTGTGGTGCGGAAGCCATGACCTCTGGATTCCTGTCTTTCACACAAACAACACGAGGACTGTTGGCTTTTCCCACCCCTCTGCTTAACTCGGTCGTCGTTCCGATCCTTCAAACCCTGAGAGAGCATTAGCCATCCATTTAATTTTCCCAGATAGGAGATTAACCAAAAAATTAACCTGGCAGCAGCGATAAAACCCACTGAGTCATTATGTAGTTCTTGCCTTTTGTAGATCGTAAACACCCCGGTTGAGGATAATTTACTATCCCTGGGAAATCTAAGCTTATGAAAGAAGGTTTCGGAGCAAAACTGCAAAACCAATTTTACAGGCAGACACCCTTATCTCTTCCATCAGCTTAGCAGATCCCCTCCAACTAGCGCTCCTCACAGAGAAAATCCGGTGGATAGATTTCTGGTTCCACAGCTCTGAGTGCTTCAGGGCCTCTCTGTAGACATGCAGGTGGGATTGAGAGAGCCCTGGAGTCCCCTCTGAGCCACCTTACGGAGCCGCTGTGTCATGAAGCACATATTTAACCAGTTAATGGCTCTGTCGCCTGCAAAATCGTCGAACCTCATAACCCACGTTGGCCAGTCTCGTGTGTTTGGTGGTGTGTGTTTCCTTGAAAGCCCCGGGAGGGGAAGCAGGGTTGTGCGCTGTGGCTGATGGGAGAACATTGTGGCGTGGTGCTCCTGGGAAATCCTTGGAGATAAGCTGCCATGGCATTGATAGAAGGTTCCGCTCAGGCCACGACCTGGTGTGACCCTCTGGAGTGGCGCATGGCACACAGCCTGAGAAGGCCTGCGAGCTAAGAATGGTTTGCTGCTGCTGTTCATCTTTGACTTGTTTTTTTGGCTTTTTAAAAAATTATAGTCAGGGTGCAATATTTTATATTAGTTTTAGGTGTGCACCATTGTCATTAGACGCATATATAACTTAGGAAGAGCTAACAGTTGTTTTAAAGGGTTGTCGGTAACAAAGAAGATGTGGCAGAGATGCATGTGGCCTGCAAAGCCCTATTTAGATAGGGTTCTCCAACCCCCGCCCCAGAGGGATTTCTCCCTGAGGCCTGTGACTTTCAGAAATGTCCATTGTCTTGCTGGGGACTTGTTTTTGTTGTTTTGTTTGTTTGTTTTAATACATTTTATTGATTTTTTACAGAGGAAGAGAGAGGGAAAGAGAGTTAGAAACATTGATGCTGAGAGAGATATCAATCAGCTGCCTCCTGCACGCCCCCCACCGGGGATGTGCCCTCAACCAAGGCACATGCCCCTGATTGGAATTGAACCTGGGACCCCTGAGTCCACAGGCCAACACTCTATCCACTGAGTCAAACCGGTCAGGGTCTGGGGGCTTGTTTTGATTCTCTCCTCTATACACACCCTCCACACAAATCTCAAAATCAGTTTGCCTTCTTACTGCAGTTCCGAATCCTGCCACAAGCTATCCCTTGACAGCAACAATGAAAATTCTAGACTGCGTTTATTCAGTGTACTTCATTGAAACCTAAATGTTTATTTGGGGGGACTTTTTGGACCCCTGTTTTTTTAATTGGATGTATTGGGGTAACACTGGTTAATAAAATTACATAGGCTTCAGGTATACCCTTCTACAGCATCATCTGTACATTGTACTGTGTGTTCACCACCCCAGGTCAAGTCTCCTTCCATCACATCTATCCCCCCATTTACCTTCTACCTCCTCCCGTCCCTTTCCCTCTGGTAAGCACCACACTGCTGTCTGTGACCATGAGGGGTTTTTGTTTGTTTTTTTTATTTTTTTCCCAGTCACCTTTTTCACCCAGAAAAGTGTAAAAATGTCTAAATTCGCTTATCATCTGGGGATATGGGTTAGTGATTAAAACAGGAAGCGTATAAAATATGAACTCAATCCCAGTGAAAATTCATGAGCAAAATGCGGGGAAATGCAACCTGAAATCATGAATGGCAGTGCCAGACCTGGCATCTCTGAGACGCTTGCCAGGGGAGGAATGAACTGAAACTGAGATGGAGCCGTAACCCGAAAAGCACAGGCTGCGCATGGAGGTTGGCTGAGAGGGTGGGTGTTCTTATGGCGACGATGAAAATGAGAATCGGCCTTGGCACTGCTTATGGGTGAGAACCCCGGGGAGGCAGTAACTACACAAAACGTTTGCTCTGAAGATTTCCTTCCGAAGCCACTGATGCAAATGTTGGCATCTTAGGCCAACAGTAATACAGTGGCTCGTGCCAACGAAGGAAGCTTCTCTCAAAGCTCACTTGACTTGTGAGCTCTATTTTGGAAAACCTTGGAAAGGGAAACTCGAGTAATGGGAGAAATTGCACTCTGTCCCCGATGTAGATATGGTTGAAAATGTCTTCAGTCAAAAAGAAGGTTAACTAAAAATGGGTTCTTATAAAATGAGAGCATCCTGTGAGACAGCTCAATATGCTCAAAAGCGCCTCTGAGAAACTGTGGTGAGCAGAGGGGAAAATCTGAAAAACCAGAGTTAGCATGGCTGATTTCCTAACAGACCCATAAAGTCCAAGTGTTAGTGGTTGACCTCTTGATAGGTTGTTTTTTCTTTTTTTTTCTTTTTTGGCAGTATAATTATTGAGGTAGAATTCACATAAATACAATATGTCATTTAGAGCAGTGGTTCTCAACCTTCCTAATGCCACGTCCCTTTAATGCAGTTCCTCATGTTGTGGTGACCCCCAACCGTAAAATTATTACGAAGTAGCAACGAAAATCATTTTATGATTGGGGGTCACCATAACATGAGGAACTGCATTAAAGGGATGTGGCATTAGGAAGGTTGAGAACCACTGATTTAGAGTGAAGAACTCCTTGGTTCTTACTATCTTCACAGCATTGGGCAGCTGCAGTTCATTTTAAAATTGAAATTTCTAAGTAATCAAACCTCCTTTGATTTGCCTATTTGATTTGCCTATTCTGGTTATTTCCTATGAATAGAATCATATAACATGTGGTCTTCTGTGATTGGCTTCTTTCACTTGGCATAATGTTTTCAAGGTTCATCCATGTTGTAGCATGTATCAATATTTCCGTTTTTTTATGGCTGAATAATATTCTATTGTTTAGTTATACCATAGTTTACCCATCAAGCATTTGGGTTGTTTCTACCCTTGGGCTGTTAAGAATAATGCTGCTGTACACATTTGTGTACAAATTCTGTGTGGACATATGTTTTCCATGTTTTTGAGTCTCTATCTAGAAGTAGAGTGGCTGAGCTAAATGATAACTCTTACGTTTAAAATTCTGAGAAACTGCCAATGCTGTTTTCCAAAGTGATTGCCCCATTTTCATTCCCACCTGCGGTTTCTGAGGGTTCTCATTTCACTCCATCCTCTCCAACACTTGTTGTTGCCTGTGGTTTTTGACAACAGCCATCTAGTAGGTATGACGTGATACCTCTCCGTGGCTTTGATTTGCGTTTTCCTGATGATGAATGATGTTGAGCATCTTTTCGGGTGTTTATTGGCCATTTGTGATTTTCTTTGGAAAAATATCCATTCTGACCTTTTGCCTATCTTTATTTTTTAAATATATTTTATTGATTTTTTTACAGAGATTAAGGGAGAAGGATAGAGAGGTAGAAACATCGATGAGAGAGAGAGACTGATCAGCCGCCTCCTGCACACCCCCCACTGGGGATGTGCCCACAACCAGGATACATGCCCTTGACCGGAATCGAACCCGGGACCTTTCAGTACACAGGCCGACGCTCTATCCACTGAGCCAAACCGGTTTTGGCCTTTGCATATCTTATAATTGGGCAAATCTTTGATCTGTCCCCTTGTCGGTGTTTTAAACATATTTATTTATTAACCGAGTAAATAAAAGAACCCACAGGGAATGGAGCCAGGTGACCAAGCCCTTACAATTCCCAGCACCTGAGAAAGGGGAAGACCAGGCTCTCCCTCGGGCCTGGTCTTTCATTCCTCATTTCGCCTGCCATCCCAGCAGCCACCTCATCCAGCTCACGCTCCACAGAGGCTGCAGGATGGCATGGCCACGGAAGTGCCAGGGCAGCCAGGTTTCAGGGAAGGCGGGACCTGGAAATCTGGGGGACCCAGAGCACGCCCCTTTGTTTCGCTCCTCCATCTGCAAATTGGTTAATTCTCCTCTGGGAAACCAGGAGTGTCTTTCCGTGCTCCTCGGCTCACCAGGAGGACAGACAGACTTCAATACAAGCAAAGGTTCCAGTTCCAACTCTCCCTCCTCTCTGTCCCAAGCCCCAACCCCAGCAAAGGGCACTGGGATTGGCAGAGCGTGGACGCAGTGCCCGTCCCTGGTGCGCTGGGCCAGGGGAGCAGGGATGCAGAACAAAGGCTGGTTGCAGAGAGGAAGAGGAGGAGGAGGAGGAGGAGAAGGAGGAGGAGGAGGAGGAGGAGGAGCCAGGCATGCCCCATGGAGGATTCTTCAACTTTGTCCTGGACCCAGTGCCCACGTATTGGAAAGTGATCGAAGTATACATGCATGTTTAATTCATGTACATTGTAAATATACATACACCTGTCCACGGATGTGTACGTAACACACACTCATGTCACCCATAAGAAATAGCAATATTTAATAATACATAACACATACTCATGTCACCCATAAGGAATAGCAGTATTTAAGATAAGGTGAATCACAGTTGTTACAGAATAGAAGTTAGCATTTTGGCTTTAATTTACGTTTTCTTGATGATTAATGATGTTGAGTGTTTATTGGTGTTTATTTTCTGGTGTTTGTTGGTGGTTTGGGCCCTTCGTGTGATTTATTGTATTTAATGGTGAGGTGAGGGCTGCTATTACCACCATTTGGCGTATGAGGAAACGTCAGTACACAGAGGTTCGGGGAATGATCCCTGTCCTTTTATCACTTTAGGGAAACTGAGAGGCGCTGAAAAACCCTGAGCCCCCTGGTTCTGAGGCCCGGCTACATGGCCAGCCTGCAGGGTTGACGTGACATCTGTCCTGTGTCCAGGGAAGCTCCTGAGTGTCCGTTCCGTCCCCTTCAGGTATATCCGGCTTGGAGACAAGGAGTGCGAATTTCACCAGAACTTCCGTCTGCTCCTCCACACCAAACTGGCCAACCCCCACTATAAGCCCGAGCTGCAAGCTCAGACCACCCTCCTCAACTTCACGGTCACAGAGGACGGTCTGGAAGCCCAGCTGCTGGCAGAGGTGGTCAGTAGTGAAAGGCCAGATCTGGAGAAGCTGAAGGTAAAACACTTAGCCCCTGCTCTGCACACATGACACTGCCGGGCACACGCGTGTGAGACGGGAGCCCTGCCCTCCAGGACCTTACAGGCTGGTTGAAAACCAAGGAGGCGTGTGTGCACAGGAGCAGAAATTCAGGGGCGCTTCTGTGAAGGAGGTAGGGCAGTGCCCGGGCAGGAGAGGGCTGGCTCCCGGTCTGGTTGGACGCAGGGGACCGGGGCAGCAGCGGCACGAGAGCCTTGGGGACAGGGCCCGGGTTGCTGCGGGCATGGGCCTCTGCAGTTGGTGGTCATAGTGGACTCAGCCCGGGCCAGAGAACGGACCAGAGGAGCAGAGAAGTGAGGTTGGGAAATGTAAGGGGCTTGCCCTGGCCAGGGGGCTCAATGGTTAGGGCATTGGCCCGGGCACTGAAAGGTCACAGGCTTGATTCCTGGTTAAGGGCACATATCTGGGTTTTGGGCTTGCTCCCCGCTGTCGGTCGGCATGTGCGAGAGGCAACTAGTTGAGGTGTGTGTCTCCCATCGATGTTTCTCCTTCCTTCCTTCCCTCCCTCCCTCCCTCCCTCCCTCCCTTTCACTCTCCTTTCCTTCCACTCTGTCTGAAAAGCAATGGAAAAAAATATCCTTAGGTGAGGATTAATACCTACCTCCTCCACCAAACCCCACCCCCCCCCCAAAAAAAAAAGAAAAAATTTAAAGGACTCGTCTTTGGTTATGACTAACATTTAAAGGAAAAGTCATGGCTTTAAGTGCACTGATTCGGGAAAAAATAATTAAATTCAATGTTGAACACAGACAACAAGAAAACCAGAGTAAAGTTCTAAACATAGGAAGAAGGCTGTTGTAGAGTTAAACCAGCGGTTCTCAACCTGTGGGTCTCGACCCCGGCGGGGGAAGTGGAACGACCAAAACACAGTGGTCACCTAAAGCCATCGGAAAATAGATATTTACATTGTGATTCATAACAGTAGCAAAATTACAGTTATGAAATAGCAACGGAAATAATTTTATGGTTGGGGGTCACCACAACATGAGGACCTGTATTAAAGGGTTGCGGCATTAGGAAGGTTGAGAACCACTGAGTTAAACAATAGCAACAGGTGGCATGGCCTAAAAGCCCAGAGTATTCGCCCTCTGCCCCTTGTGGGAGAAAGCCGCTCCTCCCGGCATGAACCCCGCGGTTCTGCAGGGGGGCTTCCGGAGAGAGCGGCGTCAGGGTCACGGTGCCAAGTGATGATGGTGAGTGTTCATGCTCGGGACCCCGGCGTGCAACCCCGTCTGACACTTTTGGAGAGCGTTGTTGAACGTTATCATCCGTGCGCTTCACTCTACAAGAGCCCATGAAATGGGTAAGGAAACTCGGCTTAAGAACAGGACTCTAACCACTGCTCCCTCCTCTCCTCTCGGTCCGTGGTAGCTGCTCCTGACGAAGCACCAGAACGACTGTAAGATCGAGCTCAAGTCCCTGGAGGACGACCTCCTCCTGCGCCTGTCCGCCGCGCAGGGCAGCTTCCTGGGCGACAGCCAGCTGGTGGAGAGGCTGGAGACCACCAAGGCCACGGCCGCCGAGATCGAGCGCAAGGTGGGGAGCGGCCCAGGCACAGGGGGGCTTGTTCTGAGCTGCGCCTGAATGAACCGGCGGGAGGAGCGGGGAGCCCTGTGTGGTCACTTCCCAGCGGGGACTGGTGGGTCATCACTTACCGTCCGTGTGCTGCTCCTCTTCCACAGAGACCGGGCGCTCGGATGAGACTCCTTCGGGCTGTTATTTGGTGGTGCTAGTTGTTGTTTTTTTTAATATATTTTTTATTGATTTTTTTTTACAGAGAGGAAGGGAGAGGGATAGAGAGTTAGAAACATCGATGAGAGAGAGACATCAATCAGCCGCCTCCTGCATGCCTCTTACTTGGGGATGTGCCCGCAACCAGGATACATGTCCTTGACCAGAATCGAACCCGGGACCTTTCAGTCTGCAGGCCGACGCTCTCTCCACTGAGCCAAACCGGTTTCGGCTGGTGGTGCTAGTTTTTGTTCCTGATGTATTGTTTTGTTGTTAATCCTCACCAGAGAATATTTTTCCATTGGTATTTAGAGAGAGGAGAGAGAGAGGGAGAGACAGAGAGAAACATCGATGTAAGAGAGATACGTCGATTGACTCCTACACGCACCCCGACCAGGGTACCTGCAACCAAGATACAGGCCCCTTGACCAGAATCAAACCTGGGACCCTGCGGTCCACGGGCCGATGCTTTGTCCACTGAGCCAGACTGGCGAGGGCCTTCTGTTTGTTCTTTGTGACCAGGTTTGAAGACCACGGGGGCCTGCTGGCACTCAGATGGTCTAAAATCAGAAAAGGCTTCATTTAGCATCTAAGCCCTGGCAAATGGACCTCCTCCGGCCTCCCCGCGGGGCTCCCGGTCCGTGGTGCGTTTCAGAGAAGCGCTTAGAGAGGACGTTTTGTGTCCGGCCATCAGGGCTGGGAGGCCGCGCAAGCGATGGCCTCCCGCTGTCCTCAGATCCTTCTTCACCCGGGGAAAATGTCACGTCCTGAAAGCCCGGGAGGTTTCTCATTGAGTAAACCTCCCGCTGACCTCCAGCGTGGGTCCCAGGGCGCTCGATGCGCGGTGCGCGCTGTGGGTGTCCTCAAGTAACCCTTAACCCTCACAATTCCATGTGGCAAAGTCAGAGGAGCCCTTCCTCACTCGCCTTCTGGAATATCCTCACTGCTAAGCACTCTGCTAATTACCCAACGGGGCTGTGTCGCCCCACGTCCCATATATTTGCCTTAATTTAAGCAAGGAAATGGAATTCCAAATTGCTCTCTTTCTTACTTAAAAGGAATTCGAGGGGGCTCCTGAGATGGTAGAGATTAGAGCAATTAAGAAAATGAGGTCTTAGCTTTCAAATTAATTTATAATTGTCTCTTAAAAGGCCTCTCCCTGTCTTCTTAATATATTGCCAGAGGGACTCGCCTCTCTGCTCTACATTTTCTTTATTTCCTTTTATGCACAAATATGATGGATCAAGTCGATTAAAAAAAGTTTTGGGAAATAACTGCATCATATAGTGGCCAGTGGTCCTGGCTAAAAGAAATAGATAGTTGAGCCTTGAGTAAAGGCGAATATGTTGGTTGAGAGTGGTTTCTTTTAATTATTTCTCAGAATGTGCCCAGAGGCTAATACATAACGATAAACTAAATGGAAATATATGAACATATGGAAGCTCTGGTGCAAAGTCAAAACTAGACCGTCAGGAGAGCCTGTGTATAGAGGCTTTTTAGTGAGCCTGGCTATTAGGTGTATTACTGACCTTGGCTGCTTTTGTATACCTTGTTGACTAATAAAGTTATTGGCGTTGAACTGGCCCAGCAGACTTGTAAGAGCTCTCCCTGGGAGGCGATATACCTGGGTTATTAACCCCTGAAAGAGAGATGGGGGAGCAGAAAGGTGACATTATCCGGAATAAATTCTGCAGCACCAAAACCATAGAGTTTGTTCAGCCTGTGATCAAAACAGCTGGCATTATATCCCTTCTCCCTGGAAACGCCTATGAAAAACTTATTTTAAATGTTCATTATTTCAAATATTTTAATATTCATAGTAAATATAAAGCAAAATTGTTTTAATATGAATTTAATAATTTTGAACAGCAAGTACATAGATGCTATATGTTATCTTTTAAGATATATATATGTATATTTTTTTAATTGATTTCAGAGAAGAAGGGAGAGGGAGAGAGAGAAACATCAGTGATGAGAGAGAATCATTGATTGGCTGCCTCCTACACATCCTCCAATGAGGATTGAGCTTGAAACCTGGGCAAGTGCCCTTGACTGGAATTGAACCCAGGACCTTTCAGTCTGCAAGCCGAGACTCTGCCCACTGAGCCAAACCAGCTGGAGCTGTTACCTATTTTGATGCGAATAATTTCTCCTTTCAGATAACATCCCTTCCATCACTTGGGTAAGAATAGAAAATGTAGCCGAGACCAGTTTGGCTCAGTGGATAGAGTGTCGGCTTGCGGACTGAAAGGTCCCAGGTTTGATTTCAGTTGGGGGCATGTACCTTGCTTGTGGGCACATCTCCACTGTGGGGCATGCAGGAGGCGGCTGATCAATGTCTCTCTCTCATCGATGTTTCTGACTTTCTATCTCTCTCCCTTCCTCTCTGTAAAAAATCAATAAAATATATTTTTAAAAAAAGAATAGAGGACGTAAACAGTTAAGTTACTGATGTTATTTGCTCTCAACATAGGTGATTGAAGCTAAAGAAAATGAAAAGAAGATCAACGAGGCCCGAGAATGTTACCGGCCGGTGGCGGCGAGAGCAGCGCTTCTGTATTTTGTTATCAGCGACCTCAGGAAAATCAGCCCGGTCTACCAGTTCTCCTTGAAGGTAATGCTGAACAGACGAAGGACACTGAGCTTCGGGGACTTGTTTCTGGGCGTTTAGAATTTATTTTTAAGCAATTAGTGCACCCGGTAAGAAGTCATGAGGGTCTAGCTAACAAACGAATAAGCCAAAACATCCTCATTCTCTTATTTCGTTTATAATTTTCAGTAAGGCTTTGAGTTAATTACCGGTAAACTATGCAACCTTATACTTGTTTTCATTCCTAAACAGCCTTGAGGAGTTCAATGTATATAAGTAAGAAAAATTTCCCTGGAGCCTCTGTACTTTCTTTGTGAAAATGTAGATCTCTTTAAAGAGATTTCCCGTCTTATTTTGGTAGTGAGGGAGAAAGAATGAGAGCAACTACATATTAAGCCACTGGCACATGCAAGGCACTTTCGTACTTTAGTTCATTCTTAAGCCTGAAACATCTCAATATAGTACACTATTTTACCCCTATTCAAAGAAGAAAATTAACATTTTCAGGTTCTGAATAAATTGCCCAAGATGGCACAGTTCATACTTAAAGAGCCAGAATCTGAATCTGGGATTCCAAAGCCTGTGCTCTGCACAGTTCTGCCTCTGGGCAGTGTCCATTCATTCTGCAGTCTGTTTTTAAACTAATAGTTTTTTAACTCAGTCATCATGCCAGATGCTGGGGTGGTCACTGAATATGCTGGGTGTTTGTTTTTTTTAAAGCACACGCAGATATGAGTGAAGATATATGGGTTCAGTGTGTGTATATGCGTGCGGGTGTGTGTGTGTGTGTGTGTGTGTGTAAAAGTGATAAATACTCTGAGAGGCAATAATAGGGATGGTGGGACTATTTCATTGGTGGGTCAGGGAAGGCCTCTCGGAGGAGGTGACCTTAGAACTGATTCCTGAAGGATAAATAGGACTTAGCCCTGTGAAGAGGGGAGAAAATAAGGATGTGTAAGACATGAAAGAGTTTGGGATTCCCGGGAGTGAATGAATCGATGGGGGTGGAGGGTAATGCGTGAGGGAGAGGATGACAAAACAGAGTTGAGAGAGGGGAGAAGGTCTAGATCATCCGAGGCCCCTGGCTCTGATGGGGATGTTAGATTCCAGTCTGCATGCCACGATAAGCCAGTGGAAGGCTTTACGCAGAAGGCTGGTATGACAAAAGTCTCAGAGGTGAGTAGACTTGTGATACAATCGGAAGCTAGAATAATCAATTCTTGGAGATGGGTTGGATATGGGCAATAAAGAAAAGGAAAAGAACCAAGATAACTAGCAGGGTCTAGGAGTAGGGGACTGGAAGCAGTGGGATTAGGTTGTGGAACAGTCACAGAGTATAAGGAGAAGGTTAATTATTCTCCCGTGCAGTGAACATTAAATACTGTCAGCCCCGTATCCCCAAATACCAGAACGCAGCGAAGCATTATGAGAAAAGGAAACAACAGAGCTGCCCACTTCATGAATGTTGTTGCAAAACTACTCAAGGAGAGAGCAGCCAATTGGATCCAGCTATATATAAAAAACACGGTATATTATGGAATTTGTGCCAGGAATGTAAGTTAGCTAAATATGCAAAGATTACACAATGTAATGCTCATATTACTAGAATTAAAGAGAAAAACCATATGATCATTTCAATGAATGCAAAGAACTTGACAAATTTCAACACCTGGTTAAAAAAAAAAAACCCACACAACTCTGAGCAAACTAGAAGTAGAAGGTAAGTTCTCAGTGTGACAGGGCATCTACAAAGATCTGCAGCTGACATCAGTGTAACTCAATGCTGAAAAACTGAATGCTTTCCCCTAAAATCAGAACAAGACAAGGAGATCTCCTCTCAACTCTTCTGTTCACTGCACGGGAGGGTATAGCTAATGCAATAACACATTAAAAGGCACAGAGATTTTTTTAAAAAAAGAAAAATTGTCTTCTTGTTTCCACAGATGTCCTGATTGTGTATGTAGAAAATCATAAGAAATCTACAAAAATACTACTACGACTAAGAATTGAGTTTTTAGCAAGATTGTAGGATATAAAATCAATATAGATCTGTTGTATTTCTATATATGAGGGACAAGGAAAATAATAACCCAATACTATTTATAATAGCTTTCAAAACTGAAACTTTTAGGGATAATTTTAACAAAACAAATACAAGATCTGCATCCCGAAAGCAACTAAACATCCTTGAGAAAATTTCAAAAGGTCTAGATAAATGGAGAGCGAGATTATGATTTTAAGATCATTATTATTAAGATGTCATGTCTCTTCAAATTGATGTATAAATTCAATTCAGTCTCAATCAAAATCCCAGAAAGCTTTTTTTTGAGAAATTGGTAAGCTGATTCTAATATTTGTGCAGAAATGCAAAGGATTTAAAGTAACTAAAGAAATCTTATAAAGAACAACAAATATGGAGACAAAATACATGATTTAAGGCTTATTACAAACCTTCACTAATCAGCCTAAAGAAAAATACATAGATTAATGGAACAGAATAGGAAGTCCAAAAGGAGACCCACAAATATACGGTCAGCTGTTTTTTAGTGATGCCAACACACTTCAAAGAGGAAGGTAATTTTTTATAACAAATGGTGCTGAGACAACTGAATATCCACATGGAACAAAATGAACTCAACCATTGCATCACACTGTACACAAAATTAACTCAAAATGAATAATCTAAGCTATAAAATTTCTAGGAAAAAAATAAAAATCTTTGGGCTTTGGGTTAGGCAAAGATTTCTTAAGAAAGAAAAAAAATGATAAATGGAACCTTATCACATTAAAAAATGTATGATCTTCTAAAGACATTATTAAGAAAGTGGAAAGGCAAGCCACAGACTACTAAAAACTATCTCCAATACATACATATATCTAACAAAATTTATAGCATAACATATAAAGAACGTGTGCAGCTCAAGAAGACAACCAACCCAATTAAACTGACAGAAAAGTTTGGACAGACATATCCTATACAAAAACATGTGAATTGCTCACATACACATTTTTTAAATGCTCAACAGTTATTAAAAGAATGCATAGAGGATGGTGCAATGTAGTTGTGTAGGGAGGAGATATAGTTAGATTTTATGGAATTGTGCTAATAATAGTAATGACAGCAAATTATAGTTTTCATAAAAATCCTGTCCTGTTGTCTCTCCCCATAGATGCCTTTAAACCAGTGGTTCTCAACCTTCCTAATGCCGTGACCCTTTAATACAGTTCCTCAAGTTGTGGTGACCCCCAGCCATAAAATTATTTTCGTTGTTACTTCATCACTGTAATTTGGCTCCTGTTAATGAATCGTAATGGAAATATCTGTGTTTTCCGATGGTCTTAGGCGACCCTGCTAGCGGTTCTCAACATGTGGGTCGCGACCTAGCAGGGTCTCCTAAGACCATCGGAAAACACAGATACTTCCATTTGGATTCATAACAGCAGCAAAATTACAGTGATGAAGTAGCAACAAAAACAATTTTATGGTTGGGGGTCACCACAACCTGAGGAACTGTATTAAAGGGTCTCTGCATTAGGAAGGCTGAGAACCCCTGCTTTAAACTGTGTGTGTCGGGGGCTAGCTAGACATCCAGGCACCAGTGACCACCCTGTAACGGTCTCTTTAACCTCCCCAGGCTTTCAGCGCGCTGTTCCACAGAGCCATGGAGCAGGCCGACAGGGTGGAGGGCACGCAGGGGCGCATCTCGGTCCTCATGGAGAGCATCACTCACGCCCTCTTCCTCCACACCAGCCAGGCGCTGTTTGAGAAGGACAAGCTCACCTTCCTGTCCCAGATGGCTTTTCAGGTGAGCAAGTCAGAGCCAGAGTCTCCCATCCCTGCTGCTGAGGCACTCTACTTCCGGAAGGAAGCATAGACCCCGTGTTTTGGAAGCCCTTGAACTAACTTTTCAATAAAATAAAAGGTCTTCATGCATGGTGCCACCCATAAGGTACCATGAAAATGCCTAGAATTCAGAAATATTTGAGTATTTGATTTGTTTATCTTTGTAATGTCTATAGGTGGAAGTTGGGAATATTTTCAGCTGAGGCCCCTGACTTCTTGTCAGTTCTGTAATCAGAATGCCCAAAGTTTGCTCCAGTTCCTGGTGCGATGCTCATAGTGTCTTGGATGAAATTCCCCCACCAGGTGCTGCCTTATAGTAAAAGCTCTACCTTCTGTTTAGTAATTCGGTCCATTGTCATCTCAGGCTTTCCCGATTTGTAAAACAAATTTTAATACATTTGATCTAACAGCAGAAGGCTTAACTATGAAAGCATAATAGGTTACTTAGAGGCATAAAATTAGAATTAAACCATCCTTCATAGCTATTTGCTGTGAGGTTTCTGATCAAGGTTTTGAGATCATGGGTATAACTTATTCCTTATTTTAATTATAGAACAGATTATATATATATATATATATATATATATATATATATATATATATATATATAAATTTTTGGAAGACTTGATTCTGCTAGTTAACCATATCTATTAAGCAGTAACTGCTTCCTGTGTCATGATTTTGATGCATAAACCAAATAATTCTCTTCAATTTTGTGTATTCTCAAGATTTTGTTGAAAAAGAAAGAGATAGACCCTTTTGAATTGGATTTCCTGCTTCGATTCACAGTTGAACACACTTACCTGAGTCCTGTCGACTTTCTAACTACACAGTCATGGAGTGCCATTAAGGTATGTTAGGAACATGGGTTTTCAAATCCCAGTTCTCTCAAATGTAGAAAGACAGTTTTGAAAATCCACGTGATACAGACCACTTCAGGTGTAGACACACAATGTAATTGATTGTTATATTACTAAATAGAGTTTTTTTTTTTGCTTTTTTAAAATGTATTTTTCATTTATTGTTGGCACACTATTATATTTGTCTCGGGGGTACAACTAAAGTGACTGATTCCTTATTAGAAGTAAAGGAACGTTTGGCCTATTTAATGGGCAGAAAAGTTGTTAATGAATATGTATAGTCTTTATGACCTTTGAAAAAAGTCAAGAAATGTAAATGAATAATTTTTAATCTGCCTGGCACTACTCTCTTTATTTTATAATTAGTCACTTATTCTCAGACTCTGGAATTCCTCTAAGATGCTCTTCATATGCTAAGCGTGGCTCCACTCTTTTTTTTTTTTTCCCTAAGAAAAGGAATCATTTCTATGCAATGAAGACTTATTTTTATGGTGTATTTAGATCTTTAGTTTTTAAGAAACAAAATGTTAAATTCCAGTTTGTTTAGAATTATATTTTAGAAGTATAAATTCAATTGTGTATTGGTCAGGGCCTCATCAGAAAACAGATAGCACATTCAAAGGGAGATTGAAAAAAGCTTAACAAAAGGTAGAGTGTATTTTCATAGTAAGGGAAGGAGAAATAGAGAATCAACCAGGAATTGAGATGGCAAAGGGACGGAAAAGGAGCAGGTACTAAAATGGCTGAGAAATCCATCCAGTGATGGGAGAGAGCCAGCCTGCAGGAGCCATGGCATTGGGTAGCGGGACCCGCCCAACGGGGTCACTGCAGAGGCAGAGCTGGTGAGAAACACACTGACGTCTCTCTTCCCCAGCCCTCTGGTCCCTGCCATTGCCTCCTATTGGGCAGATCCAGCCAGGCCAGGAACCAGGGAGCATCGTCCAAGAGACTCTTAGAGATGGCCTGTGCGCAGGGCAGGAAAGGGTGCAGAGGAATCGGAGAGGAAATACAGACCGTCCGGCACAACTTGCTTATAGAGGGCTCGTTGCAGGCACAAGTCTTGATCGCAAAGGCTCCAGATCAAACTCTTCCCATCCCTTCCCCTGTTGTGCCACAGGCAGTAGCCCTTCTGGAAGCATTCCGAGGCATCGACAGAGACGTGGAAGGGTCTGCCAAGCAGTGGAGGAAGTGGGTGGAGTCCGAGTGTCCGGAAAAAGAGAAGTTGCCGCAAGAATGGAAGAAGAAAAGCCTGATACAGAAGCTGATCATTTTGAGAGCGGTGCGCCCTGACAGGATGGCCTACGCGCTCAGGTGGGGCGGGCGGCATCTTGGGCAACGCAGGTTAACCGGGAGGAAGGGAGAATCTGCCTGAGGCATTTATATGGTTCATACCGATGAGAAGTGATTCTGCTGAAATGCTGATATGGTGCTCACTCTTCTGGTTCAAATTTGCTCAGCAGAGCCGAAACTGGTTTGGCTCAATGGATAGAGCGTCGGCCTGGGGACTGAAAGGTCCCAGGTTCGATTTCCAGTCAAGGGCATGTATCTGGTTGCGGGCACATCCCCAGTAGGGGGTGTGCAGGAGGCGGCTTATCGATGTCTCTCTCTCATCGATGTTTCTGGCTTTCTATCTTTCTCTCCCTTCGTCTCTGTGAAAAATCAATAAAATATATTTTTAAAAAAATTTGCTCAGCAGGATTCAGGACATCCTTGCTGAAAAGCTTGATTCTGAAATCTGCAGGGGAGACAGGGAGGGAATGGGAATATTGGGGGGAGAGAGGCCGTGTCAGCAGAGGGCAGAGACCAGGGAAATGCGTTATCCGGGTGTTCATTCCCAGTGTCTGTACTCTACGGTGGCATTTTGGCTCCAGAGATTCTACATGTCGAATAAAAGTGCATTCCTTTCAGAGAGACACTCAGAGTCCCATACCTGTGCAGCCAGCACGATTGAAAAGCAGAAAGCCCTGTCTACATCTTGGTTCAGGTGTCCTTTTTCTCTGCCGTTCTGGCTTCCAAACAGTAATTTGCTGCTTTATTCACACACGTTTTACGTTCTCATTTGCATTCGGCAACCAGAGTTCTCCACCGCCTTCCCTGCTCCTCTCTCTTTCGTGGCATTCACGTGCCCCTGTTTCTCCCCTCTGCTTTGTCTGGTTCAGCCAATTCTCCCCGTGCAGCCTCCTCTGCCGGACCCCACTCTACAAGTGAATTCTGCTCGGTGCTACTTTCTTTCTGCTAGATCGGGTGCTGCTGGAAAACAATCCCTGCTTAATGGAGCTTCCCTGTGTGAGAAACACCCCAAAAAGGCATTTGTATATTCATGAGAAGCCAGCAGGCTGGAAAATTGCACTGTGGCACATCTAATGAGCTGTTAATAAGTAATGGGGGATCTGGCAGGGGACTCGAGGGATACAGAGCTACAGATAAGCAGGTGATGGTACTGAGGGGTGGTCTCACTGGCCCCCCAAAATAGAATGTAGGCTTCTGGTTTTCAGGGCTTCAAAAGCAGAGAGGGATCTCTCCTCCCTCCCCCTCCCCCCCGGCAATTCTGCATGAGTCCAGTTGGATTCATACCATCATTCTAGCACATTCCATGTGAAGAACATGGTTTGCTGTGGGAGCCTCTTTCCACATCCCGCGTGGTTCAGGGTTTCCGGTTCAGGGTGCGGGTTCTGGAGGAGGCCTCGCACAAATGAAGAGAGAGACTAGAAAAGATTAATTTGGCAATATTGGGGGGGGGCCAGGCAGGAGCCTTCCTCTAGTGGAAAGGACTACCCCTTGCTCTGGCCTTTTTCCGCCTTTTATTAAGACTATATGGGATACACCCCTAGCCTTTAGGCAGGAAATTCCAAGAACAGAAATTCACATGAGACAACAGGTAGAGGCTGCTTCAGCTAACAATGTTTCACCTAAACAGTGAGTGATGAACTCTGACCTTTCAGAGCAATGAAGGTTGACCAGCCTTCTGGTCTCCTATTAGTGAGACAGTGTTTGGTCTCCTGCAGTTGGCTTTCTCCCTGGGCCTGTGGTGGAAGCTCATCCAAGTTGTAACACTTTGCAAGGTCAGAAGCAAGCACAGGTCCTATCTTTCGCATTGTGTTTTTGTTTTGTTTTTTAATAGGAATTTCGTGGAGGAAAAACTGGGTGCCAAATATGTGGAGAGGACCAGACTGGACTTGGCGAAAGCCCTTGAGGACAGCAGCCCAGCCACGCCGGTGTTCTTCATCCTGTCTCCGGGGGTGGACGCCCTCAAAGACCTTGAGATCCTCGGTGCGTGGCCAGGCGCCTGGCTGGCCCCCCCTCCGCCCTCTCTTCCAGGGCCCGCCCTTCCTTTCATTTGACAGTTATCTTAGTTTCTTTCTTTTTTTTCCCCCATTTGCTGGAGATGGAGCGTGGGAAAATGTTAGACTAATAACACAGCGTAGTCGGAAGAAATGTCCAAATGGCACATTCCTCTGCTTAGCATAATGCACGTTTCTTTCCGGCGATTTCCCACCGTGTGACTCTGCGGGCCCGAGGGCAATTTGCTCCCTGCCCATGGGCTTGGCTGTCCCCCACGACTAAATAACGGTCATTAGAGCATGTCTGAGGCGCCGTGGCTTTATGCTCCGGATTGCTATTCCCCGCGGCCTGCACTGGGCACACCAGCTAAGAGAGCAGGGGCCTGGCGGGGCGCAGTTCCAGGGCGGCCTTACAGGTGAGAGGCCCATCCCAACAAGAGGGGGTGTCTGCCACACATTGCTCCTTTCTGTGAGGGCCTTGCTTGGCTGCCCCTGCTAGAGCTTATGAAGCTCAGTAACAGTGCTGGCCCTCTATCAAAACGTCAATGGCCTTCTCACCATCAATCCAGGCAACTGGTTTCCCACAGGCCTCGGGGTGCCTGCAAGGAGGCTGCCTGTTGACAGGTCGGAGGTTTAGTTTGGATCCTGCTCTTTTTCCCTCCCTCCTCTTCTCCCTCTCCTTCCTCCCTTCTATTCTCTCTCTAAAGATCAATGGAAAGTGACCTGGAAGGTGGCAGCGGTGACCACGCATGGCGGCTGGAGCCCAGCAGCCCGGCTCTGCCCGCCTCTGGCTCACGTTCTCCCTCGTGTTGTGCCCTCCCGCAGGCAGAAGACTCGGCTTCACCATCAACTCGGGAAAACTCCACAACGTGTCTCTGGGGCAAGGGCAGGAGGCGGTGGCGGAAATGGCGCTGGAGAAGGCCTCCCAGGCTGGACACTGGGTCATCCTCCAGGTGAGTGCCCCGTCCTCATGGACAATACGGGACTCGAACACGGAGCTGCCCAGCCCCGGGAATGATCCTTCCTCGCGTTCATGGTGGTGTGGGGAGTCCAGGCGATGTCCTCAGCGTCAGTGACCCCTCTGAAGGTACCTCGGGGCTCTGCTGACACAGATGGCTAGCATTGATTTTTTACAGAGAGGAAGGGAGAGAGATAGAAAGTCAGAAACATCAATGAGAGAGAGACATCGATCAGCCGCCTCCTGCACACCCCACTGTGGAGATGTGCCCGCAAGCAAGGTACATGCCCCAGACTGGAATCGAACCTGGGACCTTTCAGTCCGCAAGCCCTTGCTCTATCCACTGAGCCAAACCGGTCTCAGCTGGCTATCATCTTTTAAGGGATTTCCTAGGCATGGTGCCTTAAAATGAAAACTATCAGAAGGAGACCCTGGTTGGTTAGGCTCAGTGGTGAAGAGTGTCGGCCCTCAGACTGAAGGGTCGAGAGTTCAATTCCCAGTCAAGGACACATACCTCTGTTGCAGGTTTGACCCCTAGTCCCAGTTGGGGCATGCATGGGAGGCAGCCAGTCGATGTGTCTACACACATCAGTGTTTCTCTCTCTCTCTAGAAACTCTCTCTTTCTCTTTCTCTCTACCTCCCTCTCCCTCTCCTCCTTCCCTTCTCTCTCTCTCAAGATCAATGGAAAAAATACCCTTAGGTGAGAATTAAAAAAACTTTATGTCTACATAGCTAGACAGACAGACAGATAGACAGACACACACCCACACTAGAGGGAGCACTAGCGTTCCCCTGACTCAGATAGCTGGACACTCCAAGAGACCTTGAGGGCGCACGGGCTTGCATAGATTGCCAGCAGCCCTGTCATAACTTCTCTCCTTTGCCTCTTGCTTTACCGTTTATCAATTTTCTCCTACAACTCTGCCCCTAACTGGCTGTGTAACATTCTCTCCGCACAGAATAATGAGAGAGAACACTATCCAGGCTTGGCTATCCCAGATCTTGGACGATTCTCGTATCTCTTTAATTTACAGTTAAAAGAGAAGCAAGACTTTGAAGAAAGAGACCAACAAAGTGGACACTTATTATGTTGCTTGTTATTCACAGTAAATTATATCAGTGTAGGGATATGATATGTATGCATGCACATACCAATAAGTTCTTAACCAAACTGGATAATGTTCCTTATTTTCAGACAGAGCCCCTCTAGGATAATCAGCTAACAATTTATCAAAAGCCTACACTGGAGAGAAAACTATTAAAAAGGTGCAGGCTGGCAGCTATCTTATCTCAGATCCACGCCAGATGGTTTGTGAATTAACATGATGGGTTAAAAAACAATTTTTTTTTATTGATTTCAGAGAGGAAGGGAGAGGGAGAGAGAATCATTGATCACCTGCCTCCTGCAGTTGCCCCATTGGAGATCGAGCCCTGACCAGAAATCAAACTGTGACTCCCTAGTTCAGTGGTTGGCACACTCATTAGCTAACAGAGCCCAATATCAACAATACAACGATTGAAATTTCTTTTGAGAGCCAAAAACCGACCTCTGCGCATGGGCCACGAAATTTCAATCGTACTGTATGTGAGCTCCCGCACGTGATATTTGTGGAAGAGCCACACTCAAGGGGCCAAAGAGCCGCATGTGGCTCGCGAGCCGCAGTTTGCCAACCACTGTCCTAGTTCATAGGTGGATGCTCAATCCCTGAGCCACTGCACCAGGCAACATAATGAGGGTTGTTGTTTTTTTTAATATATTTTATTGATTTTTTTTTTTACAGAGAAGAAGGGAGAGAGATAGAAAGTCAGAAACATCGATGAAAGAGAGACATCGATCAGCTGCCTCCTGCACGCCCCACAGTGGAGATGTGCCCGCAAGCAAGGTACATGCCCCCAACCGGAATCGAACCTGGGACCCTTCAGGCCATAGGCCGACGCTTTATCCACGGAGCCAAACTGGTCTCGGCATGAGTTTTTAAATATCATTTATCCTGGGCAAAAATGGGTGGTGTTCAATATGTGGGGATTGGCTAAAAAGTCCCACAGGCCTTGCTACCCGTGGACAAATAGGCGCTCGAATCTCACCAGCCCCAGAGCCCGTGTCCCAAAGAGTGGTCCCCAGGCCGGATCCCCAGGTGTGGCCGTGTCCTCTGCAGGCTCACTTGGAGGTATTCTGGCCCCTGACTCCCAGGTCACGGCCTAGAGTATGTTTGCGTGTGTTTCAAGTAAACTTTTCAAGTAAGGGATTGCTGTATCCATAAGAGATAAGGTTAGGACATGCGGGGTGGGCAATGGTGGTTTACAGTCGTAATACAATAATTCAGAAGCAATACAAGAATAAACACTATTTCACACACTTTCAAGTGTAGACCTACTTGTGCCCACCCCTGGTTTTGCGCTTGCAAAACAGGTTCTATTTTGGGGTTTGGCCCTGCTTGCTTGTAAGAGCGGTGCGATTAGGTGTGAGAGGTTCTCTCATTAGAATCTGGTAGCGAGCGTGTAGGGGCGGAAGCTTCGAGCCCTCGCCGACTGTGTGAGTTTGCTCGGGTTGCCAGGCCAAGGTACCACAGATTTGGTGGCTTAACCAAGCAGACGCTTAATTTCTTACAGTTTGGGAGGATCGAAGTTCAAGATCAAGATGTCAGCTGAGGTCTGTCCTTGGTTTGTAGGTGGTTGTCCTCTCCCTGTGTTTTCACCTGGTCTCCCCTCTGTGTGTGCCAATCTCCTCTTATAACAATGCCACTCATACTGCGTAAGGCCAGCTCTAATGGCTGTATTTAGCCTTATTTGCCTCCTGAAGGCCCTGTTCTGAAGACAGGCACCTTCTAAGGCGCTGAGGTTAGGACTTCAGCACATCCAGGGGTACACAGTGCAGCCCGAGGCACCTCGCGGTGTTCAGTGTTTGCCCAGGGTAGAAAAGCCTAGTGATGTGAACGGCTGAGTCAGCACAGGTCATTTTCCAGCAGACTTGTTTCAAAGGAAGGTGCCCGCATTACTATTCCCATCCCTGTTTGCCTTCATTCTCTGTCTTTTTGTAGCTGTTATAATCAAATTTTTTTCTTAGTTGGAAATGGTAATATATCCCTGGGGGTGATGTTTCCATCACTGTATCAAAGATTTCTCTAAAGCCTGGAGCACGTGAGGTGTGGCTTCATGCTTCTCTCCCAGCACCAACTACCAAGCTTAGTATTAGAGGAGCAAATTCATGAATCATAAATATCAAAATCAAAGAATGGTGGTGATGGTGACAACTTTTCTTCCTTCCTTCCTTCCTTCCTTCCTTCCTTCCTTCCTTCCTTTCTCCCTTCCTCCCAACCTCCCCTCCCTCTCTCTTTCCCTCTCCTCCTCTCTTTTCCATCAATCCTCCCTGGAGGATATTTCCCATTGATTTTCTAGAGAGGCAGAGTGTTAGAGAAACTTCAGTGTGAGAGAGATACATCCATTAATTACCTCATTAATTACCCATTAATTACAGGGCCGGGGATCGAGCCGACAACCAAGGTACATGCCCTTAACCGGAATAGAACCCACAACCCTTCAGTCCACTGGCCAATGCTCTATCCACTAAGCCAAACCAGCTAGGACAACATTGTTTTTCTTCTGTAATTCCTGACAGTTCTAGGTTTTAAGAAAAATAGCATGGGAGGAATACATAGACCATCTTAACAAAGATGGATGGTTTTCTTTTTCTGCTAGCCTTTCATCCCTCACATCCATTTGAGAGGTCTGATACCCCTTTGATAGTCTGATATTCTGAGTAGGAGTTTGAGTAGAAGCTGTTTCCATCAGAAGTGGGAGATCTGGTACATCTCTGGCCTTCCGTTTTTATACGTGATTAAATTAAACCAGATAAGTCTCAGTAATTGAGTTTGGACTTTTAACAAAGAAGAGTATCATGCAACTCCACCTCAGAAATGATGGGGGTGTTAGAAGCAGGTAAGTGTGCTGGAAGAGGATTTGGCTTTATAAAGACAACTTGTGTTAACTTGGACCACTTAACGTGTTCATTGTTTAATTTTATTTTTTGTTTTGTTCTTCTAACATGATAATAAAGGAACACTTACATTATGGTTCTCTGAGTGTTCAACACATTGATGTATAGGAAAAAAAGAATTGTATTTAAATAATAGACTTGAGTTTCGCAGGCATTACAAATCATACTGTCTTTCAGAATGTCCACTTGGTGGCCAGGTGGCTGGGAACCTTGGAGAAGCTCCTTGAGCGATTCAGCCAAGGAAGCCACCCAGATTACAGGGTTTTCATGAGTGCGGAGTCCGCACCCACACCGAGTGAGCACCGCATCCCACAGGGGCTCCTGGAGAATTCCATCAAGATCACCAATGAGCCCCCCACGGGAATGCTGGCCAACCTACATGCTGCTCTCTACAACTTCGATCAGGTGAGAGAGGAGAAGGCGGGTCTGACACTCAGTCAGGGTCTTCTCCATGACGTGGAACCATCATCTGCTCAGGAAACGTGTGCAGAGGGATAAAGTGAATCTTGATTTGTGTGTGTGTGTGTGTGGGTGTGTGTCTGTGCTTAACTTTTTCTCTAGTACCTTCTGGGTCACTACCCAAACCAACATTATAAAAGAATTATAATAATTAGCTACCTAAGAATATAGTTTGGAAGGATGCAGTTAATTACTTAATTAAATAATTGAGTAATTTGTAGCCTATGTAAACCCAAAAGACTGTGTAAACAGAGGGACTCAAAAAATGTTGTTGGATCAGTTACATATCTTCAGTGTGCTTTTTGGTGAACTACGGTGGGCATGTATTTTTTTAATTGCCCCTCGATTTATAATTTCTGGCTGTTATTACATTCTTAAAGTAAGTACAGAGGGGGAGTTCGATATATTGAAAGAGGGTTTAACTCCCTAAAACGATTGTCTTGACTGGTGAAAAGTGAGCATTTCTGTAACAGTTATGCTTCAGTATAGTTGTCCTTCAGCCTTTATATTTGCTTTTGGTAAGGACCCTCTGATAGTCTGATAAAATGCACATTTTCGAAATGTGTTGTGGACAGTCATAGGGATAAAGAGATCCCCCAAGCCTCTGCATGAAGTCCTCCAGCTAAAAACCACCAGTTCTAGTTTCTTCGTGAAAGTATCCCTTCTTTTCATTGTTATCTGGAAAGCCACTCTGTTAACTGAGGGCTACATTTATTGGAAAGATTCTTAAGAATTTCAAGGAGTATATTATTTCTTATCTGGTGGAAAGGATGCTCTGAAATATTGAGACTAAATTTGATCGTAAGTAGCAAAATCGAAGTGATTCACTAAAGGAACTTCCCAACAAACCTGTTTTGGCCAACACTAAACACCCAAATGGAAACTGGAAAGAAAACCTGAAATTTTAAAGAGTCTTTTATGAATGCTGACCTGTCATTAAGCTAGAAAACAAGATGTGTTTTTAATTCAGATTATGCAACTCATGGGAATAAACCTGTGCACCCTAGCTATCTGTGAAGAGGTTCGCAGCACCTTTAGAGTTGTGGTTGGCCACTTACCAGAAGTATAAAAAACCAGCGGCTTAAACCAGGTTAAAAGTCACTTCTACCATGTGCGATTTCTGGAGTTAGGTCACTCAGAGCTCCTGTGTGTCACCACAAGGTTGTCAACAACCCTGTAGGGCATTAGGTGAATTGTTAGATCAAAATTCCTAAATAAAAGTTTGATGCAGTGGTATCTCGAGATACGAGTGCCATAACATACAAGATTTTTGAGATATGAGCTATTTTTGCTTTGAAATACGAGCAACATTTGAGATATGAGTAATCGTGCTGATCAGCCGGCTGCACATGACCCACCAGTTTACCGCGACTTGAGCATCTCATAGTTTCTCACGCCTCAAGGTTACGGAACGAATTAAACTCGTATCTCGAGGTACCACTGTACTTCTATTTGGTCCCCTACAAATTTCTCAGTAATATATTTTTATATCCTTCAAAATTCTAATTATATGGCTTCCCATTTCTGCCTTCTCAAGGTGGCCTTTTATTTGATGTGTAGTTGTAGGAAAGCTATTTTTAAGGGCTGTATGCTTTCAAACGCCATAAGCTTCCTAGAATGTGGCCTGGCCAGTTCTCGAACTGTATTTGGTGGTAGCCCTGGATTCCGATGAAAGTGATACAGAAAGAAACTAAAAAGCGCTCCTGGTCCTGAACCAGAGAATAAGTCTAGTCCTGGTTTCAACTTTTACCAGAAGTCCCTCCCCCGGGAGACCAGCTCTGAAATCCTCCCCCCGCCCCCCCCCCCAAAGGATGCCCAGTATCTCTGGAGGTGGCCCTGCTGTCAGGCTGGCTGTCCTTGGGCCGCTTTAAAGAACAAGGCAGGAAGGTACAGGTTTGGCCTTGTCTCCTGCCGCTGCCCAACCTCCGCTGAAGGAGTCGTCCTTGACATTTCCTGTTTGCCTCAGACACCGGCCAAATCTGAAGGGGGGTCGAGTACTACCTCTAAACCATGAATCAGGTGGCTCTTTGTTACCTTTTAATTTCATGGCTAAGTTGGGGCCATAACCACATCCATGTAGCATACCAGGACTCGGCTTTCCTTCTGCATTAAAAATATTTTACAGATCTAGTCTAGGGGATACCTTCTATATGCCGTTCTATCATGCCAACAAGGAATTTTATTTCTAGTTCATTGGGAGGAAACCACTGGTCTTGGTGATGGTATTGGTGGAGGTCGGCACAAAAGTTCAGTGATTCAAACAAGGTGATTCGTCTCAGATATAACTGGCCGCTCTGTCCGTGAGGTCAGCCACACACCCGAGCTGATGGGTCCCTCTGCTAGTCCTAACCCTGACTTCTGTGAGTGTCCAACCGTCTAGTTTTGGTGGCAAACCATGCAAACCATTTCCTTTTCAACAGAGGACTACGTTGGACAGGTCACTTCTGCTCACATTCTGTGGCAAAAACTTAGTTATGCAGAGCAGCTGGCTCCCAGGGGGGCTGGGAAGTAGTCTTTGGATGGATGGCCAGGCACCCTTATATTCTGTATCACTGCGGAAGCAGGGACAAAGAGTATTTGGGGTTAAATAATATTTGTTCCCCAACTTTGACAAGGGTAGTTTTGCGGGGGGTCGGGGGAATGATGTCGAGCAGTATGCAAAATGAGTTGTCTCGTTTTCCAGGGAAGCATTCCGAAGACCAGCTAAAGCAAAATGAAAGGGTTCCTCTCGCATCCGCAGACTGGCAAACGGGACGCAGTCAGTCTCCTAGGATGCTCTTAGAGCAGCGGTTCTCAACCTGTGGGTCGCGACCCCTTTGGGGATCAAACGACCCTTTCACAGGGGTCGCCTGAGACCATCGGGAAATGCAGATATTTACATGACAACGCATAACAGTAGCAAAATTTCATGGTTGGGGGTCACCACCACACGAGGAACTGTATGCAAGGGTCTCGGCCTTAGGAAGGTGGAGAACCACTGCCTTAGAGCATCCTGCTAAAAAGTACAGGTCCTCTCTCTTCCAAATCCCCGGCCAAGTCCTTTACAAGATCATCGAAAACTCGGACCCGTGCCCTTGGAAACGGTACCGATGGTGACGGAACGTTTTCCTTTCCTCCCAGGACACGCTGGAAGCGTGCTCCAAGGAGCAGGAGTTTAAGAGCATCCTCTTCGCCCTGTGCTACTTCCACGCCTGCGTGGCTGGGCGGCTGAGGTTCGGCCCCCAGGGCTGGAGCCGCAGCTACCCCTTCAGCGCCGGGGACCTCACCATCTGTGCCGACGTCCTCTACAACTACTTAGAGGCGCACCCCAACGTAAGTGCCCTCTTCCGAGGAGCGGGTGCGACCTGCCGGTCTCTGGGCGCCATCGAAATGGCCCGTCCTTGCTCTGTGGACGCTGTTATTGAAATGGCCGGCACTCCCTCTGCCTCGGCTGCCGAGTGTGAAAAAGTAAACCAGATCAGAGGATGCTTGGGTTTTGTTAAGATAGGTCAAACCAGTTCTACATCAGCAGCTTCGTGAAGAGAGAGAGAGAAAAAAAAATGTCCTTCATTATGTTAACAAAAACAGTGGTTTACATGTGCATGGATGCCAGATTCATTAGGCAGGTAATGAAGCATTTGCACAAATGTAATTACATACAGCAATTCTGACAGTTCATAACACTGCATTAATAATCACCACAATTATTCCTGATGATGGAAGCAATTTACAGCGCGTCACCGGTATAAATAATGGTGCGTTTCCTGCATATGTCATTATTATGTATTAAGGATGCCACCTTGTTGTGACTTTCTCGGTAATGTTCCCCTTGGTTTGAAGTTAAAGGTAGATGAATGATTTTATTTTGTGGCTCAAATGTGTTTTGCAGATGGGAACGGCAATGCTTCATCAGGAACACATTTGTGTAAACTCTTATAAACCCCACGATCGCACTTCAGGAAGGAGCCATTTGTAAGAATGTTCTGGCTGAGTCCTCATCAGGGGGACTTTTTCCATGAAGTAAAATTTGAGATATATTTGTCAGAACCACTTAGTTTGCTCTACAATCTGCATAAACAGCTCTAGGCCACACTCTCTGTAAGGGGCCTTTAAAACAGCTCCTCCATTTCCCTGTGTATCCGTGACTGTTGTATGTCCTTTTACGCCCATCGGCAGAGGAGGCAGAGGGAGTGTGTTATTCAGGTTTTTTGCAGATCTCAAAGGTGATTTGACTGCTGTCAGAATGTGCACACTTGGTCCTTGACGTAAGTGTGCCCTCCCGAGAAACACCTTTTGAATCAGTGGTACCCAAAGTAGATGGCCTTTATATATGGTATATGGTATGTGATGATCAATATATTCATCATTTTTTAAATCGATGAAATTAGAAAGTAAGTCTGCATACAGACCTTGAGCATATTTTGACCCTCCTAGTAAATACTTTGTTGAGCTGAGCATGTTTTGTTTTAAATGTCACACGTAAAATTGCTTTTTTTAAAAAAATATATTTTATTGATTTTTCACAGAGAGGAAAGGAGAGAGACAGAAAGCTAGAAACATCGATGAGAGAGAGACATCGATCAGCAGCCTCCTGCACACCCCCTACTGGGGATGTGCCTGCAACCAAGATACATGCCCTTGACTGGAATCGAACCCGGGACCTTTCAGTCCGCAGGCCGACGCTCTATCCACTGAGCCAAACCGGTTTCGGCTTATTTTGATAGTTCTGGGTAGGAAGTGAAATAGACCGCTTGACACTTCTACTCAAGTCTTCCGTCACTGTTCCCTGTGAGGCTGACTAGCAGTTTTATCCTGTTTCCAAGGTGCCTTGTAACGATTGCGAGAGACATCAAGGGGAGAAAGAGAGTAGTGGACACGATAGATCCTATATAACAAAATCCTAATATACCAAATGTCTGGTCATCCAGTCTGTTCATATTACATCGAAGTATAATATGCTGCCCTAACCGGTTTGGCTCAGTGGATAGTGGCAGCCTGCAGACTGAAGGGTCCCAGTTTCAGTTCCCATCAAGGGCATGGACCTTGGTTGCAGGAACACCCTGAGAGGGGTGTGTGCAGGAGGCAGCTGATCGATGTTTTTCTCTCATCGAAGTTTCTAACTATCCCTCTCCTTTCCTCTTTGTGAAGAAAAAAAATCAATAAATATATTTTCAAAGTGTAAGATGCTAATGAGAGGCTAAGGCTGCTCCCTATGATGTAAACATCAGAGGGCAGACGTTCCAGCTGGTAGGTTAGCCTGCTGCTGGGCTCTGGCTGATCGGGACAGGCCTGGCACACCCGGAGCCCTCCCGCAGTGCCTCCCCCGCCGGCCAAGCTCTTGCCTCCCTCCCTGGCTCCGACTGTGCGCCCCTGGGGTCCTTCGGCCTGGCCTGCACTCTCTCGCCATCCAGGACCCCTTGGGGGATGTCAAAGAACCAGTTTCAGCCCAATCCTGCAGGCCAGGCCAAGGGACCCCACTGATGCACAAATTCCTGCACTGGGCCTCTATGTGTGTGTGTGTGTGTGTGTGTGTGTGTGTGTTTTCTTTAGGGAGAGAGGAAGGGAGAAGGAGATGGAGAAACATCACTCTGAGAGCAACATCTATTGGCTGCCTCCTGCACATTTCCCACCAGGGATGGAAACTGCAACTGGACACGTGCCCTGACTGGGAATCGAACTGGCAACCTTATCAGAGCTTGGGATGTCGCTCAACCAACTGAGCCACACTGGCCAGGGCCAACCTTAGGTTTTTCACACCCTCGCTCGTCTTTCAGATGTCTTAACCTGAGTCATTTGCTACACATTGCAGAGCGAGTGACAGGCATTAAGTTGAAATGTGCACATGCTAGTCGTTTGGTTGTACAAGACGCCCTTTTCAGGAAGGAATCTGTAAAAAGCAGATGAGAATTTGAGTAAAGAGAATTGATTATTAAAAAGGACAGACTCCTTAGCTGATTGAAACCTTGAGGGAGACACATACTGGATGGTACCATGCACAGCAGTCATGAATTAATCAGAAAGAGAAATAAAATTAAGTCTTCGTTGCACATCCGTTTCAGCTATATGGAAATCCATTGGGGTGGTTGAGAGAGCATGGTACAGTCTAGTCCCTTCTCTTTCATTTTTCATTTGCATCAAGCCAGCTTCAAAGAGAGACATATTTGAGGTTCGTTTATTCCAATCCACATATACTTGTAGCAAGTACTGGACTAGCTGAAGCGATTTTACTTGCTCCGTCACATCATGCAACCAAGGCAGGCTGTAATTAAGTTCTTCCTGGAACTGTGGGGAGGCGGTGTATTGCCCCCGAGGGTATAAAGGTTCCTGTCTGGGAAGGCTTCATCACAAACTGGCATGTTTTGCAAACCCAGAGGAAGCTAAAGGGTAGCAGAGAGAGACTGCAAACCACCGCGAGGCCAAATACCGAGGAGACAGAGGGATTTCTTGGGTAAAACATGGTCCAGGCATGAGCTACAGCCCCTAAACTGGCAGCTAGGCCGGTGGTGCCATAGAACAGCCCTCAAATCAATCCTGGGCAAGGGGCCTGGTTTGCGTGAACTTGTGAAGGTTGACGCGATCCAAACTACACCCCAACTCAAAGTGCTTCTGTGTTTCCTTTTCCCAGCTGGACCATAAAAACATGTAAGTCCCAGGCCCTCTCATGATTTCTGGATGAGATTTTGCATGTGTTTATTCCCCCTGATAACGTGTTCTAGGACTGATTCAGTTTGCTCTAAAATCTGCATGAAAAGCTCAGTGTCAGTGAATTTCCAATGACCGTATTAAAACACTGAAAAACTATTTTCTCAAGAAAGTCTGTGCAGAAGCCTAGACAGTTTCTGGACATCTTTGACAAGGCCAGTGCTCAAAGCCCTGAGCCTGTTTCGGGAAGGGGGGGGGTGGCGGTTTGGGGGACCATTGTATTAGAGGGGCTTGTGGAGAGGCATGTCAGCCGCTCTGAGGCAGATGCCCTGGGCCCAGAAGTGAGCATCCGTGTGATTCCCGCCCCCTTCCCCCAGGTCCCGTGGGAAGACCTCCGCTATCTTTTTGGTGAGATCATGTACGGCGGCCACATCACGGATGCCTGGGATCGCCGGCTGTGCCGGGTGTATCTGGAGGAATTCATGAACCCGTCTCTGGTAAGAGGAGAAACTGCTGGTGGGAATTGTTACTGCCCAGAGGTATACGTGAAAGAGACAGAGTGACGCTGGGGACTGCAAGGTATAAGTAATCTGTAGAGATGTTACTGAGGATGCGTGGCGTTTTGTGAATGCGTTCTGGCTCCCCTTCAGGGGAGCTGCAACTGTGTTGGAAATGCACAGTCTTAGGCAGAGTTCCAGACACAGAGGATCGGAATCTGTGTTTTGACCGGTGATATCTTTGCCCAGGGGAAGCAATCTCGCACACACGGACTCACTGGCCTTTGCATTAGCCGGGTGAGGTACGCAGAACTGACAGTTACCCCGTTTTATAGATAAAAAGACTGAGATTCTTGCCGAGACCAGTTTGGTTCAGTGGATAGAGCGTCGGCCTACGGACCGAAAGGTCCCAGGTTCGATTCCGGTTGGGGGCATGTACCTTGCTTGCGGGCACAACTCCAGTAGGGGGCGTGCAGGAGGCAGCTGATCGATGTCTCTCTCATCGATGTTTCTAACTCTCTATCCCTCTCCCTTCCTCTCTGTGAAAAATCAAATATATTAAAAAAAAAAAAAAAAAAAAAGACTGAGACCCAGTAGTTGGCCCCAGATTACTCAGTGACACAGGCAAGCGCTCTAGCCTGAAGACAGGTGATTCCAATTGGCGCGCTCTGAGATTAGTGGAATTCAGCGTTGTTCCCTGCCACAGAAGCCATGGAGTGAGTCTTCTAAATGTCAACCACTAACCCCTAACGAAATACGTGCTCAAGAAAAACGTGCTCGGAAAACCCAGCTCTCCGCTCTGTGAGACACGGGGAGAGCACCCCTGCCCTGGCATTTAGAGCGGAGGCCCCCTCTGCCCATTTCTCAGCTTTCTAGCCCGGTGTCTGTGTAGACCAAACACCCAGTGCTTCATGACCAGGGCTGTGCTCTCTGGCCACTCAGTCCTTGTTTCCCAGATTGAAGTAGCTGCAAGTGAGGGCCCCATTTCTTGTGCTCTCTCTCACAAAAGGTTTCCAAGTTCATGGCCATCGCATGGTTATTTCTTGGAAACCCAGTACCCCTAAGTCATGTTATCTTGACTCCCAATTGTACAAAACACCAATTGTGTTTAGAGCGGTGCCATTTTTTAAAATAGCTTGAGGAACCTCCTATTTATCCATTTCTCTGAGGACTGCGTCTCATAAAAATATTCTGCAGTTTCGGTCACCTTCCTTTGAGTCCACTCTGAGGAAAGTGTAGTTGTGCATTGGAAAACATGGTGCACTGCCGTCTAGTTTAAAATATTGGGCACATAATGTGAAACCATTTGGGAACAGTGCAGGGGGTGGGGGGAGAATTTCCTGGCGTGTGACCATTCCTTAAGTCTCTGTTGCTGGTGAGTCTCCTGGTCTTTGAGTTTAAGTGAGCAGAATTTCACAGGTCAGAGACACTTGCAGTCTGACACAACCCAAGCCACTCCTCAGAAAAGGGCTGAGGCAGGTTCCCATGGAGACGGGAAAGACAAACAGTGGGGGAGCCTGACCTTTACGGAGGCAGGCGGATTTCTCTGCAGGGTGTGGAGGTTGGGGGCAGAGTGAGCAGCTCATGCTGAGGTTTCCTCTCTGGCTTTGGCCTGAGGATAAGGAGCAAATTACAGTTGCCAAGCGAGACCAAGAAAACTTTGGTGCAGATCTGGAGGTTTTCAGGATGCGAAGGCTGCCTCTGCAATCCCACCTCCTCTCTGGACAGCGCTACCTACCTGTCCATCTCACCAAAGGAAGGTCAAGCAAGGGGTGACTCCATGACAGATGCTGTAGGGCCGTTACTCTGCTCTCGTGCAGACGTTTCATGCTGCTTAGAGTATGGGAACTTGATCAAACACTGCACACCTGCCAGTGGATGTCTTTTTGCCACTTCTCACCTTGGTTAACTTATTTGGGAATTTGTACCTCTGGTTGCACTGGACGATGCCCAGAAAGCAATCAACATGGGCTTCCAGTTATGCTGCTCAGAATACTCTGTGGCCTTGTCCTGTGGGGATGGGCGAGTTCCTTGTTGGATAAACTCAAGAATGTGAGCCTTAGCGTCTCTCAAAGTTAAATTATTAATATTCTCTCATGGACAGTGTGTATGTGGCAACGCAAAAACAAGTAATACTTCAAATTACTTCTGCTAAAGAAGGTATTGAGTTACGTGAAAGTTGTCATATTTTAAAAAGGATTTTGGTGAAATTAGCCCTGACTGGTATGGTTCGGTTTAGGCATCAGCCTGTGTAACAGAGTCGCGGGTTCTATTGCCCATATTCTTTACCTTTTCCTGGAGCATATAAAGTGTATGGCTCTGTGGTTTTGATTTGATGATACTGAGCATCTTCTCTTATGCTGCTCGGGCCACGTGTGTATCTTCTTGAGGAGAGCAGTGTCTGTTTAGAACTGTTTTTTTTGTGTGTGTGTGTTTTTTTAATATATTTTATTAATTTTTCACAGAGAGGAAGGGAGGATAGAAAGTCAGAAACATCAATGAGAGACATCAATCAGCCGCCTCCCGCACGTCCCCACACTAGAGATGTGCCTGCAAGCAAGGTACATGCCCCCGACCAGAATCGAACCCAGGACCCTTCAGTCCACAGGACGACGCTCTATCCACTGAGCCAAACCGGTCTTGGCTATTTTGTTTTTTTATATTTTTTATTATTATTTTACAGACAGGAAGGTAGAGGGTAGAGTTAGAAACATCGATAAGAAACATCAATCAGCTGCCTCCTGCACACCTACTACTGGGGATGTGCCTACAACCAAGGTACGTGCCCTTGACCGAAATGGAACCTGGGACCCTTCAGTCCACAGGCCGACACTCTATCCACTGAGCCAGACCGGTCAGGGCTGTTTAGAACTATTGATTCTTTGAGGCATAACTGTGTTTTCAAACGGCCCTCACGCACATCCAAGTCAGACGCCACGTGCAGAGCTTTGTAGCCCAGGCCCACAGGCAGGAAGCAGCTTCTCACAGACGCCCTGGAGTGGCAGGGAGGCGGCCTGGACTGACGCAGGGTTCACGGAGCTCCTGAGTGCGAGGCCTTTGCAGGGTCCTGAAAGCAGAGAACTCGAGTCCCTGTCCATCAAGTACATGCGCAACATGTAATCTGAAGCAGGCTGTGAAGTGTATGTACTGGGAAAGCACAGGCTAGAGGGTCCTACTGAAACGAAGTCAGAATTAGTATTAAAATCAAACATGCGCGTGGGCAAGTGACGCAAAATGGGGCTGTTTGAGCGAACCAAGGACTGGAAGCATGTGTCAAGGTGGCCAGTAAACAGGGCGCTCAGCTGTGCCTGGCTGTGCGTGTGTCCCGCTGCCCCAAGCAAACTCCAGGCTGAGTGTCCTTAGGGATCGGCCTTCCCAAAGGTCAGCTTGGTGCCATCCACAGAGTAGAAGGACCAGTTACGAAAGGGCTGCGAAACGTTTTCAGAGAGCATACTATCCAATGGTGTACTGAGACTGCTTAGCAGAGTTTCTCAGTGTTTAGGAAGCAAAGATGGATGCCCAGTTATTTTATTTCTTTTTTTTTTTTTTTTTTTTTTTTTTTTTT
>PVJN01000646.1:70529-130600 GCA_004026805.1 Lasiurus borealis | reverse complement strand
GCCTGGGGAGCGGTCCGGGTGTGAGCCCAGACACGGCGGACAAACGACGCCGGGTTTCAAATCCTAGTGCCTTGGAGCCCCCGTCGAGCGCACTGTCGTCCTGTGTCACTTACCAGGACTTTGTCGTAGATTTTATCTCGGACGGTGATGGCGACGTTTTCTAAGTCCTCCTCAGTGATGTCCTCCACGGGCCGAAAGGAGGACGCCCGGCGCCGCCGCCGGTAGCCCTGGCACCTGCCCTGTGAGGGGGCGGAGCGGCAGCGGCATCAGCTATGCTCAGTGGTTACACTCCCCGAGTGCTAACACCGTTAATTAGCGCTCACTGTGTCCCTCTCCTATCCTCCTGAAGTCATTCATTCATCTAACACCATTAATGAGCGCTAACTGTGTCCCTCTCCTGTCCTCCTGAAGTCATTCATTCATCTAACACCATTAATGAGCGCTGTGTCCCTCTCCTGTCCTCCTGAAGTCATTCATTCATGGAGGTGTAGCAGCTCTGAGGACAGGGGCGTTAACCACAGTGAACAGCCGAGCCCACAAACGGGAAGAGCCCAGAGTGTGTCCCTTCTGTCCGAAGGCACTGGAAATGCCCCAGTCCTGAAACAGAGGCTAGAAGGACTCTCTCTCTCCTTCCCCTCCAGCCAAGCCCAGCGCCTCGGCCAGGCCTGCGTGGCCTCCACCAGAGGTCCCGGCCCTGCGGTCAGCACGAGAACCACCTGGGAATTCCTACAACTGCCAAATCTCAGCCGCTGCAGATCGGCTGGGGCAGAACCTCCGACCTTGTAAGCCCTGGAGCGACGGTGATGCTAGAGGACCGCTGGCTTAAGATAATCTGTTTACTAAGTAAAAAAGTACCCCACTGACGGTCTTCCTCCTCCGGAAGCAGTGAAACTCCTCTGCGAACTGGGCGGCGGAGACGGTGAACTTCTCCAGGGCGAACTTCTCGGGCGGCCGGGCGCTGCGGGTGGGGTTCGTGCGCCTGGGGATCTGCCCCTCCGAGAAGGCCCGCCTCACGGTTCTCTTCTTCTGAAAGCAAGAGCAGAGAGGCGTGTGCGGCCGGTGCCTCTGGAAGGCGAGCCACCGGGCAGTCGGAATAAGTCATGCAAAGGAGCGCCACTTACGGAAGCCGAGCTCGGGGTTCGCACCGGGAAGAAGTCGGGCACCGAGTTCAATTCCGCCAGTAACTGGGCGAGCTGGCGTTCGGAACAGAGAAAGGGGGGCACGTCAGTATTCCCCAGTCTGGCTCACCCAGCCCTTCCCACAAGTCCTCAGTTCTGCAGCAGGGAGAAACCTGACGTAGTTTACGGGAGGTCTTAACAGCTGTTATCCCTTCAACCTCTGAACGTGTCAAGATCTGCGTGGGGATGCGTGAGATGCCAGGAGCATCATGCACAAGAATGAAACCTCTGCCCGCTCCTCATGTACCAGGCAGGACCAAAACCTGGAGCATCAGGACGGAATCGTGACCGGGCCACTCGTTAGCAGGGAGGCCCTGGGACACGGGTTTGCACGCCTGAACCAAGTTTCATCACATTCAAAACAACAGAGGCTCAACTAGATCGGCGGTTGCCGACCGGTGGTCCCTGGAGCCTGAAAGGCTGGTGACCACTGAACTGGATCATTCTGACAGTCACTGAGAGCTCCAAGAAACCAGAGTTCTCATCAATAAAAACTCCGAAAATATTTCCAAATGAACACCTAAGAACAAGTTAACAGCCGCTAATTGTATGCCAATCGTGCCATTTCGCTAGGATTCTTTTTCGTTTTAGGGTTACACACACGGATGGGTGTCGCTAAAAGGTCAGGCAGAACCTAGTTCTTATTTTAAAGAGGCAGACAGGCTCAGTATTAAAAATTCCCCTTCGCTGATAAGAAGACAAATGTGTCCTAGGATAAATTTCACCCAAAAGCAAGCTTCCTATTTTCTTGGGTAACTGTATATACAGTATCATTACGTGACCCTTCTTTAAAATATTAAAGGCATACATCAAAAATGCTAAAAGTGATCCTGTGTGTGGTAGGATTTTTAAAATTCTCTATATACAAAATGATGATGCTAACAGTCACTGACCACGTGCAGAAAAACTAGACACAGATTTCGCTTTATTGCCTTAATCGAGGGGAGACGTTTTAAAATAAAGTTCCGTTTATTTTAACACCCAGACCTGTTTCATTCCTTCAGATAATGTCCTGAAACCCCAGCGACCCCAGGAGACAGGTTTCTGGGCTGCAAGACGCCTGCCTGGCCTGCCCACGGCCACTCCTATGTGGGCTCCTAACACATTGGTTACAGCTTCCTTCTGCCGGGAACAGGTCAGTGGTTCAGCCCCTCTTGGCTCAAAACCACTCAAGTTATGCCAAAACCGGTTTGGCTCAGTGGATAGAGGGTCGGTCTGCGGACTTAAGGGTCCCGAGTTCGATTCAGGTTAAGGGCATGTACCTTGGTTGCGGGCACATCCCCAGTAGGGGGCGTGCAGGAGGCAGCTGATCGGTGTCTCTCTCTCATTGATGTTTCTAACTCTCTATCCCTCTCCCTTCCTCTCTGGAAAAAAATTCAATTATATTAAAAAAAAAAAGACAAAAAACCCACTCAAGTTAGAACTTCACACACTGGAAGTGGCATGAGCTCCAGGTACAGGGCAGGGGGTTAAAAACAGGGCAGGCGTCTCTTCCTGTTCCCAAACCAGAGCTACGAGAGAACAACTGTGTGGGGCTCGGGAGAAGAGAAAGGGGTGCACAGTCCTCAGAGCACACTTCCCAAGAGAAGCCAGCGCAGACCCAACAGGGTGCGGTCCCTGAGTCTGGTCAGAGCCCCCAGGTGCCCCCATCTCCCGCCCCCGCCCACGGGGCCTTACCATGGCCTTGTTTTCCTTGATGTTCATGGTCCTTTTCAGCAGCGGGTCCGAGCTCTCCTGGCCCTCCTCGTCCCTGGAGTCGTCCTCCGGCTCGGAGGCTGAGCCCTCCCTGACCGGCCCTCGCCTGCAGCCCTTCTTTCTGCGGAGCAGGGCCTTTGTACTGTCCTGTGAGCATGAGCTGGCAAACAGCGGCTCGGGAGAACGCTTGTCGGCGGTTTTGGCCAGTTTCTTGGGGAACTGCAAGGCCACGCGGAGACCCACACTGCTCCTCCTGGGCCTGCTTCTTCTGGGCGTGGCCTCCTCTTCTTCGTCATCTCCCTCCTCCTCACTCACCGAGGCCTCACTACCATCATCGTCGCTCAGATCGGACCCCTGGAGCTAACAAAATGTCAGAAAACAAAGCTGTCGTGACAGGCTTTCGAAAGGACACCTGTAAAACCACCAGGCCTTATTTTAGGAAGGCATTAAATAGCTGAAAGCTCGCCCTTCTTCTTAGGAGTCCCTCTGAGCTCGGCAGTCCAGGGCTCAAGCAGTTTGTGCCGGATCAAGGCCAGGCACCCGCTGCCCCTGCCCCCAGGGGGCTGAGTTTAGGAGGAGGACTCTCCCCGTGGCCTACAGCCTGGACCAGGGCTTCCTCTCAGGGTGGTCCCAGGAGCACCTGCACCACCTAGCAACTTAGTAGGAACCCACATTCTCAGCCACTGGCCGACTGCGTTCCTTTCAGACCGTGGGGCTGGAAGCAAAGCACCACACAGGGAACAGCCAAGCGGGCAGGTCTGGATGCCAAGTAACACGGGGAACAAAGAAAATGGTGTGCAGGACCTAAGACTCATCTTCAGACAGAAACGGGAGTGCCAGCCCGGCCTGTGAGCGTCGACCTATGAACCAGGAGGTCACGCTTAAATTCCCCGTCAGGGCACATGCCTGGGCCGCAGGCTCCCTTCCCAGCAGGAGGGGTACAGGAGGCAGCCGATCGATGTTGCTCTCACATCAATGTCTCTCTAAACTCCCTCTCTCTGCAAAAGACAAGACCACCACCACAAAGCACATCAAAAAAATTTCCAAGTCAAAACGCATAGGGAAGACTCCAAGACCTCAGCCAAAGTAACTACAAACACAAGAACATTACTTCACACTCAAGAAGCAATGACTTAAGGACCATTTTACTCCCAAATAGACCCTCCAACAAGTCTTTGATGAGGACAGTAAAGGACACCTGAGGCACAACCCCCAAACTCCAAAGGCAGAGGAGAGAGATTGGGTTTTCCCTCAGAGAACAATGGACTGGGGTGGATTCACCCTGGAGTGGTTGGTGCCAAGACCAAACACTGTCTCACTAATAGCTGTGAGCAGGAGACCAGAAGGCTGGTCACCCTTCATTGCCCTGAAAGGTCAGAGCTCATCACTTACTGTTTAGTGGAAACATTGTTGGCTGAAGCAGCCTCTACCTATTTGTTTCATGTGAATTTCTGTTCTTAAATTTCCTGCCTCAAGGCTATGGGTGTATCCCACAGTCAATAAAAGGGAGAAAAAGGCCAGAGCAAGTGGTAGTCCTTTCCACTAGAGCAGTGGTTCTCAACCTTCCTAATGCCACGACTCTTGCATACAGTTCCTCATGTGGTGGTGACCCCCAACCATGAAATTTTGCTACTGTTAAATATTTGCATCATGATGTAAATATCTGCATTTTCCAATGGTCTTAGGCGACCCCTGTGAAAAAGTCGTTCAATCCCCAAAGGGATCGCGACCTACAGGTTGAGAACCGCTGCACTAGAGGAAGACTCCCGCCTGGTCCCCCAATATCGCCAAATTAATCTTCTCTAGTTTCTCTTTTCATTTGCATGCGGCCTCCTCCAGAACCCGCACCCTGAACCGGGAACCCTGAACCACGCGGGACGTGGAAAGGGGCTCCCACAGAGCGGCAACATTTGCATTGTGTTCATTGCTTTAGAGATAAACAGTAAGAACACGTAAAACCTTTCCCTTTGTGAAGCGACCTCTTCCAAGTAAAACCAGAATTCCGGAACAGGACTGAAGCTACTGCAACCCACACTCCCTCGTGTGGCTCATTGTTACCTTTCCTTCTGGGCTACTGTCCGCACTCAGGTCGCTCTGTGTAAACCCCTCGAAGTCCTCCGACTCCGCGTCGGTGTCCTCTATGAAAATTCTCCTCAGCTCCTCTGTGAAGTACTTGGAACGGAAGCGCACATCCTGCTGAATTAAAGCACACACTCGTCAGAGAGAGAAAGAAGAACGGGGGTTACCGGGCATGGGGCATGGGGAGCTGTTTCACGGGTGCGGTGTTTCCATTTGAGACAAGGAGCACATTCTGGAAATGGGTAATGGTGTCTGCTGCCCAACACCGGGAACACACCTAAGGCCGCCTAGTGTCTCGCTGGCAGGAAACCAGAAGCTTGTCTGCACTTAAGAATGGTGATGTAACTCTAACCCTCTCCCTTCCTCCCTGTAAAAAAAAATTAAAAAAAAAGGGAATTCCCCATCAGTGTGGGTTGGTGGTTGCATGTCGACCTGTGTGAACCAGGTGGTCACAGTCAAGGCACATGCCCAGGTTGCAGGTTCGATCCTCAATAGGGGGCGTGCAGGAGGCAGCTGGTCAGTGATTCTCTCTCCCTCCCCCTTCCTCTCTGAAATCAATTAAAATAAGAATTAAAAGTAAAAATGGGTACAGTGGTAAATCTTGTTATGCATGTTTTCCCACAGTAAGTGTGCGCATACACAATCACACACACACACACACACATACTTTCTGCAGCTTACAGAAATGTAATCCCACGAATTGAATGATTTCAAAAACTCCATGTCTGACTGATAAGCACTGCGGGCACCCCCTGCCAGGCTGGCCTCAGGAATGTCTGCTTTCCCGCAGAGCCACAGAGCCACAGAGGGGAGCTGTGGGAAAAGCTGGCTCCCTCCCCCGAGGCCTTCCTCTCCATCAGCCACCAGAGCCTGCCTTTCCCCACCACACGTCTCCGCCGGAAAGAAGGGGCTGCAGCCCCTGCTCCCCGACCGCCCGCCCCCCGGTGAGCCCAGGGCAGTGGCTCCCTCATCCGCTGCCACAGGGACTGAGGGACGCTGCCACCCTCCACGACCCCCAGGAGTGCCCAGGCAGCAAGCGGGCAGAAGGAACGCGGTTACATCACTGACTCTTATAAAAGGTCATCTTCGAATAAAGACGTTTTCTTTTTCTTGAGCTAATGAAAAGAAGGAAATTGGGCTTTCTAAATGGCATGCTTGACAGTGAGAAGGGAAAAGAAGGCACAGTTCGGAAAGGAGACCCACAAAGAGCCTCCTCCCTGCTCACACCCAGGGCTGGGGACCGGGTCCCAGGTGCCTGACGCCTCTTCCTCCCGCCCCCCAGAGAGCAGCTGCCCCTCCTCACTCCACGGGTGGTTGGAAAATCTCTATCCGCCCTCCCCCCCCCACACACACACACGCCTTTGCCTGCCTGTAATGATCCACTTCTCTGAGCTCAGATAATCTCGGGAGAAAAACATATAACAGGCAGACAAGTGGGAAAACTTACAGGGGACAGAGAAAAGTGCCTACATCCAGCACTTTTTATGCTTAAAAATGTCTCCTATGAATTACTATGGGTAATTGGAGTGAGTGTGATCAGAGCTAAATTAGTTTGTTCCTTTGTTGATAGCTTGGAAAGCGCACACACACACACACACACACACACACACACACACACACGGGAAATTTCTTGAAAGTGAAATTCATATTGTGTTTCAGAGACACCAAACACAGCGTTGCCACACATACTGTATACAAGTTCGTGTGGCTCCTCTCACATGGTTAACATGGATCTGAGTGTGTGTGTGTGGGGGGGGTGTTTGTGGGGGGAAGAGGGGGAATTGGGATGGGGAAGCAGCAGACGAGGATTTACGATTAAGGAAGAAAGGTGCCGGCTGGCTCCTGGGGAAAAACCTACCACGAACCTGCTATCGCCGAGGGCAGGAAACATCTGGTTCCTGGAGCCCAGAGCCGGCCCCGCAGGCTGATTTGGGGCGAGGGGTCTGTGTGTGGCTCAGGCACCCACAGTCCCTGCCTAGAGCCGGCAGAGGCCAGGCCTTACGGCAGCAAGTTCCCACCGTCCAGGCCTCTGGAGTGTCCAGCCTGGGAGCTGGCCTCCCAGCGTGCGGGCAGCCTGGGAGAAATCAGTATCTCTGGCGGCCAGTTCTGGTAGAGAAAAGGCACTGACTGAGCCACAGCCCTAAACCAAGGTTAGGCCTGTCACCTCCTCACTCCACAGGGTGTAGGAAACGTTGGGAACGCGGGTCTGCGTGAAGCAAATATGCACGCCCCCCAGCCCCGCTGTATATTCTCGGTAACAGCCTTCGCGCAGCTCCTGGCTCTCTGGGATGCCTTGGTTATTTTTAAAAATCAATACTAGGCGGCAGCTTAGGAGCCTTGGTCAGTGCTACAGCTGAGCTAAGAGCTACGGGGGGAGAGAAGGGAAGAAATGGAGGGGAGATTAACTCCTGGAAGGGAGTCGGATAGGAGAGGAGGAAGGTCAAGAACACCAAAGAGAGAGACAGCAAAGGGGAAGGCAGGCAGACAACGAGGGGAGGGCAGGGGTGAGAGTGCCAGATCTCCCTGACTAATCAGGACCAATCCGGCTGGCAGTCAGACATACTTCTGGGGCTGGAGGGAGAAGCCCAGCCTGCAGACGTGAAGGTTACAGCTGAAACCAGGCCAACGACTGAGACCACCAGGTGCAAAGTCGGAAGACAAAGCCTCGAGAACGCCCACCAATGGGGACAGGAAACACAGGAGAGACGACAACCAAGAGCAAGAGGTGCCACTGAGAGGAAGAGAATGGGGGAGTGGAAGCGGGGGTCTGGCGGGGCCAGGCGGGGGAGACAAGTAAGGTGGGGCCCACAGAGACGGAGGCCCCTGTCCCGGGAAAGAACTGCTCCCAGCGAGGCCAGCCGAGGAATGAACTTACAGCCTTTAATGAGAGTCCACGGTCGAGGGAGGAGGAGGAACTGTGAGCACCACAGTGACCTCAGGAGAAAAGACTAGATCTTTGGGTGGGCCGTGCAATTGCTCAGGCACAACAGAAACCTCCAGGAATCTCTCTCTCAGAGAACTGCAACGTATGGATGCCACAGATCAGAGTGATTACAGAGTAGCCGAAACCGGTTTGGCTCAGTGGATAGAGCATCAGCCTGCAGACTGAAAGGTCCCGGGTTCAATTCCGGTCAAGGGCATGTATCTTGGTTGCGGGCACGTCCCCAGTAGGGGGTGTGCAGGAGGCGGCTGATCGATGTCTCTCTCGCATCGATGTTTCTAGCTCTCTATCCTTCTCCCTTCCTCTCTGTAAAAAAAACAATAAAATGTATTTTAAAAAACAAAGTGATTACAGAGTAAAAAACGCTCTCCCCAGCAATCCCAAGAGGGAGGTGCGGACAGAACCAGGCTGTGGGGGCAGGGACGCAACTGCCCCACGGTAACCACACATTCCAGGGGCTATCCCACGTGTGGTGGGCATCGCTGTGCCGGGCAGCCCTCCCCTGCCAGCTGCGTGGGGGCCTCTGAATCCAGCTGGGCCACAGGCCTGAGCAGCCCTGAGGTTACATAGAAAGTGGATCTGATCATGTGAGGCCCCCTTTATTTTTATAAAGTAATTTTCTGTACAAAAGAATTTAAACAGCAGAAGTGAGCGAGGTACTCGCACCGGTTTCTTGAAACATGAAGGCCTGATGCTTACAAAATAAAATGCTGGGCAAGGGAGGGGCTAGCGTCACCAATCTGAGACCCGGGTCCAAGAAAAGGACTCTTCAACCAAGATCCAGGCTTCCGGCCTTGGAAGGAAGCATCCGTACCTGTTTCCCCGACTCCAGCGAGTCAAAACTATCGCAGCTCTCCTCGGAGGAGAGGGTTTCCATGGGAACGTCCTCTCGGAAACCGACAAAGTCTTCATCGTCACTAGGGGCGTTAAAGATGTCAGCCACTTCTTTAGGGATCTGTTTGGGATTCAAAACAGAAAAAAACAACAACAAAAAAAAGATAAAACCTGAGATTGTTATAATCACAGGGAAATGTTCCTCCGCGGAGGAGGAATTAGCATCTCATAACTTTCTCCATCTGCCTCGGTTGCCCAGGAACCCCAGGCAAAATGTGCTTCGGCTCATACCTGAGGCAACAAGGGAAGGGAGGGGAGTGGGGGTAAGATGTCTTCAAGTTCCAGAGACACATCCATTCTTACAGAGGCTGCAGGACCACGCCCAGGGAGAAGCCATTTTTGATCTCTTGACAAAACCTGAGAAAATAGGCACTGGTTTCTGAGAAACCGATGATCTATTTTTCTCCTCCCGTGAATCTGTCTTTCCATGGCATCCATGGAAAAGAGAATCAGAAAGATGTTGCCAGATCCCTCTTTTCTTAATTCCCATCTGTACTGTTAATTTTGTTTGTTTTTTCACATGCTGATTCAGAAGTTTCACACAATGAAATAGCCTTCCTTCTCCTCTACACTCTGAATCAATGGTCGAGTTTTAGAATGCCAAGGGCATGTAAATGCTACTCTAGGCAGCGACTCCCAGCGAGCATGCTGTCGGCACGCCTAACCTCACAAACACGTGTCTGCTGAGAACTCCTTTCCGTATGCTGACTGCCCATTTGTTCCCAGCTCCTTATTTTGAGGAGGTTCAAACACTAATACAAACACCTGTGTATTCTTCACACGGAAACCCCCATCTGTCACCACATTTGCTTGCTTTCTCTTTCAACTAACAGTCTGAGCCACAGGCACTTGCTGATATTTATCCATTTTCGACCTAGGACAGTGGTCGGCAAACTGCGGCTCAAGAGCCACCTGCAGCTCTTTGGCCCCTAAGTGTGGGCCACACGTGCAGTACAACTGAAACTTCGTGGCCCGTGTGCAGAAGTCGGTTTTCGGCTCTCAAAAGAAATTCCAATGGTTGCACTGTTGATATTTGGGTTCTGTTGAATAATGAGTTTGCCGACCACTGATCCTAGGAAAACAGTGATTTAATATGAGCCAACCTAATCCACGTTATGTTCAAAGTATTTTATAGACGTCACACTATAATATTACAACACACATCACCCGAGGAAATTTTAAACGCCAACATTTCAAATATTACCAAGAGTTCATCTTACGAGTGCCTAGTAATATTAGTACTGAACACCGAAGTGTTAAGAAAATTAGGTAAAAAGAAAAACTTTAAATTAAAAATAGCCCTTCCTTGTTCATAGCAGCACTATAACAAAAGCCACAAAATGGGAGCAACCCAGCTGTCCAGGACAGATGAATGGATGAGGGCAGTGCCCTACAGACAAACAGCAGAGTGGTATTCAGCTTTAAAAAGAAGGGAAATCCACCCCGGCTGGGTGGCTCAGTTGGTTGCGTGTCATCCTGTACACCAAAAGGCTGCGTGTTTGATCCCATTGGGGTGCACATCGGGGCAACTGATGGGTTTCACTCTCACATCGATGTCTCTCTCTTTCCCTTTTTCTCTCTAAAACCTATAAACATGCCCTCAGGTGAAGATAAAAAAGGAAAAGGAGAAGGAAATACAACTACTATTGGAAAATTACGCTGTGCACCAGAAACTCATAGAATGTTAGAGGAAAGTTACGTCTCCATTAAACAATGTTTTAATCTACAGTCTGAATGCGTGGGGCGGGGGTGGGGCCTGAGAGGCTGCATTTCTAACAGGCGCCAGGGTCATCCCAGATGCTGGTCTGCAGGACAGTCACAGAGTCTCCAGCCCCTCTCTGTTCCTCTGCGCGGGAGGTGACCTTCCCTAACTCACAACAGCTAGCTGTGAGCACGTCCTCACCACACAGGCAACTGACAGCAGACTCCATCTCTTCCCCATGTCTCCCTCCAGAACCAAGAATAGAAATTGGCCAAGACCGGTGTGGCTCAGTGGATAGAGTGTGGGCCTGAGGACTGAAGGGTCCCTGGTTCGATTCCGGTCAAGGCCATGTACTTTGGTTGCAGCACATCCCCAATGAGAGGTGTGCAGGAGGCAGCTGATTGATGTTTCTAGCTCTCTGTCCCTCTCCCTTCCTCTCTGTAAAAAATCAATAAAATATATTTAAAAAAAAATTAGACACTGTATACTTAGAGGTACTTACATACCTGAATAATTGGTGAGCAGCATCAACTAACTTTTTTTACAAGAAGGAAATCCTGCCACTTGATACATGAGTGAATCTTGAGGGCATAATGCTAAGTGAAATAAGCCAGCCACAGAAACAAATATCGGATGGTTCCACCCCTCTGAGGTCAAACTTATAGACACCAGAAGCAGACAGTGGTTGCTGGGGGCTGGGAGGAGTGTGAAATGGAGGGGGAGTAAGTGTTTAATGGGTGGAGTTTCAGTTTCACAACATGAGACCATTCTGGAGGGTGCACAACCATGTAAATGCAATTCATGCTACATCAAAGTGGTTGCGACGGTCAATTTTTGGGGTACCTTACTACTATTTTTAAAAATTCAGCGACATGAGACAAATTTAAAAAGAATTTCAAAACCAGAGAAAAAGGTTCCTTCCTTAAATAAACGCACTCCTTTTCAAATTCACTGGACAAGTCTTAGACCTCCACCAGTTCCAATGCTACTTACCAGGGGCATGTGGTTTGAGAACCTAACCCCCTTTCACCTAAGGCAGGGTCAGCTACACCACCTCATGAGCCCAAAATTCAGTTTTAATGCCGGAGAACCACACCTCGACCTGGGTATCTTGTCTCCAAACCCAGAATTTAAGAGAAAGTCAGGGGACAAAGCTGTTGGCTGAACCACAACTGACTGGAATCCAGCTTTGTCCCACCCCAACAAAGCTATGCTGACACCAATAAATCCTGCCCGGTCACTGGCTCATTCTCCTTTGGTAGGTCTTCCCAGTATTTCTTTCTTTCTTTTTTTAAAATATGTTTTTATTGATTTCACAGGAAAAGGGAGAGGAAGAGAGAGAGAGAGAAACATCAATGCTGAGAGGGAATTCATTGATCGGCTGCCTCCTGCATGCCCCACACTGGGGACCGAGCCTGCAACTCAGGCATGGGTTTTTGACCGGAATCGAACCTGGGACCCTTCAGTCCACAGGCCGACGCTCTATCCACTGAGCCAAATCAGCAAGGGCGGTCTTTCTAGTATTTCTTAAGTAACACAGAGCAATGCTTCGAGGTCTCCATGAAAACCTCTGCCAGTCTGAGCCTCAGTGAAAATTCAATGAAAAAACGAGTAAGCTAGAAAAAGATGCCCCTAAGTGCCAGCTGCAATTCAATCAAGTATTTGCCCTTTGACTATAATTATTGTGTCATTAACTTAAAGTGTTACATTTCATTAATTTTTAAAAGATGGTTATTGATTTTTAGAGAGGAAGTGAGAGGGAGAAAGAAATGTCTATGTGAGAGCACAATATCGATTGCATGCCCCCAACCAGGAACTGAGCCCTGACCGGAAATGGAACAAGCAACCTTCTGGTGCACTGGCCCAACCAACTGAGCCTCACCAGCCAGGGCAACATTTTGTATTTCAAAACTCAATATAACTTTTAAAGGCTTGTTCACTCTGGCCGAGTGGTTCAGCTGGTCAGAGCATCATCGCGTACACCAATTCCTGGTCAAGGCATATACCTAGGTTGCAGGTTCAACTCCCAGTCGGGGCACATATAAGAGGCAACTGATAGCACTGCTGCCGGGTTCTCTGCCTGAACCGCCAGCTCGGACGCAGAGACCGTGCCATCTTGAAGAGGAAAGTGGATGTTTACGGAAGCCTGAAAATTTACAGGTACAGCACCCACTGAACAGCTACGAGCCCCAGAACACTGGTCCCCAATCGGTGCAAACACTGGGAGTCAGAGGAGCTCGACATGCCACACGGAAAGGTCAGATTTCGCCTGGGATAAGGAGAGAGAGAACGCCATAACCAGACACCTGGAGAAGAGAGACCATGGGCAGACAAAGAAACAGCCGCTTATGAAAGAAAAGCAGGCATCACCAGAAAAGGGAGTAAACGAAACAGAGGCAAGCAACCTGCCAGAGAAAGAATTCAGAGAAATGGTCATAAGGTGGCTGAAAAGAATGGAAAACAAATTTGACAATATGAGTAAGAACCAAGAGGAAATGAAGAAGAACCAAGAAGAATGGAAAAATGACTTCACTGCTGTAAAGACTCAATAGAAAGCATCGAAAGTAGACTAGACGCAGAGGACGGCATCAGTGAGCTAGAGGAAACTAATAAATATTTCTCCATCACATATGTGTTTTTCTCCCTCCCTCCCTCTCCCGCTACCCCCTCTCTCTTCCCCCCCTCTAAAAAATAATAAAGTTTTTAAACATATTGTCAGGTGAGGATTAAAAATCATCAAGGCTTTCCCATATCTCAATGATATTTAAATCCATTCTTCCTAATTAAAAAATACCACTTCCTAGCCAGGAGAAACATATTTATCATCTATTTAGTTTTTGAAGGAAAAAAAAAACACAAACCAGAGATTCTCTTTAAGATCAATTGATTTAAGAACTGATTTTGATAAAGCTTTAGGAAATGCTTCTTATTCCAGGAACACTACTGCATATAATTTCACCTGAAACAAGTTCCACTTTAAGCCCCAAGGAACAGTATAAAGGAAATGTATGCACACCTTTTCATTTCCCTTATTGTTTGTTAAAGCTGTGATAGCAAGGATGGCAGAATGTGCAGGGTGAGCTATCTTGCAACTGGGAAAGACTTGCAACTAACCAGAAATGGATCAAACCAAAATATAATATTTAAAACTATAAAACTGCAAGAAGAAATAGAAGGACATGGTTGTAACCTTGGGTTAGGCAAAGAATTCTTAGATACAATATCAGAAGCACAATGCAGACTTGTACAATGTGTAGACGGTCAAAATTAAGAATGTCTGCTCTTCAAGCATACAGTTACGAGAATGACAGGAAAAGCCAACCAACTGGAAACTGCAAATCACTTATCTGATAAAGAACCCACGCCCAGAACATAGTATAAGGAACTCCCAAAATCAATAATAAAAGCGAATAACCCAATTTAAAAACGGGCAAAAGGTGTGGGCAGACACGTCACCAAAGACACACATGGCACGAAGCACAGGAAAGGCTGTTCAACATTATAGGCATTAGGGAAATGCAAATTAAAATTGTAATGAGAGACAACTTACGGATCGCAACGGCTTAAAAGAGCATGACAACACCAAGTGCAGGTGCCAAGGATGTGGAACAACCGGCACTCTGTCGAACCGCTAGGGCCACCGTGGAAAACAAGTTGGCAGTTTCTTATAAATACCCTTACCGCATGATGCCTCAATCCCGCACCCAGGTATTTATCCAAGAGAAAGAAAACTTATGTGCACACAAAAACTTGGAATTAGCTTTACTGGCAAACCTAGAACCAATTCACATCAACCAGGGAGTACAAAAACTGGTACATCAGCCGAAACCAGTTTGGCTCAGTGGAGAGAGCATCGGTCTGAGAGCTGAAAGGCCTCAGGTTTGATTCTGGTCAAGGACATGTACCTTGGTTGCGGGCACATCCCCAGTAGGGAGAGTGCAAGAGGAAGCTGATCGATATCTCTCTCTCATCGATGTTTCTAAATCTCTATCCCTCTCCCTTCCTCTTTGTACAAAATCAATAAAATATATTATAAAAAAAAGAAAAACTGGTACATCTGCACCATGGAATACTATGCAGCAATAAAAATAAACTAATTACTAGTAGACCCAATAACATGGATAAATCTCAAATGCATTAGGCCAAGTGAAAAAGGTTACATAGCCCTAAATGGTTTGGCTCAGTGGATAGAGCGTCGGCCTTAGACTCAAGGGCCCTGGGTTCGATTCCGGTCAGGGGCATGTACCTTGGTTGTGGGCACATCCCCAGGGGAGAGTGTGCAGAAGGCAGCTGATCGATGTTTCTCTCTCATCCATGTTTCTAACTATCCCTCTCCTTTCCTCTGTAAAAAAAAAATCAATAAAATATATTTTTTTAAAAAGAAATAAAAATGTTACATATTATCTAACCCACCTAGATGCCATTTTGGAAAGTCAAAACTATAGGAACAGAAAACCTCAGTGGAGGCTGGGGCTAGAGGTCAGAAGAAATCTTTACGGGATGATAAACTGAGGGAGGAGTGATCAATGATGGTGGAAGCATCCATCAAAATTCTCAGAACTGAACACCAAAAGGGTGATTTTACTGTAAATAAGTTAAGCCTTAGTTCGAAAGAAAAAGTATGTAGAAACAGTGCAACATCTGAATTGCCTAGTTTGGATCCCAGCACGTACAGTCATAATTTGATAAAGGAAACACCACAAACCAATGGGAAAGAAATGATGCTACCAATAAGTGATGCAGGCAAAAACGGCTATTTGAGGATGCTACTACAGTCCATCTTGCTTCTCTCTGGATACTATACACAAGATGGTCACAAAGAAGAAACTAATTAATGTGAGTATGCAGCTGGCCTCTGGATGGGGAGGACTTCAAGCATCAACATAAAGGAGATCAAAATGGAAGACAGTAACAATGCAAAACTTCTTCAAAGGAGAAACATAAACAATCCACAAAATTTAGGAAGAGGGAAAAAAATGTTAGGAAAAAGACCCACCACGAATATGACAAGTTATCCACGTTACTGAAAAGTTCATCCAAAATAAATGTACCAAGGAAGAGTCACACAGATAAAACAGGTAAAACAAAGAAAATTCACCTGAAAAGGGAACACAAAAGAGGTTCAAAACATGTTAAGAGTTTTCTTCAACTTGCCTACGTAAAGAAACGGGAATTAGGTATCCTTCTCATCTAGCAACCTAGCACTGTGTTGTCCATTTTCAAGGGCAGGGGAGGATGTAACCAGACAAACACCCTTATACAGAACTGACAGGACCAACAAAAGGTTTCAAAACAGAAATCGGGACATGTAGATCTGAAATAGGAGAGTTAGCTAAGGGGAGGGAGCGGGGGCGGGGGAGTATATACACTGAACTTAAAGGTTGCCAGAAAATGATGAACTCAGAGTGAGGGGATGTGTAAACTATGAAGAATTAAAAGGATCATAAAACCAAGGACCTCATCCATCAGCTGAAGCCACTCCCCTCCTTCCAAAGAGAGAAAGCGCAGCCTAGCTCAGTGCACACAGCTGGGACCACCCTACAAAGGACGCTCCCCACTGTCTCAACTGGAAAATGCTGTTTCCTCAATAAAATAACCATGTCCATTAGGATTATGTCCTTCAATCAAAACACCTCAACTCTGACACCAAAAGCAAGGGCAACAAAAGAACAGCATGGATAAAACTGGACTTAACGCTAAAAACATCTATTCATCCAAGGACATGGTCAAAAAAGTGAAAAGACAGCCTACAGAACGGGAGAAACATCTGTGAATCACACAGCTAGGAAGGATCTAGCACACAGAATGCACCAAGATCTTTGACAACGCAACAACAAAAAATAAAAATTTAAATAAGGGAAGGGCTGGATAGACATTTCTCCAAAGATATACAACCAGTGGTTGGGTACATGAAAAGATGGGTCAATATCATCTTTCACTAGCGAAATGCAAGTCAAAAACACAATACAGTGGTACCTCGAGATACGAGTGCCCTAACATACGAGATTTTTGAGATACGAGCCGTCGAGCGAGCGATTTTTGCTTTGAAATATGAGTAACATTTGAGATAGGAGTAATCTCTCGGATCGGCCAATTGCATACGATACACCAGTTTACTGCTACTCGAGCGTCTCATAGTTTCCCACGCCTCAAGATTATGAACAAATTAAACTCGTATTTCGAGGTACCACTGTATATCACTTCCTACCCCCTAGGATAGTTTTAACCAAAAAAAAAAATTAATGAAATGTGGGGGGAACGGAGGTGTGTAGGTGGAAATGTAGAGAAGTTAGATGCTTGTCCATGGCTGGTGGGAGTGTAACATGGTTCCGCTGCTGTGGAAAAGTTTGTTGGTTCTTCGAAAAAGTCAACCAGAATTACCAGCACTTTCACTCTTGGGTAGATAACCAGAAGAATTGAAAACATGTGTTTCAAACAAGTACATGTACACGCATGTTCCTGGCAGCACTATTCACAAGAGCCAACAGTTAAAAGAACCCAAATGTCTACCACAGATAAATGGAGAAAAGACTGCGATATATACAAAGTACAGTGGAATATCACACAGCCGTTAAAAGAACAAAGTACTGACCCATGCTACCAGGGACATAAACCTGGAGAACATCACCCCCTAAGAGAAGCGAGATGCAGGTCACACAGTGTGTGATTCCACTTAGCAGGACAGGTGACTCCAGAGGCCCAAGCAGACCAGAGGTTGCCAGGGGTTGGAGGAAGAAAAAGCAAGGGGCAACTGCTTAATAGGTACAGGGTTCCCTTTTAAGGTAACTGTCAGTTCACACAGACCCAGGGAGAAGCCCCAAAACTAAAAATGTACCTCCTGAAAACCTACCTCCGGAGGTCAGAGAAGGGCAGGACAGACGGAAGGAAAAAGGCTGGCTATTCCAGTCTGGTCACTGCCAGGTTTTAGGAAGGGAAACTGACACAGGAGGCGCGTCTCGGCAGCTGCAAGACCAAGCCTATCTCCCTACAGCTTGGCAGGCACCAGAGAATTATGGGGGGCCAGGGTAAGGGGGTGAGGCACGTGGCACGGTCACAGGTACGAACATGAAGGCTACCAGGTACGGGAAATCACGGGACGTGCTTGGCCAGGATAGGAAGGCGGCCTATTCCAGGAAGCGGCACACACCAGGAGGCAAGGGAAGGGGCGGTGATTTATGTTAGCAATTCCATTCAGGCAGTCTCTAAGAGGCGTTTGGGGAAAGCAACCTCCATTCCGGCCAGGGGCCAGCTCAGGGAAGAGACGAGAGATGGAGGGACCATCTCTCCTCCACAGTAATGAACTGTTTTGGACCAGATAGAACTAATAGTTATACAACGCGAATGTGCTAAAGGCCCCTGAATTTTTCACTTTCAAATGCCTAACTGGAGCCCAGCTGGTGTGGCTCAATGGTTGAGCATATGTATCTATGAACGAGGAGGTTTCACAGTTTGAGTCTTACAGCTGAGGCACATGTCTGGGTTGGAGCCTCAATGACCAGTGAGGAACATGCAGGAGGCAGCCAATCAATGGTTCTCTCTCACCCTTGATGTCTCTCTCTCCCACCCTCTCCCCCTTCCTCTCTGAAATAAATTTTTAAAAAAGGTTAACCTGATGTTATATGAATTTAACTTAAATATTTGTAAAAATTTAAACTTACTATAATAATTGAAAGTCTTGTTTATCCCACTATTCAAATTTGCTTATCTATCCTAATAAAAGAGCAATATCCTAATTAGACCAGATATCTTCCGGATGTCCTTCTAGACAAAGCCGCAGTGGCAGGGGCAGAGGCAGAGGCAGTTAGGGACGATCAGGCAGGCACACAGAGGTGTTTAGGGGCAATCAGGTCAGCAGGCAGAGGCAGTTAGGGATGATCAGGCAGACAGGCAGGCGAGTGGTTAGGAGCCAGCAGTTCTGGATTGCCAGAGGGATGTCCGACTGCCAGTTTAGTCCTGATCAGCAGTAGGACATCCCCCAAAGGGTCCCAGATTGGAGAGAGTGCAGGCCGGGCTAAGGGATCCTCCTCCTTGCACAAATTTCATATACCAGGCCTCTAGTAATAATATAAAAGTAGGCTAGTGGTTTACTAAATAACTCAAATCACAGGTAGAATGCAGCTCCTTACCATGATGGCAACGGGTCCCTCTTGTCTAAACGGAGCACAACCAGGCACAGGGTCACGTGCTTCCCTGAGCACCTCCACAGGCCTGCCTCCATGTAGCACTTGGGGGGCCTTCGGAGTTACTCCTGCCCTGCTCCCCACTGGCTTCCTATCAAACTAAAGTGGTAAAACCCTACATTCCTACCACCGCTCCCTCTAAACCTTTCCTTGCCACTCTCTGTTTTTATTTTCTACAGGAAAAAAAGGTTATGAATCTCTGCACAAAGATCTAATCTGTGACATTAATAACAAAGAAGGACAGACCTGTATAGCTCTTTTTACGCCAATTAAATTAAATTGGTATCATTCAAATAAAACTTTTAATTTTAGATAGTTCTATATAATTGCATTGTAACAACATATCTATAGAACACACACAAAATCCTATATAATAAAATGCAAATATGCAAATCGACCAAACGGCAGAGCGACCAGTCACTATGAAGCACACTGACGACCAAGTGGCAGATGCTCCACACAGGAGCTGCCCCCTGTTGGTCAGTGCGCTCCCGCAGCAGGGCTAAGAATGTTTGACTGACAGACATGCCCCAAGGGCTCCTGGCTGAGGGCCCGCCCCTCGCCCCGCCCCGAGCACAAATTTTGTGCACCGGGCCTCTAGTAAATAAATAATAAGGAACCAAAACATGTCACTACAAAGAAGCCAATACAGCACAAATGTAGGCAATAATGGAGCAAATAAGGGTAAAAAATACAACAAAACACTTTAAGACATACAAAATCAAAACAAGATTGCAAAAGTTAAGATCTTCCCTATTAATAACCATTTAAATGCAAATAAAGTCTACAATCAGAAAACATAGATTGTAAAAGTGAATTAAAAAAACAAACGGGGTCCAGCTGTATGTTCTCTCCAGGAGACTTTGGGTCTAATAATGCAATTGGGCTGAAAGTGGGAGGGTGGGGAACCATTCACCACGAACAGTAACCCTGAGAGACGGCGTGACTCCACCAGAACCGGACGAAGCACAGGCACGCCTCATTTTACTGTGCTTCACTTCACTGTGCTTCCCAGATGTAGCATCGTTTACCAATTGAAGGCAGGACCCTCCTTTACATGGATAAAAGGGTCAATGCACCAAGAAGGTAATGCAATTATAAATACTACATAGCACCAAACATCGGAGCTCCAAAACACACTGAGAGCACAGAAAGTGAAACATGTTTCTACAGCAATAGCTGGAGACTTCCATACCCCACTTTCAGGAATGGACAGAACCACCACACAGAAGATCAATGAGGAAATAGAGAAAACGAACACCACGATAAAGCAACCAGAACTACTCAACATGTATACTCCACCCAACAACTGAATACACGTTTTCCTCAGGAGCAATGGAAAACTCCTCCCAAACAGATCATGTATTGGGCCACAAAACAAGTCAGGATTCATTTAAATGTATTGGAACCACATAAACTGTCTTTTCCAATCACAATGGGAAAAACTGGAAATTAATAATGGAAAGAGCCGAAACGGGTTTGGCTCAGTGGATAGAGCATCAGCCTGCGGACTGAAAGGTCCCAGGTTTGATTCCGGTCAAGGGCATGTACCTTGGTTGCGGGCACATCCCCAGTAGGGGGTGTGCAGGAGGCAGCTGATCGATGTTTCTCTCTCATCGATGTTTCTAACTCTCTATCTCTCTCCCTTCCTCTCTGTAAAAAATCAATAAAAATATTAATAAATAAATAAATAATGGAAAGAAATCTGAAAATTTCACAAATGTGGAAATTAAATGTACTCTTAAACAATCTATGTGTCAAAGAAGAAATCACAAAGGGAATTAGAAAATACTTCCAAACCAACAGAAAACAAAAACAAAATGTACCAAAACATATAATATACAAAGAAAGCAATGTTAAAAGGAAAATTTATAGCTGCAAACACTTATTTAAAAAGGAAGAAAGATCTCAAACCAACAAACTAAATTTACACAATAAGAAACTGAATAACTCTGGCTATGTTAATTAATAAAAAAAAAATCCAACTTACTGAAATAAAGCAAGGACACTACTACCAACTTTATAGCAATAAAAAGGATGACAAAACAGTTACTATGAGCAGCTATATGCCAAAAATTTGGGTTATATAAGTGAAACAAATTCTGAGAAACATCCAACCTTCCAAAGCTGAAACGTAAAGGGTAAGAAATCTGAATAGACTTCTAACTGGCAAGGATACGAATCAAAAACCTCCCCAGGACCAGATGGCTTCAGTGGTAAATTCTATTCAACACTTTTTTAAAAAAAGAATTAACACCGATTCTTCTCAAACTCTTTTAAAAAACATTGAAGAGGAGAGAATATTTCTTAACTCATTCTGTGAGGCCAGTAGTATCCTTACACCAAAGCCAAAAACTATGGCAGACTGTTGAACACCGCAGGTTTAAACTGTGCGGGTCAACTGTGAATTGCAGTTCAAACAGGAGCTGTTCGCGAATCAACTGTAATCAAAAAGGTATCACCTAGTCATGGATTGGAAGACTTAATATTGTTAATATATCACTATGCCCAAAGCAATGCAATCCCTGTAAATCCAAGCAACATTTTTTTTATTTTTTGCAGAAATAGAACAACCCTTCCTAATATTCTTGTGGTAGCTCAAGAGTCTCTGTAGAACCAAAACAATCTTGAAAAATAAAAGTCGTGTTGGAGTCCTCACATGTACTAATTTTAATACTTACTACAATGCTACAGTAACCCAAACAGTATGTCCTAAACACAAACATCTAGACCAGCTGTCACCAACCGGCGGTCTGAGGCCCTCTTATGGTCCCTGAGGTCCAAAAGGTTGGATCCAGGCCACTGCGATGGAACAGAGTGCCCAGACATAAACCCTCGTACACAGGGTCAAGTGATTTTTGACAAGGGTGCCAAAACTATTCAGTAAGGAAAGGACAGTCTTTTCAACAAACGATGTAGGAGAAACTGCTATCTCCACATGCAAAAGGATAAAGTCGGATCCTTACTCAACACCATCTATAAAATAAAAAAACTCAAAAATGTATCAAAGACCTAAATGTAAGAGCTAAAGGCATAAAACTCTTAGAAGAAAATATAGAAGGGAAATTTCATGACATTGGATTTTGCAACGATTTCTTGGTTATGACACAGGCAATGATAGAAAAAACAGATAAGTTTTGGACTTCACCACAATTAAAAACTTTTGTGCATCAAAGGACACTGTCAAGAGGGTGAAAAAAGGTAACCTAGAGAATTAGAGAACATATCTGCAATGCATGCAGCTGAAAAGGGATTAATACCCAGAATATAAAAAACTCCTGCAGTTCAGTAGCAATACCAATAGAAAAACAAGGAAAGAACTTTGACATTTTTCCAATAGTATGCAGATAGCTAATAAGTACATGTTCAACCTCACTCATCATTAGGGGAATACAGATCAAAACCACAATGAGATACCACTGCACACTCATGAGGACGGCTATTCTCAATAAAGCAGAACATGAGCATTGGTGAGGACGTGGGGAAATTAGAACCTTCGTGAACTCTTGGTGGGAATATAAAACAGGGCAGCAGCCACTGCCGAACAAAAAATGAAGCACAGAATTACCACATAATCCAGTAACCCCACTTTTAACTCTTAACATCCAAAAGTATTTTGAAAGCAGGGGTTCCAACAGGTATTTTATACCAATGTCTACAGCAGCATTTTTCACCGAGCAGATCTGCATAGAGAGGAGGGGGGCGGACCGTCACTGCACAGCCCAGCCCGAGGCCTTTAGACCGGGAGCCTCTTGACACACTTGTGCGCTGGCAGCGGAAAAACCTCGAAGAACAATCCCGGGGCCGGGGCCTGTGCGGGCTGCGCACACCACGTGGCTCCTGGCATTGTGCCCAGTGAAAGTGCACACTCCCGGAGCGTGCGTGCTGCCTCGTTCCTAACTGCAGGCAGGGAAGAGGGCCCACTTGACCGATGAAGGTCACGGGCACAGCCGGATGCTCTTTTCGGAGGTTTGTAAAGCTGGGAGTGTGGAAACACAGAAGGAAGCTTGTTGTCTGTTGTCCTTTTAAGCCGGGTAAGGGGAGTCTATGTCAGAGGCCCTGGCTGGGAAAGGCGAAGTGAGGTACCATTGGCTTCAACTACTCTGATTTAAAAAACTCCCCAAGTTAAAAAAAAAAAAAAATGCCTGGGACCCGTTGTCAGAGGAGAAAAGAGAGAGGATTCAAAATAAACAATGATGTTTAAATGCACTTTTGTGTTTTTTTCCTCACTTGCATTTTAAGGCCAATGCTAATTGGAGAACAAAATGAAGGTACTAGACCAGCGGTTCTCAATCTGTGGGTCGAGACCCCTTTGGGGGTCGAATGATCCTTTCACAGGGGTCACCTCAGACCATCAGAAAACACCTGTTTCCCATGGTCTTAGGAACCAACACACCCGCTCCTCGGTGTAGCAAAGTGTAGCAATGTAGTTTATTTTTGTTATATGAAGACTGTTACCCATGCTACACCACGATTCAAGACAAAAAAATTTATTTATTTGTAATTAGAAATAAATATTTCACAATATATAATTACATACTGTTTTTGTGATTACTCACTATGCTTTAATTATGTTAAATTTGTAACAATGAAAATACACCCTGCATATCAGATATTTACATTACAGTTCATAACAGTAGCAAAATGACAGTGATGAAGTAGCAACGGAAATAATTTTATGGTTGGGGGTCACCACCCCATGAGGAGCTGTCTTAAAGGGTCACTGCATTAGGAAGGTTGAGAACCGCTGAACTAGACAGTTTGCATTGAAAATGTTTCCAGGGGTTTCAATACCAACAAAGCCCTCAGAATCCTGGAGCTGTAAATAAAAAGAGGTTGGGGTGTGTGCTCAGAGGAGGGGGATTATCTTTTCTATTTTAGGATTCATTACAGGTGTGGTTTCTAAGTTTTATGCTTGGCAGTTCCGTGCTCCCCAAACTGGGGGAGCTCAGGGACAGCTCGAGGGCTTTCTAAACCCCAAGTGGGACAGGGAAGAGTCATTTAAAATAGCCTATCTGTGTTAACATCAATTAAAATGTTTCAACATCAATTAAAATGTTTCATGGAAAAGAATGCAAAACAGGCATATGTCTTCTACACTGCTAAGAACAGAGGCTACACTTGATGGCAGCCAGGAGGCCGAGAAGCCAGCAGGCCTGACTCTGAGAGATAAAGCTGGAGATGGATGGGAAAATCCGCACCGGCGGGCCAGGCTGCTTACACCTCCGGGCCTCTGGGGCAGGCAGGAACCGGTCCTTTCGTGCAACAGAAAAATCCAAGAAGCCCAGCCCGCTCCAGGAGGTCCCGACCGCCATAACTCCTGCTTCCACTCACTGCACACTGACAGCCCTACACCATCTTTGCAGAACAGTCAACACGCATCTAACCCCTACCTCCTAGATGCCAGGCCCCTCACCATCAGGGTACTGTCATGTGGGCCTGCGGCATGGTTTTGAGTCACGGGCCACTCCCCTGGGTAAACCCTGGTCCCTCCTAACAGAAGAGGAGGCCCGGCAGCAGGCAGGCAGCCAAGGGGAAGGCAGGGGCGAGGTGGGGAGGCCTGGGCCTTGGGACAGAAGACCAAACGCCAGAGCTCACTCACAAATGCAAGGTCTCTCCAAGGACACAGGACTCTCCCAGAGGGGGTTTAAAGATGGGGGCTGGCCAACACCGGTTTGGCTCAGTGGATGATAAGAGCGTCCGTCTGCAGCCTGAAAGGTCCCAGGTTTGATTCTGGTCAAGGGCATGTATCTTGATTGTGGGCACGTCCCCAGTAGGGGGCGTGCAGGAGGCAGCTGATTGATGTCTCTCTCTCATCGATGTTTCTAACTTTCTATCCCTTTCCCTTCCTCTCTGTGAAAAAATCAATAAAATGTATTTTTTTAAAAAAAAATCTCATTAAAGAAGAAAAAAAAAAAAAAGATGGGGGCTGCCCAAACCACTGTGCTGCTGCATGGCAGGTTTGGGGGAACAAAAAAGGGGTCTGTGGGGAGGGATCCCCGCCCCCGCCCAGTCCTGAGGATACTGGAACAACTGGCAGGTCAAAAGACACTGGAGAGCTTGTTGCCCACACCCTGCCCTCCCCCCGACCCCCATCCCCACCCCTCTCACCCCCCACTCCCCGCTTCTGGGCTGTCCTAAAGCTCAGGCTTTAGAGCTCGCACCCAGGGATACAAAATGCTCTTCTGTCAATATTTTCAGTGCAACAGGCGACCAGAAAAGTGCACGTGTCTGGTGACATTTTCCAAACGGCACCCGCGCACTACAACCGGCACTTTCTATCGGTACACCTTCTACTGGACTTTCGACGTCCAGTCTTCAGGAATGCTACCTCGGAGACGACTCATTGTTCAACTAAGCAGGACCAACGCAGGCACCGCCTTTAAAACAGGGAGCCACTGCCCAAGGAGAGCAGCTGGGCACAGGGTACCCGCCGTGCACTGCCACAACCAACCGCACAAATCCCAGGACAGTCCCGTCCGCAGGCACTCCCAGGAGGCATCCATCAGCATGCATGCATCTTTTTTTTTGGGGGGGGGATAGAGGATGGGGGGCAATGCTGGTATTCCAGGAAGACCTGAAGGTGGTAAAGAACATACCTCTAGCCGAGACCGGTTTGGCTCAGTAGATAGAGCGTCGGCCTGCGGACTGAAAGGTCCCAGGTTCGATTCCAGTCAAGGGCCTGTACCTTGGTTGCCGGCACACCTCCAGTGGGGGGCGTGCAAGAGGCAGCTGATCGATGTTTCTCTCTCATTGATGTTTCTAACTCTCTATCCCTCTCCCTTCCTCTCTGTAAAAAATCAATAAAACATATTAAAAAAAAAAAAAAGAACATACCTCTACTGCTATCCCCTTTCCTGCAAGAAGCACATTCCAATAGATAGATTCTAAGTTCAGGAAGAAAAAGACACTGTTCCAATCCACTGATCATGAGCCCAAGTTCCAACCTGAGCAAAAAATGCTTTCTCTCAGCTAACACAACACAACAAAAAGAGACATGCCTGAAGAAAACAACATGGCAGAGGGTCCCCACCATGGAAAATCAGGCCCCTTTCCTTTTATGAGACAGAAAGCACGTGACAAAGGACAATAATTAAGAACAGTGTGGACTCCAATACAGGAATAAGGTATGTACCAGTATGTGCATATACCCCAAGACACTTACTGTAAAATTCCTTTAGTAATAAAAAAAAAAGTGTTGTTTCAGCAACAAAAAATTAACACATGGAATACACATCTACTCAATGAAATGCTGCAGTCATTAAACATGAAAGCTATCAAGACCTCCAAGCTACTGAGAAAGATAGTGTTGAAGGCACTAAAGAAAGAATCCAAACAGCAGTCATACCATAAAAGCTATGCAACAATGGTGACAGAACAAAGCCACTGGGTGGAACAATAACTAGAAAATGACACCCAGACGGTGGGTAGGTAGAGCAAGTAGCTCCATGTTTATTTCCATTTCAGCTTCTCTGAACCTGCCCTTTTTAAAAAACATATTCTATTGATTCTTACAGAAAAGAAGGGAGAGGGAGAGGGGTTAGAAACTTCGATGAGAGAGAAACACGATTAGCTGTCTCCTGTACAACCCCTCTCTACAGGGGATGTGCCTGTAACCAAGGTACATGCCCTTGACCAGAATCAAACCTGAACCTGAGACTCTTCAGTCTGCAGGCCAACGCTCCATCCACCGAGCCCAACCGGTTAGGGAAGCAGTTAAGAAACCCCTTAGTCACCTGCATGTGGCTCTCGAGCTGCGGTTTGCCGACCACTGGCTGGGGTTTACCATGCCATTTCTTACACAATGCAAAAACCCTGTGAAAATCATTGTCGTGTAAAAGCTTGGTGGACCTGATTCCTATTCTGAAGCTCACATCTGCAGACATCAGCCAAGGAAGCTTGTGCAAAGCGTAAGATCCCAGCCCTCCCAGCTGGAAGGAGAGAAGGTAATCAGGAGAAAAAAAACAGAAGTGCTGACACCCTTCGGCATGCCCCTGGTCATCTCAGTGGCACTATGTTGGGCAGAGACCTCTATAACCTCATCAATTTATTTCCGTGAAAATCTGGTAACCTGGTCAGGTTTGTGATTCCAATGGCAAGAGTCCGGCAGTGGCCCTGGGAACTGAATCCTGGCTCGGCTCCTGCCTTGCTGGTTGCCTGAAGCTAATTGCTCAATTTCACCTTATCTCTAGAATGCAGATAACGCTACCCACTTCAGAGAATTACAGTGAAGATTAAGTCCGATAACCTTAAGTACCTAGCACAGCCTGACTTTTAAAAGGAAGTGATCTTTTCCTAGGGTGGGGGTGGGGAGGGGGAAGGTTGGGAAGAATGGCTGTTTTAAAAAACATATTTTTATTGATTTCAGAGAGGGAGAGAGAGAAACGCCAATAATGAGAGAATCATGGATCAGCTGCCTCCTGCACGCCCCACACTGGGGACTGAGCCCACCACCCAGGCATGTGCTCCGACAGGGAATCAAAGGGTAACCTCCTGATCCCATCGGTCCATGCTCAACCCCTGAGCCACGTCCAGCTGTGCGGAAGGATGGCTCTTAACACCTCCTTCTCCCCAACCAAAGGCCACGGAGGTGCCCACAGCACAGAGCAGAAGCCAGCTGGGCCTGGCAAAGGCAGAACAGCCAAGAGCCTTCCCTTCTGCCAGCATCACGCACAGTCCCTAGCGCAGAGCTGCTGCTTCAAGAACACCTGATAAACAACCAACCCAGAAAGCAGGAGCCCTCACCAGCTGATGAACTGGAGGGGGCGGGGGGAGAGGAGGGGGGAGACACAAACAACAAAACAGCCAGTAAACATCAAACTCTGCCTCCAGGCCAGTGGTTCTCAACCTTTCTAATGCCTGGACCCTTGAATACAGTTCCTCATGTTATGGTGACCCCCAACCATAAAATTATTTTCGTTGCTGTAATTTTGCTACTGTTAATGAATCATAATGTAAATATCTGTATTTTCCGATGGCTTTAGGCGACCCCTGTGTTTTGGTGGTTCGATGCCGGGATTTTGACCCACAGGTTGAGACCCGCTGCTCCAGGCCCTATTTTTTGCAGTTTAGGGAGGGCAGTGGAAGACAAACTTTCCTGTGTGTTAACTTCAGCTCTATTTACCAAATATGCCTCTGAACGGTACTACTTTAAAACACTCAGAAACCACTGCTTTTCATAAACAAAGAGGGAGAAGAAAAAAAAAAAAGGCCCCACTATTATTTTCTTATCTCTACCCATCCCCGAAGTTGCTTAAAACAATTCCACTTTGGTCAATAAAGCTAGGATGAGTCTTTACAAAGCAAAACTGCATCCCGAAGGTAAGAATTCTAAACTGTAACTCAGACAGTGCCGACGGGTCAAGAACTCTCAGCAGCACTTTAAAACGAACATGCCGGGACTGTTCTATTCAAATGGCTTTATTGATCTTTTCATTAATTGGGTGTCAGGTTAATAAATGTTTTAAGGTCACCTAACTATGTGCCATGGATCTCTGTCCTGTATACCTGAGCAAGGCAGAAATGCTCTTCTCTGAGGTTTCTCCCATCACTAAAAATTCAGTTCCTGAATTGACGAGTCAGTTGTTTATCAAAACCACCACCAGTAGCCTTTTCAATATGGAACTATAAAAGTGGCAAACCATTGCGCTGTCCTTCCAAGATGACACCCCCCTCCTGCCACCATGACCTTCTGGGGGTTTGGGCACAGCTTGTTTTTTAAAAGGATTGGAGATTTTTTAAAATATATATATTCTATTGACTCTTTACAGAGAGGAAGGGAGAGGGATACGGTCAGAAACATCGATGAGAAAGAAACATCGACCAGTTGCCTCCTGCATGTCCTCTACTGGGGATGTGCCCGAAACCAAGGTACACGCCCTTGACTGGAATCGAACCTGGGACCTTTCAGTCCGAAGGTGGACGCTCTATCCACTGACCAAACCGGTTAGGGCAGCAGTTCTCAACCTGTGGGCCCACTATCAGGGTTGCCTAAGACCATCTGAAAACACAGATATTTACATTACGATTTATTGACAGTAGAAGAATTCAGTTATGAAGTAGCAACACAAATAACTTTATGGTGGGGGTCACGACAACACGAGGAACTGTATTAAAGGGCCGTGGCATTAGGAAGGTTGAGAACCACTAGGTTAGGGCATCGGCACAAATTTTAAACTGGGTACAAACTTTGTAGCTATGAGGTCAATACCCAGGAAAATTCTTTACCCCTGCAACAGCATGCCTACTCATGAGAACACTGAGCATCATGTCCTTCTCTAAGGGACCACACCGCTCCCTGAAATTAGGAGACGTAAAAGACAGCACGGACATTCAGGACCTCTCTCTCTGCCAGAAAGCTGAGGCCGCTCATCCTCAGCTCCTGTGACCTGCACTGCTGAGTGCTCTCAGGACGGGACAACCTACTGGGTAGTATTCCTGTCATCCAATATGAAGCCACAAAGACACAGTGACCAGCCCAACGAGGACTACAGCCACGGGAGGTGTGATCACTGTCAGAGAACATCAACTCCAGCCCGCTGGTGAGGATTCAAAAGGAGGAGAAGGGAGGATTCAGGAGGAGGATGGAGGATCCGGAGGAGGATGGAGGAAGAAGATAGAGGAGCAAGAAGAAGATGGAGGAGAAGAAGGAGGAGGAGGAGGTGGAGGAGGAGAAGGGGAAAAGTGGTATGGTCCAATGTTTCTGAGTGTCTACCTAGGAACCAAGAGATCACTGGTTGGATTCCTGGTCAGGACACGTGCCCAGGTTATGGGCTTCATCCCCCATAGGAGGCGTGCAGGATGCAGCCAATGATGATGTTTTCCTCTCTCATTGATATTTCTCTCCCTTTTTCTCTCTCAACGTCCATAAAACACAGTTCCTAAAACAAGAGTCTAGAGAGGAATTCAGGGTTTAAATGAGTCTCCTGCCCCCTCCTCCCTGCCTCTTTCCCTCTACTCAGAGCACGAGGCCTCCTGTCTTGCCGAACCCCTCCCACCTCTGAGCTTTGCAGGGGATGGAAATCTTATTGACTGCACGTGTGAGATGAAACCCACTGCACACTGCGCGGAGACTCAGCTCAGTAACCCGCTGCAGGCAGTGCCCACACTGCTTCATTCACAGGCCTGTCACAGAGGGGGTGGGGGGGCGGAGGGAATAACCACAGGGCTTTCGCATCTTGCTGCTCCTGAACTGCTCAGTAAGTCTCTTATCTGCAGTGGATCTTGTATAACCCCCAGAACCATCCTCCTCTCATTTAAATTAAGGAGACCATCATCTGCTCGCACTTAAATTAGGAACAGCAACACTTCCACCGGGAAAAATCAAATCTTAAACCTGTCCTGCCAGGTAGGAGACTGTTAGTAAAGAAAAAAAAAAACACAAAACATCTGATCACCTTACACTCAGTCATTGGCCCTAACTGAGCCTCAGGTGTGGGAAAGCATTTGTGGGTCACCCCCACGTGGCAAACAGCTTGACACTTCAGAGCTACCAAAATTTAGCCTCCTAAGGCCACAGAAAAGTGCCCCCTTCCTATACATGTTGGGCCATTCTGCACATCCTAAGCATGAACTGTGTCAAGTGGTAGGAGTAAGACCTCAGAAAAAAACAGGAGGATTCAGGCAGGAGTGATACATTATCAAGAGGTGGTTACTGGTGACATTCACCAGGGGCTCCTTCTTAAATCTTGGAGACGCCTGAGCCTCCTAGAAGCACAGAATACTTACTAATTAGATGGTAAAGAGCAACAGCAAAAAAAAAAAAAAAAAAAGTGTAATCTAACCCTGATTCAGTCCTTCTTAGCCACGAGTTACTTGTCTTTCTTGCTTATCATACCTCCCTCACTGGGGAGATCTTAAACTATGACCCTTTCTTATTAACATCCACAACAGATCTAAGAAAAGCCTTCCAGAAAGTACTGCCCAGCCAAACTGCCCACGGCTGGCTCTGCCTTTACTTGGCCGCAGGACTTGGGCAGGTGACAGGGGCGTGGGCTCTGGCACCCACGCTCCGGCTCTTTCTAGTCTCCCAACCCCCAGCCCGGCACTCAGGTGCAGCAGCAGGAGGCAAACAGCAGCCAGAGGGAGGGTGCAAGGTGTGGAGGCTGTGAGTCAGAGGCCTCCCCAAAAGCCAGAAAGAAAAAAAAAAAAAACACCAAAAAAATCCCCAACACTTCATACAAAGTATCTTGGGCTCAAGCTGCTTCCTTCCCTTTTTAAAAGTTTTATTTTTAGTTCATTTGAAGAAGAAAAGTGTTTCCTGCTTACCTGCGGGGGGAAGAAGTACCTTCCCTACTAGAAAGCAGAGAAAAAGGCTCTTTGGAGAAGTCAGAGGGGAAAGCTGGAGCCTCCTCCTTCACCTTCCCAGCTCCCACTGAAACCGGGGGAGCGACTTCCTCTCCGGAGCGGATCACCGGGGCTTTTAAAAGCCACTTAAGACCCTGACGCGTTAATTGGGGTCGTGCTGCGTATACGGTTTGGAGGAGGGGGGGATCTCGGGGCTTTTTGTTTTGTAATTTGGCCTAATGACGTTGCCATCCCCACCCCCCACTCCTCCCCTCCTCCCCGTGGTTACAAATTCCTTGGAAACATTGACCCAAGTTCTAGAACCGACACGAGAGCGAAGGTTCCTCTTGCAAACGCCGCTCTCCGGGTGCAACTGGCCTGACCCTCAACCGTTGTTTTTGTGTTTTTTGTTTTTGCTTTTAAAGAAAAATTACGCTTTTCTTAAACTTCCTTACGCCTGCGCCCATTCCGAGAGAAAAGAGGGGGGCGCGCGCCAGCAAAGCTCCCCACTGCAGCCCCGCTGCCCCGAGCGCACCCCAACGCCCAGCGCGGCGCCTCTGCAGCCTCCCCGCCCCCCGAAATGCCTCCGGTCCTGGGGGGCTCGCCTCTGCCGCCGCCGCCGCCGCGGGCCTGGGACCCTGCGCACCGACCGGGCACGGAGGCCACGGCCCGGGCGCGCGGCCGCCACCGCCAGCCTCGGCGCACACCTGGGAGGCGGCACGCCCACCGCGGGGTCCGCGGCTCGGGGCGCGCCCGGTGCACCCCTCCGCGGCCCGGGGCCACGTTCCCAGCCGCGCGCGGAGAGAGTGGGGGGAAGGCGGGGCGGCGGCGGCGGCAGAGGCGAGCGGCCGGGCGCCTCCCTACCTGAGCGCGGGCCCCCCGCTCCATGCTGCCGGCCGGGCCGGGCTGCAGCCTCCTCCGCGCGCGCGCGCCGCCCGGAGCCGCCCCCGCCGCTGGCCAGCGCCCGGCGAACGCCCGCGGCCGCGCAGCCCGCGCGCAGCGCCCGCAGCACCGCCCGGCCGCCCGCCCGGGGAGGGCGCACTCGGCGCCGGGACGCGGGGGGGAGCGCGCCGCTCCGTCCCGGGGGCGCCGCCGCCAGGAGCCGCGGGGCTTGGGCCCCGGGTCCAACCTTGGTGACCGGGGGACTTGGCTTCGCGGGCGGCGCGAGAGGGGGCCGCGGAGGGGCGCGGCCTGGGGCGGCTGCCGGCCTCGGGGCGCCGGGCTCCCCCCCTGCGGCCGAGGGCGCGAGTGGAGCCGTCCGGCCGGGGTTCGCGCGGGAGAAATGAAAGGGGCCGGGCCGGCCCGGGGCAGCCTCCAGCTGGCACGCCGCTCGCCGCGCCTGGCGCTGCGCGCGGATGTTTGCAGGGCGGTGGGCGTCTCCGGGGCCGCTCCAGCCAGAACTTGCCGGGTTTTGTTGTCGCAAAGGGGCGTTGGGTGCCGCCTTCCGGAACACATGCAGCCGGCGCTCCTTTTGCAAAAAGTTGCAAGCTCCCCCTGGAACTTCAGACGGCCTTTGCTACCCATGGCGGGCCTCCGAGGCTGTTAGGCAGGGTGCTCCAGCGACCAGGAAGGCTGATTAACTTAACAGATATTGGCTGGGCACCTACCGTGTGCCAGGCCGTGTGTTAGGCAATGATTTTGTTCACATGGTTGAACAGAAAAAACAGGTCCTTGCTGGGTTGGAGAGGACAGTCAGGGAGCCAGCCACCTACAAGATATAAACATAATAGGGATGCAAATAAGGGTAATAATGTAGTTGGTAATCGTTTTAATAACTTAACAATGAATTCAAGTAATGCCATTCATCAATAATGGTGATAATAATAAGTTCAATAACAATGATGCAAATAAATGTTAAGTTTGGAGCTATGATGGGTGTGCAAAGTAAGGGGACTTCTCTCTGCACCAGGCAGAGAAGACTCCTGCAGTTTGGATACAAAGAGTGAAGAATTAAGTGGGTGGAAATTGTGAAGATCTTGAAGCAGGTTCTGCAGAGGGAGGGTGGTGGAAGTCCTGAAAGTGTGGCAGGTTTGCCAGCCAGATTGAAAGCCTGTTTAGGCGTGGATCACGAGCTCATAGAGGGTAGTACCCTCTGTCTGCGTGAGACCTTCTGCAGGCCTTGTTGGCTGCTTGGGATCTGAGCATTTTCGTCTTCTCCTTTTCGAAGGAGTGGGTGAACTTGGTCAAACTTTTGCTCAAGCTTAAGGAGAAAATATCTGGGCACTGCTTTCTTCTTTCCTTAGTTCTGCAAACATGTGCCCTCAGCAGTCAGACCCTCGAAGTAGTAAGATAATCAAACCCTGATCGAAGAAAATGCTTCGTTCTCTTTTTATTGGATTATAACCACTCTCAGTTTTACTATGTGTTACAGTCTTCCTCCACATGCAGTTTCTCCTTGAATTCGCCCAGCATTCCTCCAGGTTCTTATTACCTACACATTTTTAAAATAAGGAAACAGAATGGAGGAAGAAAGACACCTGCCACCCTGCCGTAAGCAACAGCTGCTGCGGTTGCCAAACTGGAAACCATTCCTCGTGCCTGCAGACTCAGCCTTCCCACCATTGTTCTTGACTTTTTCCTTGTTGGCTGCCAGGAAGCTCAGAGCATGATGTAGTCAATCAAAACGTTTTGCCTTTTTTTTGGGGGGGGGGGGGTAATAATTGCTTTCCGATGAGCAAGTGATCTTATTTTTATTTATTTCTGCTCTTTGTAGGTTTCACCAAATCCCTTTGGGAATGTGAAGTAGGCCAAATTGTGTAAAGCACTTGAAGTCACCGACTTCATACTTGGAAACCGGTAACTGCTTTAGAAATGTGCTGTAGCCAGTCCTACGTCTTCCAGTGGCAACCTGGAAACTTTCTGGCTTTGCCAAAGTACTTGAATGGTACTTAGGAAGTGATTCTATAATGCTGTGTTTTGTTTCCAGATTTGGGTTCCCCTCTGTTGAGGGAAATCCCTTTGGACCCAGAGCGTTTTAATATCCTGTGATAATCCTTCCTCCTCAGGTTGCTGATGCGACGAACAAGATGTGCACATTGAGTTTCAGCATGGCACGGCCAGAGTGACTGTTTGCACACCATACCTTCCAGAAGCAATGGTATCCATGTCCCAACCGAGGAAAAGCAGACATAATGTTTGCAAAATGCTTTTAAGACGTCCCTGCCTAGAAACCTATGCGTGCTTCCTTTATAAAATGACATGAAAATAGCTGTCACTGGACTGTCAGCCCCAGCCCACAATGTTTGCTCCGTAAAAGGAATCCCACTATCTCCTCTCTGTGGGTAGCTCTGCCCTCCCCTCAGAGCTTAGCTGTGGGCAAACTGCTCAGTCTATCCTTCCTCACAGTGAGCTGCGCCAATTTGGTGTTCCAGACAAGCCAGCCAAGACTCTCCCTGTGCCGGAGAGCTGGAAGCATTGTGGGTAATGACTCTCCCTGTGCCAGAGAGCTGGAAGCATTGTGGGTAATGACTCTCCCTGTGCCGGAGAGCTGGAAGCATTGTGGGTAATACCTGTTTAGCAGTGTACATGGTCGTGAATAAATCAAGGACCGTTAAGCAAGCTAACATCCCTGGTCGTTCTCTATCTCAGGGTGCCTTGAAACTGCCATGTCCCTGTGATTAAATAAAAACCTCTCCTAGGAAGGGAAGGCATTCCTACATTTGAAACACGAGAGATAATTTTTCCAAGTTGTTGCAAAATGAAAAATCTAGAATTGAGTCTCTTGCAGCAGAATTCTTTAACAGTGACTGGGTGCCTTTCTGGAAAGTTCTTATTACAGTCTGGTATTCCATCTTCCTGACTTTGCATGCAAAGACAATATTGTCACAGCCATGCAACTTAAAAAGCATTCTGATGATAACCACTTGAATGGCTGTGGAGAAAAGGACCCCATAACCCAACTTCGATGCTTCATATCTATTGGGTCAGAAAAGCACACCCCGTAATAAAGCTGTCATGCCCGCAGTGCTCCCAAAAAGTCAGTAGGAACAGTGGCATCGAGAATGGCAGCTACTCACGGAGCACCGGCCGTGCACCAGGCCCTGTGCTGGTTTATCACTGCATGTTTCTCATTTAACCAGTCAGCTGTGACCGTGACCCATCTGCTCCTGGAAACCGTGCCGTGAACATCAATGAAGCAATATTTCCAAAGTATTTGGAATTTCTTAGGGCTGCTATGTAAACTCTACGTGTGATTAACGCAGCCCATATGCCATAGGTTTTTGCAAAGTATGTAACTAATAATAGAGACTTTGCACATAAAATATGATTATAACTAGGCAGTGACAGCAAATGGATAGAAATTAGAAAGATTATCCAAGAAGTCTAAACTCTCTAAAAACATGTATATAGGGTGGGGCAAAAAGTGGGTTTCCAGATGTGAGAATGTAAAGTACAGTTTATTCTTGCACTATTATTTATGAATTCTTGTATTATTTTCCATACAAACAGTTGTAAACACACTTTTGTCCCACCCCACTGTGTTACAAAAGAAAATGATAAATTTCTAACTTGTGGTACCAGCAAAAGTACTGTGGTACATAACTTTTTAAAGAACTGAGATTTTTCATTATGAATTATATAGGTAGCATATTTTTAAGAAAACCAAATCTATAAAATATCAACATAGAGTTCAGATTAAACCTATAAAAATAACTTTTAAATTACTTCTTAAATGACAAAAAGTCATAAGACATTTCATTAGAATATTTTTAAAGCAGGGTTTATTTTCAAATTTTGTCAAAACTAATATAACCAACTATCTAGTGTTCAGAAAAGAATTTCAAAGTATCAGTATTCATTACAGTATTATTAAGGAAACATTACCACTTTACTTATGGTCAGCAACTCTATTATTTGCTAACTCTGATTATTTGGCAAGCTTTAGAGAACTGTGGGAAATTTGGAATCAGAAATGTAAAACTTTTCTAAATAGTTGGCTCTACAAATACTTTGTATTACTACTAGACACTGAGTGGCCAGATTGTTATGGTCTCTGAATGCATAATAATCTGGCCACTCAGAATATATGTATTAGAGGCCCAGTGCATGAATTTGTGCATGGGTGAGGTTCGGCCAGCCTGGCCAGGGGTAGGGGACATGGGCTGTTGGCCAGCCTGCATACTGGTCAAACTCCTAGTTGAGCGGACAATTTGCATATTAGCCTTTCATTATATAAGATATACTGAATGGCTAGGTTATTATACATTCAGAGATCATAATAATCTGGCCACTCAGTGTAGATGGTGGGGGGAACCCACAACTTTCTAGATTTTGTGGAATTTCCAAAGTTGTTACAGACTTACCCTTTTGTCCTGGGAATAATTGAGTTTTATATGCTAGTGGTAATGCGGGATCATATTTTCAATAGTTATGGAGTCGTTGATTTTAAGCCTCCAGATGATTCTAACGAGCAGGTATGTTTGCAAACATTGCTCTAGTCGAGCTCAGTGGTTTGCAAAGTGGGTCTTAGGACCACCAGAAGCAGCAGCAGCAGCAAACCTGAGCTCTGATAAGTCCACATTCATGGACCCCACCCCAGACTTACTTAATGGAAACTCGGAGGGTGGAACTCGGCAGTCTGGGTTTTAACACCATCCAGTGTTTCTGGTCCTGGTGGTTGTAATCCAAGGTTGATTGCTCATCAGTGGGGTGACTTTGGCACTCACCCCTGGATTTCATTTTTCTCATCTGTAAAACGTGGACACTACAGACCTGTTCAATCCATGCAACAGTATTCCTACCAAAAAGGAATATGTAGTATCAGATGTGATTGTAATTTATTAAGCCTAGAGTGGTGGGCACTTGTAATGAGTATGAGCAGTGATAATCCTCCTGTTTGTTGGACACTAACCACGTTCCAGAAGCTGTGGATGCATTGTTTCGCCCAGTCGCCACCGCAAATGTGCGATGGGCATAATACTATCTGCATTGTTCAGACGAGGAAGCTGAGGCTCTGGGGCTTTAAGAAACTTGCTCACAGCGACCCAGCAGAGCCAAACTAGAACCAAGATGGGTTCTACTACAAAGCTAACGCTATGCTCTCACCTTTTTGTCATTATTCAGATAACTTGGGGGGTGGGAGGGAGGTAAATCCAATTTTTAATTTTAAAAAATGGGAACTGCCGTAGCTGGTTTGGCTCAGTGGATAGAGGGTCGGCCTGCAGACTGAGGGGTACCAGGTTCAGTTCCGGTCAGGGGCATGTACCTTGGTTGCGGGCACACCCCCAGTGGGAGGAGTGCAGGAGGCAGCTGATCGATGTTTCTCTCTCATCTATGTTTCTGACTCTCTGTCCCTCTCCCTTCCTCTGTAAAAAATCAATAAAATATATTTTTTTAAAAAAAATGGGAAGTAGGCTCTTTATGAACCATCATCCCAACTTACTTAATGCATCTAGGATTCTGAGTCTTCTCCCCTTTTGTTTGTGAACGTAACTACTTTTCCATTTGTAGGCCATTTTTACCAGGTGTTCCTCCATTCACTTAAAGAGTCTCTTCCCCTACCAGCCCCCACCCCCCTACCCAGTCTCCCTCTTCCTGAATCTACATGTGGTCCAGACTGCAATGCGGCTAAATTGTCCCAGGTGGTTCCTCTCAGGCCTGTAACGGCTTTCAGCTCCGGCCTACTTATCACGTCTGGATACTTTTATAGCTTTGCAGTCCAAATGAGCTCCTGACCTTGCCCACTGTGGCCCCGCCCCAGGAAATCTCTGACAACATAAAACCCAAGGTCTCATCTTAAGACTATGTGATGAAACCCATAACCGTAAATCCCCAGCCGGGCTCGGGAAACGGAGTGCGACGAGACTTGGGCACCTCCGACTGTTATTCCCCAAGCAAATCCTTATCTGGACGTGAAATATGGACAGATCCTCCTCCGCTCCGCAGGCGTGTTAAATACGGCTTGTTACAGAATGTCATCTGGCAGGCGCACTCCTCTTACACGCAGGAGGTGGGCTGTTTCCATCAGACACGGACCGAGTACATGGAAATGCTGTGTCTTGAGTCTTTCTGGTTTTTTAAAGAAAAGCAACATGTCAGCTTCGCTGCCTCTTCCCTACAAATGCTCCCCCTCCATCTTCCTCTCCCCCAAACACTTTAAAACTATCAAGCCTTTTATAGACCAGACCTCGCTGTCAGTGCTCCGAGGGGCTCAGGAAAGGCTGGGAGGATTTCCTAGGTAAGGTGGCATCCCTTTGGCAATTCTTCGGGACATTTAGGGCCTAGACAGAACCTATTACACTTCAAACTTGAAACATGCTTCCCAAACTAGGAAGAAAAGCAAAGTAATCGAACAGAAACCATCACCAGCATCACCATCCATGGAGTTTTCCTTTTTCGGAAACTGCCTATTGATGGTTAGCGTCTGGGGCGGTACTCACAGCCTGAAGACGTTCTGAGAGAAGGTAAAGCAGTCTCTACGTTACACCCAAAAGGGGAGTTCAGCCACAAGGTTGACAGAAAAGGCAATGCAAACACACCACTTATTTGACTTCCTAAATTTATCTTTTGCTTCCTACTCGTCCCTTACAAAAAAGCAACATAGTGTGGTCCCGTGTCAATTAGCCCATCTTTATTTTTTTTAATATATTTTAGTGATTTTTTTTTTTACAGAGAGGGAGGGAGAGGGATAGAGAGTTAGAAACATCGATCAGCTGCCTCCTGAACACCCCCAATTGGATTTGTAGGGTACATGCCCTTGACTGGAATCGAACCTGGAACCTTCATTCCGCAGGCCAGGTTCTAGCCACTGAGCCAAACCAGTTAGGGCAATTGGCCCATCTTTAAACAGATTGCTTCCATCTTGTCCTCTCTGGGGACAGAAATAAGATTGCACTATGCCTCTAAAAGTGTCATTTTTAGTTGACATATTAGGACGTTTGTAGATTTACACGCAGTTGTAAGAACTGCATGTTGCCCAGTTTCCCTCAATAGTAACATTTTGGGGAGCAATGGACACTGTCCCGTCCAGGATCCTGATACGGATGAATTCACGACCAATTCGGATTCCCCTACTTTGCTCTGTACGTGTGCATTTAGTTCTATACAGTTTTGTCACCATGTGCAGGTGTGTGCACACATTACCACTCTCAAGATACTGCACCAACATAGCAAGGACCCCTCCTACACACAGTCTCTCTGTATTACTTCTTACAACTTCATTTGAATCTACAATGGTCTCAATAGTTCAACTAAATATGACACTTCATTTTTTAAAAATTCTTAAATCTTTATTGTTGAAAGTATTACAGATGTCCCCTCTTTCCCACATTGACTCCTCCTAGCCCACCCCAGGTCTCCACCACCCTATTGTCTGTGTCCATGGGTTATGCATATATGCATTTAAATCCTTTGGTTGATCTCTTCCCTCTTACCACCTCCCCTTCCTTTGGAGATTCGACAATCTGTTCTACTTTCTGTCCCCGGAGAGGACAAAAGAAGAAACATCTATTAAAAATGGATCTTTGACACAGGACCACAGCTCTGAATCACAGCCTTGCTTTTCACCCTATTCCTCTCCTCATCTTAGTGACTTCAAGGGCTGTTGCTTGACAGTCTCACATGTTATGTCAATCAGAGTCCAGTCAGGCAACAGGAGCCCTGCCCATTATCTGAGCAGAGAGAATTGGATGTGAAGCACGTTTAGCTAGGTATAAAATCCGCAACAGAGAAATGAAAGCGTAGAAGGAGAACACGAAGGTATCGCAGAGACAGCAGCTGCTGTAGTAGCCACCACTCGAGGAACTGGGTGGAGGGGAGGGGGAACTCTGATTGTCAAAATCAGACCCTCAGAGGAGGCCCTGCCCAGCTGAAACACCTCTGAAGCACAGACCTCCTGGGCGGGCTCCATAAAGCCGGTTCTGCACGTATTAGAAAACCTCCCCATGGACTGTTTTTGCTGTGGGGAGGAGCTGGTGCCTGCGTGAAGAGACGCTGCTGGGGTAACATAGATAGAAACAGGGAACAGAGGGGAAGGAGCAAGGTCCTCCTTCCTCCTCCAGCTCTGTCGTCTCACCCTAGACTGCCCTATTGGCAGAGCGTAATAGGGAGCCATGTGGCCAAGGAAAAATGATTTGCAAAGTCCCAGGCCTGGCATCACAAGGAGGAAAGATAGACGATGAGTTTTGAGCTGTGAGACAACGCCCTTAACCTTGGCATTACTGATACCTGCATCATCTCTGAAATAATAATTCCAAGCATCTCACTCTTTGACCACTGCCTCCCCTACCACGGTTTACCTTCTCTAAGACTTCCAGAATTCTACACCATGGTCATCACTTCCTTACCTTGAACTCCCTGGCTTTTCTCTCCTTGTGTCTGACCTGCCCATCAAAATACCTTCCCTAATTAATCCCCAACAATCCAACCTCCGCGTGCCTGCACCACAGTAGCGAGCTCTCCCTGAAGAGGGACGGGGAGAGCTCAGCAGTGAGGCACACACAGATGCCCCAGGGCCCCAGACACGCCTGGTTGTCCACCTGTCTGGTCGCTTCACCTCCTCAGAGGGTTCCCCGGAGGAGGGGGACTGCACTGAGATGGACGGTCTCTGCTCTGTCCCATCTGGCCACGTCCTCTCTGCTGGGAATTGTGGGATTGAATTGGACACAGTCTGCAGTTTGGTTCATGTTGAGTTTGGTCTCACTCTCGCTCCTCACCCCTCCTCTGTTCTATTTCGAAGGGGCAGCAGGAAGGTAAAGAAGGGGAGGCTGGGGGCTTCTGGGTGGAGACAGGATGGTCTTGGTGCCACTGAAGGAGCTGAGCTGGTGGCAGGAACACAGTCTCCCCTCAACTTCCCCGTGGCTCTCCCAGGGGTGCGAGATCTGCGCTGAGGGCAGGGTGACCCAGGACAGAGTTCCCTGGTCTCTCAGAACCGCACAGCCAAGGTGGCCCGTGTCCCTGAGGAGCCCTGAAGTGAGGAAAGGCCTCAAGTTTGGGAGGTGGGCCAGCTGTCTTGGGTGAAGGCCAATCTCAAACGCCTGCAGCCACAGCGGCAGGACAGGTTGAGTGGACCTTCCTGCCCTACAGCCTGCGGACATGGCAGCCTCCGGAGTGATCTGTGGCCTGAGCCACTCGCTCAGCGTCTGTAAGCCCCCACCAGGCTTCTGATTGGCGATTTCCGGGCAGAAGTCGGATCACGGCTGGTTTATTATATGTGGGAGGGAATGAGAATAAACCTGAGAGAGGTTTTAATGGATGCGGCTCTACCTGTATGACTGATTTGAAAAAGAGGGAGGTAGATTACAAAGAAAAAAAATCTATTATTTTTTTTTCTTAAAAAATATGAGTTACAGCCAAAACTGGTTTGGCTCAGTGGATAGAGCGTCGGCCTGTGGACTGAAAGGTTCCAGGTTTGATTCTGGTCAAGGGCATGTATCCTGATTGCGGGCATATCCCCAGTAGGGGCGTGCAGGAGGTGGCTGATGGATGTCTCTCTCTCATCGATGGTTCTAACTATCCCTCTCCCTTCCTCTCTATAAAAAATCAATAAAATATATTTTTTAAAAATATGAGTTACAGCTATAATACATGAACACATTCTTACGAAATAAACTGTAGAGATAAATAGAGAGTAAAATCTTAAAGTTCCTCTTCATTCCTGTCACTGCCCACACACATCAACTCCCAGAGGGCAGCTGGGTCAGTGATGTGTGTGTCTACCCGGTCCTTTGGGGTGCATTTACATATGTGTCACATGATTAGTTTTAAATAGAGTTCTGGTTGTTTTTTAATCCTCACCTGAAAGTATGTTTTTATGAATTTAGCTGGCTGCCTCCCACACATGCCCCGACAAGGGATCACATTCGCAATCTAGATATGTGCCCTGACCAGGAATCGAACCCACAACCTTTTGGTGTCTGGGACGATGCTCCAACTAATGGAGCCACCCAGTCAGAGCTAGAGTTTGTGTTCTGATGTGTGCGAGTCAATCTTCCTGTTCTTTTCAGATGAGAACTTCCAGCTTCAGAAAACAGAGTGGCGTCCCTGGAACCGTGGGGCTTGGGGAAGCTGAGGTTTCAACAACAGACTCAGAGCTCAGGGTTCAGGGTTCAGGGCCTCAGACCCACTTTTCTCTGTGGCAAAGACGCTTGTTTTCTAAGCGGAAAGTTAGCCACTCGGTACTGTTTTGCCACTTCCCATGAGTCCATAATTATTTCAATTTGTAAAAAAATAAAATAAAAGATCATTTTTTAAAAGCCAACATGTGGCTCAGCCTATTTTCTCTCCCCTGACCCTGCCATTTCGGAGCGTGGGGCACAGCGGATCTCCCACTGCCGGGTACCTGGGTTCTGGCGATGGGGGAGCCTCCGGCCTACCCACGGCGGACGGACGGGTTGCATCTGTGAGAAATCACTTTACTGGGTTCAGCAAAAGCACCACCACAGCACCAGCAAACAAAAACACAGGCAGACTGAGATTCTCCTCTTGGTCTCCGCTTTCTCTTGGAAAAGCCACCTGCCACTCAGGCCGCTTGTGCAGAGGCCCCGTTGGGAGCTGAAGTATTGGCCCCCAGCCAGTGTGAAACAGACACTGCCAAGGTCCGGGTGGGAGCTGAGGAGCCGACCTTCCTGCCCTACAGCCTGCGGGAGGACATGGCAGCCTCAGGAGCGATCTGTGGCCTGAGCCACTCAGCGCAGCCTCTCCCAGATTCCTGTCCCCCGAAACTGCAGGAGATGGACGCGTGCTTCTTCTTCTTTTCTTAAAAAATAATATATATTTTATTGGTTTTTTTTTACAGAGAGGAAAGGAGAGAGATAGAGAATTAGAAACATCAATGAGACAGACATCGATCAGCCGCCTCCTGCACGCTCCCTACTGGGGATGTGCCCGCCACCAGGATACATGCCCTTGACCAGAATCGAACCGTCCGCAGGCCTATGCTCTATCCACTGAGCCAAACCAGTTTCGGCCACGAGTGCTTCTTAAAGCTGCTAAATTTGAGGGTACCTTGTCAGGCAGCAAAAAAAATATCACCCAACACATGTGAAGGCTCAAGCTGTGACTTTCCAGGGCCCCCCACACTATTGTGTTTGTGTTGTCTTCCACCATAAAGACTAAAAATTCTATTGTGCAGTGTTCACACAGAAAAATGATAGGATAGAAAGTTGAGGAGATCCATGTACGTGTGGGACTTTAGTCTATGATTAAAAAAAAAAATCAGTATTTAAAACTAATGCAGGCCCTAGCCAGTTGCCCAGTGGATAGAGCATCGGCCTGCGGACCACAGTGTCCCGGGTTCAATTCCGGTCAAGGGGCACATACCTTGGTTGCAGGCTCCGCCCCAGCCCCAGGCAATGGTCAGGTGCATGCAGGGGGCAACCAATCTATGTGTTTCTCTCACGTCGATATTTCTCTCTTTCTTTCCCTCTCTCTTCCACTTTCTCTGCAAATCAATGGGGAAATATCCTCTGGTGAGGATTAAAAAACACACAATTAATGTAGAATGGAATGACCAGCAGCAAATATTGTTGGGACAACTGGTGAATTTTTTTTTTTTTGGGGGGGATGTTTGATGTTAAATTAACAAGTTTAATTATATAAAAAAAATTGTTAATTCCATACAATAAATTACCACAGCGAAGCCGGAAGATAGGCAACCTTTCAAAGCTGCTTTTCCCTCTGCCAGAGCTCCGGGAAAACAGTGGTGAAGACACGGGCCTCTGCGTTTGCCCATGAGGACAAAGAGAACGGAAGAAGCGAAATCAACTCCCGAGAGATGTTTTTTACCTTTTGGGGGAGAAGCACAGCAGGCAGACTGCAGGTAGCTGATCTGGTAGAAGAATCGGAAGCCAAAATCCATGGGTGGGTATGAAGCGTCCATCTTATATAAAAACTGCTGTTTGAAACTTTAACCTTGCTATTGGCTTCTGTAAATGCTTGCTTGCTTGAATAATGAGGAAAATGAGACTATTCTCACTTCAGAGAGGCCATTAAACCTTCACTGGACAAAATTAGCAGCGCTGGCACCAGGCCAGGCCTTTGGTTGAGGTCTCAAGGCCTCAGCACATAGGGGCCCTTTAAGAACTTGCAAAGGGGCGGGAAACATGCCATATTTGGGAGACAAAGAAGGTAAAAACATATACATAGGGAAAATTCCTGCATGTTGGGGCCCAGAATTTGAGAAACATTTTCCTCTGGACCCGCGCGTAGTAAACATAACTCCAAACTCTCGGAGCATGGTTTGATTATTCCAGTTTTCTGTAACAGGTAGATGGATCCAACTTGCTTCCTCTCCCTGAAGGAATGTGAAGTGTGGCTGAGGGGGTCTGGAGAGGTGTGGGCTGAGGACTGGGGATTAGTTCCACCCTGCACAGCCTGTGGCTGGGGAGCCCCGATCTCCCTGACTCCTGGGGTGCCTGGAATCCAACCGGCCGGCAGAAAACCAGCGCTTTCTTCCCTGGAGACTGGGGGCAGCCTCAGAAAAACCCCAAGCGGACAGCAGAGGGTCCCCAAGCGACACAGTCAGTGCTCGGCTCTACTGTCCTACAAGAAAGCCCCCTGCAGACAAGCCAGGTCCATGCCACTCGCCAGCCCTGCACGGGCTCTTCTTAACACAAGCAATAAACAAGGGACTCCTGGTGCATTACTGGGATATATGCCACCATGGAGGGATTCAAATAAGCCAATAGGAAGCACAAACCTGGTGAAGAAGGTCGTTCATATGCTAGAAGACATGTTTTTAAAGTCTTTTTTGGTCTCCTCAAATACAAGATATTGTGCCCACAGATAAGAACAGGACACTGAGCTGAGGCCGGTTTGGCTCAGTGAATGGAGCATCGGTCTGCGGACTGAGGGGTCCCAGGTTCGATTCCGTCAAGGGCATGTGCCTTGGTTTGGGGCACATCCCCAGTAGGGGGCGTGCAGGAGGCGGCTGATCGATGTCTCTCTCTCATCGATATTTCTAGCTCTTTGTCCCTCTCCCTTCCTCTCTGTAAAAAATCAATAAAATATATTTAAAAAAAAGAAAAAAGAACAGGACACTGTGAAAAAGGAGCAATACTACAATAATAAAGAGTTCTTGGAAATGAGAAATCAGATCTAAACCGCAACCCAGGTACATGCCTTTGACCTGGAATCCAACCCGAGACCTTGCTGTGGTCTCTCACCACCCAGCACACAGGCCAGGGCTTTCTCCCCGAATTAAAAGAGAGACACAGTTTGCCTGGCTCCAAATCAGATGCGATTCCAGGAAATGCCAGCCTGCCTGGCTTGGCCCTCTCAACCCGACTCAAAACGGGAAGAACCGTGACGGGCAAAGCTCTGTTCTCTGCTGGGTTTGCCCTCTTGTGTCTGGAGGAAAATGAGTGCAGGCCCATTGCCCCTGCGGGATCGCCTTCGTTCCCATCATCTCTTTCAAAAGATCACGCAGGGATCCTCTGAGGACCCTCCTCCCTGGCGCAGCTTTTCTCTTCTGGGTATGCCTGGGCGCTTCCAGCTGGCGGCTTACTCAGGCGGGGGTTCTGTATTTATTACCCCTGTGTTTAAACTTTTATTTTCAAGATCATTATAGACTTGACAAGGAGCTGCAAAAGGAGGAGGCAGTGCCTTCTCCCAACTCCCCCCAGAGATAACATCTCAGGTAAGGCAGCGCGTTCTCAAAAACAGGAAGCTGCCATGGCCCACGCCAGCCAGCTTCAAGAAATGTGCACACACTGGTACAGCCGCGTGTACCACCTCGAGAAGGTCAAAGTGTCAGAGAAAGCAGACGAAGAAAGAGGTGCGTGTGTGTGTGTGTGTGTGTGTGTGTGTGTGTGTGTTCCTCCACTTGACAACAGTCGAGTCTCTGCATAACAAAAGGCAGGCTACAAGGGAAAACAATGGATAATTCCCTTCAGAACATTTGCTCTTTCTTTCTTGACCTTGAGTTTTGAACCTTCTCAAGATGGTCAAGATCTAACAGCGCCCACAATCGGTCCCAGAGGTTCGCCTTTTATCTGATGTCATTTTTCCTGATTACTCGATAGAGTCTACTTTTTATGGTGCCTAAAAGTTTACTTTCAAATTTCCCTCTTCCCACTGTTTGCCGCGTGAACAATTTAAACGGCAGTGTTTCACCTGCAGAAATACCTTTTATTTTCTTGCAAAAATGCTTTTGATGTATATTTTCTTTTACTACCTTCTTAATACTAACAATTTAGTTCCCCCGTCTTCTTGTCTCACCAGCTTATATTTTTAATATATTTTATTTATTTTTTACAGAGAGAAGGGAGATAGTCAGAAACATCAATGAGAGGGAAACATAAATCAGCTGCCTCCTGCACAATCCCCACTGGGGATGTGCCCGCAACCAAGACACATGCCCTTGATCAGAATCGAACCCGGGACCTTTCAGTCCGCAGGCCGACGCTCTATCCACTGGGCCAAACGGGTTTCGGGGACCAGCTTATATGTTTAAAGATGTGATCCAAGAGGAAAGGGATCTTGAAGAAATTTAGAAGTTACGTCACAGCTTTCCATGAAAGTCGATGTAATAAATCTTAAAATAAAAAAAATGTTTTCTCTAATCTCACTGTTCCCCAGGACACACGGAGTACCCAAATATTCCTGGCGTTTCCTCAAAACATTAAAAATAGAATCACCATATGTCCCAGCAATTCCATTTCTGGGTGTATGCCCAAAATAACTGAGAGCAAAATCCTAAAGAAACATTTGCCCACCCATGTTCATAGCAGCACTACTCACATAGCCAAACAGTTCAAGCAACCCAAGTATGCATCGATGGAAGAGTGACAAAAGGTGATGTATGCAGACAATGAACTATTTATTACTCGGTCTTCACACATGCTACGACAAGCATGTCAAATTTCAGCCCCAGGACCACAGGCGGCCCAGGACAAATATTTTTTGCAGCCCAGCCAATATAACAGTATGTAAGAAAGGTTTTAACGAAAACTTTGTAACTTAATTTTTACAATATCCTGTGATACATAATTATTAATAATGCGCTACAATGTCCGTTAATGACTGACGACTATAACCGTGTTGCATTCATTCCCTTACACGCAGGCGCACCGTTTCTCTCCACTAATTCCAGAGTGAATATTTTAGCAGCCGATTGCCACGCCATTAGCCCTGTACTGACTTGTTTGGTGTGGGCAACAGGAAATGTTTCACTCGGAGAACAAGAAAAATAGGTTTATTTGCGTTACACTTACTAATTTGTGCAGTTATTCAGTGTCTGATAAGTTAATGTTCAAGAACAAATATTAGCCAAAACCGGTTTAGCTCAGTGGATAGAACATCAGCCTGCGGACTGAAAGGTCCCAGGTTCGATTCCTGTCAAGGGCATGTATCTTGGTTTCAGGCACATCTCCAGTAGGGAGTGCATATGGTTTGACACATGTACACACGGTGTAATGATTATATAATGCAGTTACATGACTCACAGTTACCTTTTTATCAGGTTTGCTGAGAAATTCAGGATCAACTCTTGTAGCCAGTTTCAAGTATGCCATTTCCTGTGTGCTCTGCATTCGAATCCCCAGACCACATTCCTCTCCAAAGCGAGGGTTTGTGCCCTCTGAGCTACCTCTTCCCCTTCCCTCACACCTACCCTTGGTAACCACTGCTCTACCCTCTGCTTCTATGGGCTTGACTTTTTTTTAAGATTTCGCACCTAAGTGCGACCAGATAACATTCCTTTCGGTTACATCTCAGTGATCCCGAGGAGGAAATAAATTCCAGGACAGGACCCCTCGGCCTTGCAGGGGTTTCCTGGCAAACCCTCGCAGAGATGCACGATCTTCCTTGGAGGCGAACTTCATCCGAGGCTCCTGATCGCTTCCCAACTATTTATGAGCTGAAGCTGAGGCGGGCTGTGTTTTGACACGGGGACCACAAATATTGGGTCTCCCAAGGCTACAGTCTCACATTCATAACAAAGAGATTTCAGATTCCAGGCTTAAATATGGAACAGCCAGGAAGTGTAATCTCCGGGCCCGCACGCGTCGCCTGCCTTGGCGGCGTTATTTAAGGAGACGGGACGGCGGCAGTAAAAGGTGATTTAGCGGCCCCGGGGCCGGGTGGGGAAGCGGTGGTCTCCACCCCCGTCCACGCTCACGCTCACCTGAAATGTAAGAGGCAGGAGCAGAGGCGCGTTGAATGTGGGAGGAGGCTGGGGGGGTGGACTCCCTGGTCCATTTCACCACCGTTTCACCTGCAGTGTCTCCTGGAGTTGGAGGGGAAAGCCATCCTCCTGAAGAAGCTGGACTCCGGACTCCCCTTCAGCCAGACCAGGTACCGCTATGTGAGGGGCCTGGACTAAGCCCCCTTTGGCATCTGGAGAAACAGCACGTGTGTGTGTGTGTGTGTGTGCGTGTGCGTGCGTGTGTGTGTGTGTGTGTGTGTGTGTGTGTGTGTGTTTCTCACCCGAGGATATTTTCCCATTGATTTGCAGAGAGTAGACGAGGGAAGGAAAGACAGAGAGAAACATCCATGTAAGAGAAACATCGATTGGTTGCCTCCTGCATGTGCCCCTGACTTGGGCCCAGGCTGGGGATGAGCCTGCAACCAAGGTACATGTCCTTGACCAGAATCGAACCTGGGGCCATAGCAATGACAAAACCAGACATTAAACTCTGTAGGTTACTCTGAAACCGGTTTGGCTCAGTGGACAGAGCGTTGGCCTGCGGACTGAAAGGTCCCAGGTTCGATTCCGGTCAAGGGCATGTACCTTGGTTACGGGCACATCCCCATTACAGAGCCTGCAAAAAGGCAGCTGATCGATGTCTCTCTCATTGATGTTTCTATCTCTCTATCCCTCTCCCTTCCTCTCTGTAAAAAAAAAATCAATAAAAAAATATTTAAGAAATTGTTTAAACTCTGTAGATTACAGAGAATGGGTGGGGAGGGGCTGGGAAGGATGGGAGCGTGGGGGTGGGGCAGCAGGATCAGGAGGAAGTGACAGTCAGAGCTCTGACCTTGAGAACCCTGGTGACATTTTACGTACCTCAAAACACCATTAATGTCAACCCAAACATGGAGGGGACCCAACACGCAGCACGGACAGTGGCAAAGGAGACTAATCGTGTAACAAAGGAATAGCAAAACCGCACTGAAGGGGGTGAGGCTGCAAGGAAGTTACCCACGTAAGAAAACGAGTCAACACCGGCAGATTCAATAAGAGCAGAAATTAATCACCAAACAATCTAATCACTTTGACTATCAGCAGCCACAGGTATTGAGGATATGTCACCTTGCTGTGGGCATGGAGACCTCCAGACCCTGAAAGCCACAGGGTTGGGACCTGTTATTGACCAGAAACACGGGGTGGGACCCAGCAGGTGGAAAACCCAGGATGTGGACTCTCCTGGGTAGAAAACACATGATCTTTCCTGTAGGGAGCGGCTAGAGGGTTAAGCCTCGCCTGAGACTGACCTATTGGCGAAGCCACAAACAAGTCCCAGGTAGAGGGCACAGCCCTCTTAGCATCATTAAGCTTGACCTGAAGATGCTCCCTAGATCCTTCCTGGGGAGCTAATGGGCTGCGGGAGGTGCAGCAAGTGCCGCCAACACAAGTGAAACTCACAAGAACATGGTAACTCTGTGACCACCACCTTGTTTTTCTCCATAAAGCAAAGCCTCAGTCGAGATCGGTTTGGCTCAGTGGATAGAGCGTCGGCCTGCGGACTGAGAGGTCCCAGGTTCGATTCCGGTCGGGGGCATGTACCTTGCTTGCAGGCACAACTCCAGTAAGGGGGTGTGCAGGAGGCGGCTGATTGATATCTCTCTCATCGATGTTTCTGGCTTTCTATCTCTCTCTCTTCCTCTCTGTAAAAAAATCAATAAAATATATTTTAAAAAAATAAAATAAAAATAAAGCCTCAGTCTGCTGGCTGGATCTCGCTTTCTGTGGCCTCAGCAAGGCACAGATCCACCCACAGCCAGCTTCTTCTCTTCGTGTCTGTTTTTTCTTTAGTCCTTCCCTGCCCTTGGCTCACCGAACCCTTGACAGTGCTGGCCCCGCACACTCTCCACCACACAATTCTAGGTCTTTAGATATAAATAAACCAAGGAAAACATTAACAACAACTAAAAAAGTGGGTCGGTCCCTCACTTCACACCTTTATCGGTTTAGTAATAATGTGGAGAAATAATAATTAAAAGAAAAAAGATACAGCTCAGGTTTCTCAGCTCCTCTTTTTTTTAAAGCAAAAGGTTTGTTAAACTTGGAGAGGGGCAGGGGGGAGAGAGATAGGGTTAACCTTGCAAGGTCCATTAATATCACAGGCCCCCGGAATTACCAAATACGTAAAATTTAAAATGCATAAAACTTTCCTCATCTGAATAAGACTTCCCCATTAGCGCCATCCATATGCATTCATTCCTGTGAGTTGTCCATTGGGGGAGGGAGAATTCTAGAAAGACAGCAGAAATATTTCTCTAGTCCCCTGACCCACATGATGGGTGGCTTTTATACAATACTGCCATCTACTGGAATGATTCAGAATTACAGCACACTCTAGAAATGATCGCAGTCTGTTTTCGGCTTCACTTTCAAAAGGAGCTGAAAAAGGTTAAGATCTCCATTCTTGGTTACTAACAGCTCTGTTTTATAAGTTATCATAGGGTCCAGACCTGGCCGATTCCTGGATATGCACTAAAAGTCCACAGAAGCCTAAAAATGGCGCTCAAGGATTTCATACTGGGAGAAATCTCTGGAAACTCGAGATTCTTTTTCATTTGAAATTGAAACAAAAAATTATTGCAAAGAAATGGTTCTTGGTAGAAAGAAAAGAACACTTATAGGGGCTCAAGGGAAAGACAGTCACTATATTTCTCATGCTGAAGACAATCAACCTTTACATTCCCTTATGTTTTCAGTATTTACAATTCTGGAATCACATGGTCTCTATTGTCCTATAAAGTCTTCCTTCCCATTCGTAATCTATCATAATAAAAGCGTAACATGCTAATTAGACAGGACGTCCTTCCAGATGACCTTCCTGACCTTCTGGACGAAGCCGGGGCTGTGAGGGAAGCTCGGGTCCCAGGTGCCTGCCTGCCAGAGGCGGGAGGGAAGCCGATGCCGGCAGCCAGAGGAAGGCCTACTCTTTCACGAATTTCATGCATCAGACCTCTAGTAATGATATAACCATGATTCTATAGGACCACCGTTGTTCCAAACATATGGTATAGAAAATCATGATTATATGTCACTAGAGGCCCGATGCCCGAAATTCGTCACCGGCTTCCCTCTGGCACCAGGACCCAGGCCTCCCTCCCGCCACAGGTCTAAGTAACATATCATGCTTTTATTGTCATAGATTGTTATAGATCACTGTTCTGAGCAATGCTGTCATCCTCATGCTGCTCCGTCTCTGTGTCATTCGGATAGCAGGGTCTCAGGACAAGTCCAGGCAAGGACTTGGCTCTCGTGTGGGTGCTTAGCTGCTCAGTCGGCCCTGAACCACCTCCTGTGGATAAGCAGGCCAAAGAGCAAGAAGCTAACTATTTCCCAGCTCCAGTTCCCTCTCTTTCAGACCATCCTTTTCATGGAAGCAGAGAAGTGAGGGTGCAAGGGGGGTGGGATCACAAAACAAAACAAAAGGCCCATTGCAGCCAAAACCGGTTTGGCTCAGTGGATAGAGCATCGATCTGCAGACTGAAAGGTCTCAGGTTTGATTCTGGTCAAGGGTATGTACCTTGGTTGCGGGCACTTCCCCAGTAGGGGGCGTGCCAGAGGCAGCTGATCGATGTCTCTCTCTCTCATTGATGTTTCTAACTCTCTATCCCTCTCTCTTCCTCTCTGTAAAAAATCAATAAAATATATTTTTTAAAAAGCCCCATTGCAAAAGGCTCTGAACCAGGACTATTTAGAAGCCACCGTGACCAAATTGGAAGAAACTGCCCCAGTTTTAAGAGGAGTACAGAAGTCTCTGGAGTTATTTTGAATGTCTCTGCTTTTCAGAGAGATGCCGATGGCCACAGCCATGGAATGATTTCCTCTGAAATTATCCTGAGTTCTATAAAGATCGACATTCTCACCCATGAGGGGTTATTCCTAGCGGGGATCCTCAACGCAGACGGGCCCAGTCTGTTGGCGGGGCCTTCCCTGTTTTCTGGGCGTCAGTGCATAGGTGCCCACTGTGTGGACCTAGAAAACAGTCCTGTCGTTCAGAGCCTGCCGTGGGTTCATGGTTGTCTTCTGCCCACGTCTCGGACATAAGTGGCTCCTCTTCATGCTGTACTTGATTCTGAGGCCTTGTTCAACGACCGTCAATGAGAACATCCTTCCTGTGGGGAGACGCGCCACACTTGGCCATGATTGACTTCGCCGTGTGACTTCCAGGGGCCAGGGTGGAAATGGCAGGGCAAGTCGTATGTCTATACTTGACTTGAAGTTCTGTGAAGACAAACACGATTCCTCATCCATCACAGAAAGGAAGTGAAGTCCCACAAGAAGCTGAGTGAGGCTAGCGTCTCCGTCTTCCTTCCACGGCGCCTTTTGCTGGAGTTATATTCCCGGCCTGTCCCTGATGGGGTTACAAGTCAAGGGTGTGGATCTGGAGGCCTGGTTTGAGTCTAGGCTCTGTACTTGACTTCACTGTGTATTAGGCAAGTTGCAGATCTCTCTCTCTCTCTCTCTCTCTCTCTCTCTCTCTTAATATATTTTATTGATTTTTCACAGAGAAGAAGGGAAAGAAAGAGAGAGTTAGAAACATGGATGAGAGAGAAACATCAATCAGCTGCCTCCTGCACGCCCCCCACTGGGGACATGCCCGCAACCAAGGTACATGCCCTTGACCGGAATTGAACCTGGGACCCTTGTGTCCGCAGGCCACCACTCTATCCACTGAGCCAAACCAGTCTGGGCACTGATCTCTCTTTACTCAGGATTCTAATCTGTAAAATGGGATGATGAGAATAATAGTATGTTATCTCAGAGAGTTGTTAAGATGATTAAATTAACAAAGCATTTTGAACAGTGCCTAGAAGAGAAAAATAACACAATAAATATTAGCTACTTTTGTCTACAGGTCAACTCAATTATACACTAATGGTTATTTCCAGGATTGAAAAATATCAGCAAAGGTCTTACCATCATTTAAGTGACATTAATGAAATCATTAATTTCCAGTTGATGGGTGATTACTATATGCCAGACACATTATGTATTTTCTTTTATGCTATTTTACTGATTTTAGAGACAGAGGAAAGGAGAGGGAAAAAGAAGGAAACACTGATGTGAGAGAAAAACATCAATCAGCTGCCTCCTACATCCCCTGTAACCCCTGTACTGAAGAATGAGCCCACAACCCGGGCATGATGGGGAATTGAACCAGTGACCTCCTGGTGCATGGGATGATGCTTAACCAACGAAGCCACGCCGGCCAGGGCCTTCTCCCCATTTTAGAGATGGCAAACTGGAGTCTCAGAGAAATTAAGGAGTTTTTCTAAAGCCACACAGCTAGCAAGTGGCCAAGTCTGTCTGAAACTCTGGGCTCCCCTGCGGTTAAACCCTGCGTATGTTCCAGGTCTCAGCTAGATGACGACACACCACACACCGTTAACCTGGTGTTATTCATCTGATAGGATGACAACAGTTTGGCCTGGAGTTCAAAAGATGCTTTTTCTGATGGTGAGAGACCAGAAGTTTATTTTACAGGATAGATCATTTTAAGATAAGCTGTTCTCTGAGTGTTGGAGGGGACCCAGTGCCAGACAGGGAGCCAATGGTGAGCAAGACACACTCGCTGAACTCCAGCCGCTCGCAGGCTGGGTGGCGGGGAAGTCCGACCACTAATGGGAAGTTGAAATTCATGATAGAAAGTGTTCCTAAAGTGAGGGTCGAGGAAGGTGCTGTGGGAAAGTATTTCTTAGCAGGGACACCAGCCCGGTGTTGTGGGGTAAATGGTGGGTGGGGAACGTTGAAATTTGATAGATGAGTCCTGGCTGGTTTGGCTCAGTGGATAGAACGTCGGCCTGCAGACTGAAGGGTCCCAGGTTCGATTCCGGTCAAGGGCATGTACCTTGGTTGCGGGCACATCCCCAGTAGGGGGTGTGCAGGAGGCAGCTGATCGATGTTTCTCTCTCATTGATGTTTCTAACTATCTATCCCTCTCCCTTCCTCTCTGTAAAAACATCAATAAAATATATTTCTAAAATTGATAGATGAGCTCTAGCTGGTTTGGCTCAGTGGATAGAGCATCGGCCTATGGTCTGAAGGGTCCCTGGTTCGATTCCAGTCAAGGGCACATGTCCGGGTTGTGGGCTTGGTCCCCGGTGAGGGGGGAGGGGGCACATGCAGAAGACAGCCGGTCAATGATTCTCTCTCATCATTGATGTTTCTGTCTCTCTCGACCTCTCCCTTCCTCTCTGGAATCAATAAAAATATATTTTAAAAAATTGAGAGATGAGCTAAGACCTTACTGTCCCATCAGGTTTTAAAAAGCACAGCTAGTACATGCTCATTACCTGATGAACATCAGGCATGCACCGAAGACATCTTATCTCATTCACCCTCCTCCCCCCAGTTTTCTCTAGGGGGGTACCATTATCCCCTGTTTTGCAGAGGAGAAAAACTAAGGTTTTGAGAAACCTAATAATTTGCAGAGGCTACCTAGTTTGTAAGTGGTGTGCCCAGGATTTAAACCTAGTCTGTGTGCCCCGAACACTAAGGCCATTAACCACTCTGTCAGATCGCCTCCACTCTTCCATCATTTTATTGTGTTTGGGTCAGGTTGACCTGAAATTATAATTTTGCCTTCATGCATGTCCGCATCTTGCTGTTGCACTTGTTTCAGACAGCATTGTCCCATATGTAAGCAACTTCTATTAAAAAGGAAAGTTCTCAGTCTTCACTGTTAGTTAATAGGCCGGACCGGTTGCGTTGCCTTTCCCTAAAGCTTGCACAGTGCACGCGTCTCTTGCACAGCTTCTGTGTAGCCCAGTAGGTTGGTAAAGAGGGCAAAGGACCAACCATCCAGTTTGGAGTTGATTTGGTGGGCCCAGCTCCCCAATTTTCTATTCTAAACCCCGTTTGATAGATTTCCAGCTGGTGGGCAGGCAGGTTAGACCAGGCAACACCAGGTTTTGGGAAAACAGATTTAACCTTGATCTGATTCCTTGAGAGACCCACCAAAAGAGGTAAGTTACTTGAGGCCCTGATGTCATTCTATTATACCAACATGAATCAAAACCTGATGAACAGCCATCCAAAAGAGAAGGTGCTGGAATGTTTAGGAAGATGGACTTAGCTGGGTGGTAGAATATGAGCAAAGCGTGATCCCTGCAGCATTCAGTCCCCGGCACACGGCTCTGGCTCAGTTCTCTCACTGGTCAGCATCGTGGGGATGATCTGGCCCAGTGGTTCTCAACCTGTGGGTCGCGACCCCTTTTGGGGTCAAACAACACTTTCACAGGGGTCGCCTAAAACCATTGGAAAACACAGATACGATTCATAACAGTTGCAAAATTACAGTGATGAAGTAGCAACAAAAATAATTTTATGGTTGGGGGTCACCACAATATGAGGAACTGTATTAAAAGGTTGCAGCATTAGAAAGGTTGAGAGCCACTGATCTGGCCCCTGACTCCCTTCTGTGGTCTCTTGCAACGTGCCTGTCTTCCCACCCCTTCCCTCCATCTCAGAAACCCCAGCGCCACTCATGATCCAGTTACAGAGAACTTGCAGTTCACACACACACACACGCACACACACACACACGCACGCATACGCTTCCCTGGCATGACCTTTCCCCACATATCCTTGACCTCTGGCTTCTTACTCTTCAAGGTTAATTCACATTCAGATCTTCTCCAGAGATTTCTTTGAGTCCTCATTTAAAGAGTCAGGAGCTTTCTCTTTGGGCTTCCCATAGGATCCTCAGAGAGCCTTTTTCTTAAACCCCTGGTCGGCAAACTGTGGCTCTCAAGCCACATGCGGCTCTTTGGCCCTTGAGTTTTTAGCAAAGGCCAGCTTAGCAGTATCCTAATTAAGTTAATAACAATGTGCCTACCTATATAGATTAAGTTTACAAATTTTGGTTCTCAAAAGAAATTTCCATCCTTGTACTGTTGATAGTTGGCTCGGTTGACTAATGAGTTTGCCGACCACTGTGACTTAAACCATTGCTCTGATTCCTTATTGCGTGTGTGTTTCCCTGATAAACCACAAACACTGGAAAACTAGAACCACATTTCGTCCATCTTGTACTCACCATTCCGTGAACAGTGCCTACAACGGGGTAGGCACTTACTAATTGAAGGGATGGGTAAACGGAATTAACTTGTACTGAGGACACATTGCACACACTCAAGCCCGCTCAGAAAGGAGACTCTTCAGTCAAGACACCATCAATGACTCCAGAATTAAGGATGGCCTTAGCCGGTCTGGCTCAGTGGATGGAGCATCAACCTGTGGACTAAAGGGTCCCAGGTTCAGTTCTGGTCAAGGGCACATGCCTGGCTTGTGGGTTCGATCCCTAGTAGGGGACATGCAGGAAGCAGCCAATCAATGATTCTCTCTCATCATTGATATTTCAATCTCTTTCTCCTTCTCCCTTCCTCTCTGAAATCAATATATATATATTTAAATTAAGGATAAAGCAATTTCAGACTTCACTAAGAAAACTCCTTTATGAAGGAGCCTATACTTTTAAAAAATATATATTTTATTGATTTTTTTCACAGAGAGGAAGGGAGAGGGATATAAAGTTAGAAACATAGATGAGAGAGAGACATCAATCAGCCGCCTCCTGCACGACCCCTACTGGGGATGTGCCAGCAACTAACATAAGTGTCCTTGACCGGAATCAAACCTGGGACCCCTCAGTCTGCAGGCTGACGCTCTATCCACTGAGCCAAGCCGGTTTCGGCAGGAGCATATACTTAAAAGAACCTTTGGCCCAGTGATTTCCCCTTTCCCCGCTCCCCGCGGCCCCCTCAGCTTAGGCCAGTTGCTGTATTTCGTTAACCTAGACTAAAAATGGGGGAAATTATGGGAGCATTTACAGATCTTCTGAAAGTAACAAGGCCACCTGAATAGTCAAGAGAACACTTAACAACAACGTGACAGATCCTCCAGAAAGCAATGGCGGAGGCTGTGGCTATGGAAATGAACATCACTCCACTCTCCTGCCGGCTCCCGAACTCTAGCCCTTTCCGGATGACCCGGAGCTGGGAGGGCAGAGGTCTGCAGGTCTCAGTGGGCCTTGCTGGCCAGGCTCCACAAGTGACACAAAGGAAAAGGCCTGGCTGCCCGTGCCTGAAGCAGTGAAGTCCTTCAGCAAGCCCGCAATTAAGACTGTGGAGGAGTGAAGTTTCCACTCCTGCTATTTCCTCCCCATTTCAACTCAGGCCACAGAAAGAACAGCCCAGAAAGGTGTCTATTAGTGAGGCCCCATTATAAGTCCTCCCCCCCCCCCGCCCGCACCCCCTTCTAGCAAGTCTTGTTAGCAGGCAGCAGGCTTTGTGCCTTTAAATGCTGCTGGTGGCTGCCGGGGGTCCCTTCAGCGCTCGCCTCTGGGGAGGTGATTGCAGCCAACGTGCCTGATTTTATCCACAATATCCAGTATCGTGCGAAGCTCGCCTTTATTGCCTTTAGCCTTTTCTTTCTTACCATTTATTTTAATACGTTGGGAATTATTATCCCACACATTAGCCAGCTGGCCCGCTGGGGTTTCCTTTGCTGAATTCAGGTCTCTGTTCTTCTAATCCTCTCTTCACGGATAATCCACTCTAATGCTTCTTGGCTGCTGAGGAGGTTTCGCTATTACTACCTGTTGATTAGAAATTCACTCGGTCCCGTGTAGGTGGCTCTCGCTGTTCCGTAATGAACAACTTTTTGGAGTTGGCCGAGGTCAGAGTTACATTCATTAAATTTTCTTTCTTCTTTCCAGGTTTCTGGATGCTTACTTGTCTTTTCAAAAATTTTTTTTTCTCCTCCTGTGCTACAATTCAGTTGGGCCTTGAAAACAGCCTCAAAGACCAAAAAAAAAAAACCAACCAAAAACCCCAGCCCTAACCAGTTTGACTCAGTGGATAGAGCATCGGCCTGCGGACTCAAGGATCCCAGGTTCTATTCCGGTCAAGAGCACGTACCTTGGTTGCGGGCACATCCCCAGTAGGGAGTGTGCAAGAGGCAGCTGATCGATGTTTCGCTCTCATCAATGTTTCTAACTCTCTATCCCTCTTGCTTCCTCTCTGTAAAATAAATAAATAAATAAAATAGATGAAAAAAAAAACAGTAAGAAAGAAGAAAACTGTATGTCAGGGCTTGAGAAACGAAGGCTCTCATGTCCTTCTATAGCTGTGAGACACCAGGTATATTGGCTCTTGTCTTTGCCAACAGTGGGGGGAGAGAGAGGAAAGAGGGAGAGAGAGAGAGTAAGAGAGAGAGGGGAAGAGAGAGAAAGGGAGAGAGAGACAGGGAGGAAGAGGGGGGGAAGAGAGAGAGAAACATAGATGTGGGTGAAAATATTGATCAACTGTCTCTTGTATGCACCCTGACTGGGAATCGAACCCGCAACTGTTTCTGATGTAAGGGACAATGCTCCAACCAGGGCTGGCTGGATTGTTCTAAGCACAGTTGTTCCCTGTGTATAAGTTGTGTAATCCTCTGTGAGGGCAGGTACAAGTGATCAAAGGTTGCTTGGTGAGCAAGGAAACAGAACCACTTCGTACAGGAAGGCATCTGGCTCTGCCTGCAGGCGCTTCCATCCTCACTCTGGGCGGGCCACCCAGCCTGGTTTCTCTCCCAGATGCTGTCCAGCAGACCCTGCGAGCCATTCTCTCTCTGTCCCTCATGGGTCCTGTGCTTCTTGCTGCCTTACCTCCCTTCTCACCAACAGCTTCTTTCTTTTCTTTTCTTTTTTTAAAAATATATTTTATTGATTTTTTTTTACAGAGAGGAAGGGAGAGGGATAGAAAGAAACATTGCTGAGAGAGACACATCGATCAGCTGCCTCCTGCACACCCCCCACTGGAGATGTGCTTGCAACCAAGATACATGCCCCCGACCAGAATCAAACCTGGGACCCCTCAGTCCATAGGCCGACGCTCCATCCACTGAGTCAAACCCGTTTTGGCAGCTTATTGCTTTAGCTGTGCAGTAACCCACCAGGTTCAATCCCTTCAGACTCAACCTCGGAGCCCTTTCTGCTTCTCCTTCTCTCTGCTCTGACCCACGTGTACTGGTTTTGATGCCATCTACCATTCCACTTCTATCATACTTGAGCTTTCAGCTATCGTCTCACGTATGCACTAATCATTTTCTGTATTTATAGCTCCTTTAGAGCAAGATGATCACTGCATCCGCCTTGGTACCCAAGCTCTCCAGTGGCCTCCCACCATGGCACTCCTCAATGTGCACGATGTTTACGATGAGCCCAGGATGGGATGACCAAAGCCTCCATCGGCGGAAGGCCCAAGACCTGGCTGGCGGTCACCTGAGCATGAGGCGGTTAAAGGGGCCCTAACAAGAGGAAGGCTGGTGCCAGGAATAAAATGTTAACGGCCATTTAATGACACAGGAGAGCCAGTACATTTAAATATAGGAGCTGTCGCTTTTGCACTTTTCAAGTTACAGTGGGAAGCATAAAAACATGTCCTGTGGTTCTAGAAACTTAATGTAACCTTGCTGCCTTTCCCCGTATTGCATTAAGACTTCCAACCTGAGGTTAGTTTCCCATAGCAGGCATGTGTGCGCGCGCGTGTGTGTGTGTGTGTGTGTGTGTGTACACACACGTGCCTGCTCTGCTTCTGGATTCAGTGAGTGATGTGGGGATGCATGACTGGCTTGGTGAAATTGGGTACTTAGCAGTACTAAGACCAGATGCCCACTCGACGGAATGCCAAAGGAAAATGTTGGCATCCTGTTCTCTTGGAGAGCTGACTGCATCTGATGATTCCGTGACAAGCTGGTTTGAGTCTGGGTGAAGTCACAGTCCATAAGCCCTCTGAACCCAGCAGACCGGGCAGAGCCATTAAATGTGAATAATGAGCTTGTGCAGTCCAGCCATGTCTGGGCCTGGGAAATGAATATGCGAGTTGTGATGAGAAGAGCTGGGAAACTTTCAGATCGTGGGCACCGGAAGTGTTTATGGGGTGAGGAAGAGGGAACGGCTGAGGGCCCAAGAGCCGATTTGGAAAGGGTACCTCGGGGGGGGGGGGGGGGGGGG
>PVJN01000646.1:8151-70429 GCA_004026805.1 Lasiurus borealis | reverse complement strand
AAGGAACAGTCAGGACGGGTGGACCTCTCTCCTCCCTCCCCGGACCTTCCCTTTCCATCCTGCTCTACGGAATGGGGGCCTTTTAGCAATGCCACACATCCATGCTATGATGCGAGGTAATCCATACTAACTACAGAGATAATCCATACTAACCACAGAGAAGGCCGTTGATGTTGAAAGCGCTCCACACTGAAGGACATGAGAATCCAGGACGAATGGCAATGGCTGGCATAGATTAAAAAAAAAAAAAAAAAAACACCCGAGAAAGGACATGCTGGCTGTACCCGGATGGGCAGTAAAGGAATGATGGAGGGGGCCTCTGGCACACCCCTGGAAGGGTCAGTAAAGAAAGGTGTGCACCCTCATCTGGACCTGGGTGTCTACACACTTGACCACTGGGGGAGCTGGCCTGTTTGCTGATGGAATGAGTCTGCCTGGCTTTCAGAGGGCTCCACTGGCAAGGTTTCAATATCTTTTCGTTTAACGCCTAGATTAGTCGGTAGGCTTTTGTTGTTGTTGCTTTGGGGTTGTTTTGCAAACCAGTTGGGGGTAGGGGAGATGGACAACATGTTTGGAGGCTTAAAGGAAGCAGCTAGGAAAGCGAGTGGAAGGTCTCCCTTGAACCAGAAAGGAATGGGAATGAGAGCAGGGCGGTAAGGGAAGTCTATGTGCAGACAGATACTGTATGGGGAGCGCTGTCACTCACCGGTGCCCATTAAGTGCCTAAGAGGTGCTGGGTCTGTGCTTGGTACTTGCCTTAACCCTGATAGAGTAGGTTTCTACCTATAGAGTCAGCTTTGGGGAGGGGATGAAAGGAAAGTAAACTATTTAGAATAGCTTTTGGGGTTGGGGATTGACTTTTAGGGAACAATAAACCACAGGAACTTAAGGTGGGCTTTAATGTCCAGAGTTAGCGAGTCGCTATTCAGAAATGAAGAGAAATGGCCAAGACCAGTTTGGCACAGTGGACAGAGCGTCAGCCTGCGGACTGAAAGGTCCCAGGTTCGATTCCAGTCAAGGGCATGTACCTTGGTTGTGAGCACATCCCCAGTGTGGTGTGTGCAGGAGGCAGTTGATCGATGTTTCTCTCTCATCGATATTTCTAGCTCTCTGTCCCTTTCCCTTCTTCTCTGTAAAAAAATCAATAAAATATATATATAAAAGAAATGAAGAGAAATGGCAAACAAAACAAAAACAAATCAAACCAAACCCAGGAACATTCTATGAAAATATCAGGGTCTAGAAAAGTGGGCAAAGCACTCTGAGAGACACTACACACTTTCAGGCTCCCCTTTGCCCTGGGGTTACCTCATTGTTGGTCATGAGAACACCATGTCTGAATTCCCAGGCGAAGTAGCAAAGAAAAGGCAAATTTGCTGTGGATGAAAGCACAGTGCATCAGTGCAACACAGGGCCTATTTCTAGCACGGACGCCCGATGCGTATGAATCTGTTCTGCCGGCCCTGTGGTTTCTAATTCTTTTTCTTTTTTATTTTTTTTAAAATATATTTTATTGATTTTTTACAGAGAGGAAGGGAGAGGGATAGAAAGAAACATTGATGAGAGAGAGACATCAATCAGCCGCCTCCTGCATGCCCCCTACTGGGGATGTGCCTGAAACCAATATATGTGCCCTTGACCGGAATCGAACCTAGGACCTTTCAGTCCGCAGGCAGATGCTCTATCCACTGAGCCAAACCAGTTACGGCTGTTTCTAATTCTTGCTTACCTTTGCTGTCATGCATCGGAGTTAAAGCTCGTACCCCTTGTCGGATGCAAGAAGTTATTTTTATTTATCCTTCTTTGTTAGCTGTTTCACGTCACAATTATTAATCAGATCACCAAAGCAGCCTCGAACTGGGGTGGGGGTGGGGGTGACGATGTATTCGCATTATCTGGCTTTTCTGCAGGGGGTATCTCCGAAGGTGAGGGCTCTGTGCTCGCGCGGCCCTCTGATTTTATGACAGGTTGCAATTTTCTTGTAATGTTAGATGTGGTTCATCTTGGTAATTATGCTAAATTAGGTAGGCCTGCACATTACAGACATGGGTGTTAAGAAACATGAACTAAAACCAAGAATTTTAATTAGGTTCTACATATCATCGAAACATATATGTTAAACAAGAATCCATCTGAAATTCAGAGTATGAAAGAACGTAATGCCACCCAACTCCAATACATTCCTAATGGAGAGATGGGCGTAACCGTGACCTCCTGAAAGGAAATGAACTCCCCTCCATCTTGTCCTATAGGGCTGGGCCCCCTGCCTCAACCCCCTCCCTTTTCTGGGAGGGGCCACAGGTGTGCCAGCAATGTCCTAGCTTCCCTGACCACCACCCGAATGGACCAATGAAGCTCCAGGAACACAGCGAGGGTCCTAATAAGGCAAAACCACAGAAAGACCCTAATTCAAGTGACCAATCTCTGTAACCCTCGTCACTTTCCTAAGCCCTCCCTATTATCCTACCCCATAAAACTCATTGTTCCCGCCCGGCTCGCTCTCTCGCCTCACTGCTGCGCCAGAAAGAGGCTGGGAGCCAAACCCGGGTTTGAATAAAGACTCTTCGCTTTTGCATCGGAAAAGGCTCCTTAGTGGTGGATTATTGGGGACCTCGAATTCTGGGCATAACACTCCCAGCCTTTCTCGGGAGAGGAAGTTGTATCACGGGTATTCAGGCTACACCTGAAAGTGGAAAGCCCATCCACTCTAATCTTTAGCTATTTCCATAATAAACACGAATAAAAATGGCTTAGCTCTAAAAGAATCTTCCAGTGGAAGCTGGGCATTTTGCTAAGTTTGGGGCTTTGATTTTAGAAGGAGCATTGGTCCTGCCGTGAGCACTCATGTCCCTAGTTCTTTCCTCGTGGCCCCTACGGCCCTCTTTCTCTCCTTCAAACCACTTAGGCCAGAGGAGCAACCGGGTCCGCCCCTGGAAGGTCAGTTTTCCCAGAGAGAGAGACACAGCGAACAATTTCTGTAGAAAACGAAACGACATGAACGGATAGTCAGCATCCAGGATGTTCAGTCAAAGATAAATTATCGTGGAGGCTTATAAACTCGGTGCTCATGTATTCTTTCTCTGTCGGGCCTTCCGTAATAAAATAAATTCTTTTGTTTCTCACCCATGAAAATGCTAGTGCGCACATTCAGATGGCCCTGCAGGGACTGACTACAGCGGGGTGGTGGGGATGGGGGTGGGGGTGAGGATGAGGAGTGAGGGCAGGCCTCGGCTGCACTCTCTCTCTCTCTCCAAGCAGCAAGAACCCCGGAGGCTGATTACTTAACTCCATTTCCTGTGCGGCTTTTTGCTTAGTGGGATGACTCAGTCCCCCAGAAATCCACAGTAGGGGGACCGCAGTTGGGACAATTATCCTGAATTATGTGCCTTCCCCAAGCGATTTACTCGGTGGGAAAGTCCCCGGCGCGGGCCTGCGGCTCTTTCTTGAGAGCCGTGCTGTCTTTTCTTTGCCTCGGTGGGAGCGGAAATGGATGTGATCACTGTTGTGCCCAGAAAAAGCAATGCACGCCAGACACATGCTTGTTACAAACATCACTGGAAGCAGGCTCTGGGGGATTGTCCCCCTATGGAGTCAGAAGGCGGTTCGGAATGCGTGTTAAAAAGTAGATCAACTGGGTTGAAGTAAGAAAAAGGGGGTGGGGGGTACGTGTAGAAGGAAGAGGAGGGCAGAGGCGGGCAGGCACATCTCCCTGAAATGAAGTCCTTGATATATATACAACCCAGGCAGTCCCCACCGCTGTACGTCTCGTGACCAGAAATTAATGGATGTATACACGCAACACTCATTTAATTTGCCTAATTACCATTTGTTCGCGCCCGCTCCACGGGGCTTTGTTACAAATGCCTCCCCAGCCCTGTCCACCGGGGCGGAGGGCGGGATGCCTCTCCCCGGTGTTTTGTGGGGGAAATTTGCATAGAGCATCTCCCCCATCAAATTATTAATTGGCTCCCGGGGAGGCGCCGGTTTCCAAGGTTCTGCTTAATTACCGCTCGTGTCAAGGTTAAACATCTGCCAGGGGTAGCGGGGTACCTGCTAGCCAGTCTGTCTGCTCGCTGCTAACAGCAGCGTGTTTACATTCACAGCTAGGTGGCTGGTGTCAACACAGCCCTTCCAGGAAAACAAAAGGGCGTGTGGCTGGGACGCTGTTTGTGCTCAGTGCCCAAGGTTGTGCGGGTCGAATGTAAACAAGGAGAGGAGGGGTTGGCCTGGTTGTCTGCTCGGTGCAGAGGGGTGTGGGGAGAGGGGCTTCCCGGGTCAGGCGTGGGGCTGTGCATGGAGAAGCAAACCCGCTGAGCTGTGAATAGTGGCCGGTCCCCGCTCTCCTCCTCACCAACGATGGAAAATATCCTCAGCTCATGTCCTGGGGGTCCCCGGGTTTCTTTCTCTGCCGTTCTTGGAGGTGAAACGATTCCTTCTCCCGGCCCCTTGGTCCCACCCGATGAAAAGGTGGGGTTTGGGAACAGTAGGCTAAGTGTGCTTTGTTATTTGGTGCTGCTAATCAGATGGCCGGTCTTCATTGTACATGTGCCAACGTCATTGATTTGAAGACCAAGCTTTTGGGAGGGACAGGCCAGCTAAACCGGCTCCCGTCATCACCAGCGGATTCCGTAAGGACTGGGATGGCTGGCTTTGACTTCAGGACCTCCTATGCCCTGAATGGACTAGTTGGACCAGTTAGGCTGAGAAGGCTAAAAGGGCTAATTCCAATGTCACCCTGATATTTGGGGGGGGGGGGGAATGATTTGAATCCGTCCATGCCAGCAAGCTCAGTGTACATTCTTTTTTTTTAATCTTTTTTAAAAATATATTTTATTGACTTTTTACAGAGAGGAAGGGAGAGAGATAGAAAGCCAGAAACACTGATGAGAGAGAGACATCCATCAGCCGCCTTCTGCACGCCCCACAGTGGAGATGTGCCCCCAACCAAGGTACATGCCCCCAACCGGAATCGGACCTGGGACCTTTCAGTCTGCAGGCCGACGCTCTATCCACTGAGCCAAACCGGTCTCGGCTCAGTGTACATTCTTGATAACATATGATTAAGTCACTACCTCCTTCCCAGATACTGGTCTTGCAGAACCTGTTACTGTGAACAGTGAACAGTGCACTGTCGCTGAGGGAGGGTTATTAATGATGATGTCAGGCCAGACCATCAGATATGGCCTGGAGACCCCCAACATCTGGGAGTCTTCCTTCAAGGCCCACAAAAAGGACTGGAAGCATAATCCATGTTTGCGGGACAGAGACCACACGGAGATATAAAGGAAAGCCCCCTGCATGTTTCTTCAGATTTGGAAAGCTATTCCCTGAGTTCGCTGGTGTATTAAACAGTGTCCCTCCTCTTCTTTAAAAGCACCACTTGGTTTTTCTTTGGTCTGCAACAACGCTAATGAGCAACCCCACTTCCTGACCTTCTCCACCCCTCCCTAAGGGTCTTCCACACACATTGCACATGCTAAGCTATCTTTGCAATTGGAAAACCACATTTCATTCTCATATCCCATGTTCCCTGGCTGAAGGGCAGGGGGCAAGGGGGCAGGGATGGGCAAGACCAATACCAAGGATAGAGAGAAAGAAATTAACCTCAAAGTACAGTTTCAAAATAAATCAAGAAATAATTGAGAACAGGGGTTGGCAAAATCCAGCCCGCTGCCCGGATTTGTAAATAAAGTTTTATTGGAATCCTGCCATGCTCGTTCATTTACATACTGTCTGCTATGGGCTGAATTGTATCCATTTCTGCCCCCTCCCCAGATTCACACGTAGAAGCCCCCAATGCCAATGTGACTGAACTGGAAGACGGGGCTTTAGGACGTAATTAAGTGAGATTATAAGGGTAGGATCCCGATCTGGTAGGTTTGGTGGCCTTATAAGAACAGGAAGGAAGGGAGGGATTTCTCTCTCTTCAGGAGCACACTTGGAGGAAAGGCCATGTGAGGACGTGGGGAGAAGTCAGCCAACTACCCTGTTTCCCCGAAAGTAAGACATCCCCCGAAAATAAGACCTACTTACAGTTTTGCCTATGGCTGTAATATAAGGCATCCCCCCTGAAAATAAGACCTCCCTGATAATAAGGCCTCCCCTAAACATAAGGCCTCCCCAAAATATAAGGCCCCTGAAGCTACTGAAAGGTGCCTGACTCCTGATTTAAAGAGATCTCACACTGCCTGAACAGCTCCGGCTGTGCTGCGGCCAATCAGTGAGCTGATTTGTGATGACAACTACTACTGTGCCATAGACAGGTAATAAATTTCCTTTTTTTTTTTGTTCAACAATAAATATGTACCGTATTCTTCATGGAAAAATAAGACATCCCCTGAAAATAAGACCTAGCGCATCTTTGGGAGCAAAAATTAATAGAAGACACTGTCTTAATTTCGGGGAACAGGGTACGAGCCAGGAAGAGGCCTCACTAGAATCTGCCTGTGCGGCCCCTCCCCTCGGGTCACCACACGTCAGCACGGTGAGAAGTCCATGCCTGCTGTCTAAGCCCCTGGTCTGAGAGCTCACACACCCTCTTGGGCCCTTTTGGGGATCTGGCAGAACTGAGTGGTGGACAGAAACTGGAGGAGGTGCAAGGAAAGCAGTAGTCACTGTCCGGTCTTATACAGAAAAGCTTTGCTGGCCCTGATGTAGAAAGCTGCCTTCCCAAATTATGTTTAGAGATGAAAACTATTATAAAAATAACCAGGGGAAACTCCTCCCCAAGACATGTTAGAAGCAGGCAGTAACATAGCAGCTACACAGATGATTTTAGATGCCAATTAACGACAAGATGTAGATTAGATAGAAGTTGATCCCGGGATAACTGAAGTCAGAGACTAATTCTTGATGGAGGTGGGTTGAAAGAAGTGGAAGAACATCATGGAATGAATGGGAAGTCTGGGGCATCATTTTGAATGAATGGCTCATTTAAAATGGGGACTTTCTAAAACTAGGGAGCTCTACAAACGTAAACGCCCCCAAATCTGAATTCTTGTATGATGTCTCCTGATCTGTAAAATGAAAACTACCCAGTTCTACAGACTGATGTAGAATCTTGACCCATGAGCCACTAGTTTGTAATCTTTTTGTGCTAATGTATATTTTATAAAAGACATTATTTAAAAAGAAAGGAAAGGGAAAGAGTTCCTTAATAATAATTGAGGGCATTTCTTCTGGAGAGGCTTCCCTCAGAGAGGTTCTGTTTTCTACCTGTATTTTCCCCATGTTTCCAAGGTTAGCCAATGGATTAAGCATTGGGGTGTCACTGAAGCCACAACAGTTCCTCATTTCAGGCCGGTGGAATGTGGTGTGAGCAGGAATCATTGCCCGAAGGCCTTCCTTGTGCTTATTTGCTTTCAACAAACATGCTGCTGGCCCACAGACCATGTTTGAACCGGGTCAGGGTACTCCAATCATAATTCATCTTAAACCCCCCTGGGACACTTACTAAAAACACGATTCCTAAAAACAAAAGTGAAAATATGATCCCTGGGTTCCCATCAAGTATAAACACACGTATGTACACACCTGTGCCCACGGAACAGAACTTTTAAAATGTATTCAATACCTTTTAAACGAAAACTCGGTGACATTCACTATAAATATCTCGATTTCTAAGAGATTACTCAAAGACTTCTTACAAACTGCAGACAATTGAAGAAAATATCCAGACCAAAGATGTTGGACAATTCCTGCTTTTTACCTCGTTAGCACTGTGCCATTGCTAATTTTTGGGTGAAATGCACAACGAGCTCTCCAAATTTGGAACATTTCTAGAGAAATTCCTGGTTAAATTTCTATCTCAGAAATACTCAAAGTTGTCTTTTAAAAGTTTTCCTCTATCTGTTCCAGGAGTTAGCTTGGATAGGAAGATGGGATGGGATGTAGAGTGATTGCTTTGGTGTAAAACACAATCTCTGCCCTCTTTTCAGCAGTGTTACACATTGAGAAGACCTCCCCCTTTTACAGATGATGGTGATGATGGCGCTCTAACCTTTATAGCTAGACTCATCCCCAAGCTTAAGTGGCTGAACACCTGAGCTCAGGTGAGTAACTTCCCAGGCAACATAGAGAATCATGGGAATTAACAAACCACTGTTTTAAGCAAAAAATAGGGGTTGGTTGTTAGACAGCAATATATATCTGATATAATGACTTAAAAATAAGTGAAATTCAAGGCAAACACTCTCTTTATAACTGAAGATCTTGGGAGAAATGTCTAATTTAATAAGGATTTTTGATTCAAAAAATAATTTGATGTATTTGATTAAAGAAAATAATTTTATGTACTAAAAAGTAAATGCCTGTGACCAAATTAAAGATGAAAGGGGATACACTTACTCTTAGTGGTTTCCAAAATCACTTATTTTCAGAACCAGTAACAATAGCAAAGAAGGCCATTAACTAATAGCATTGCTACAAATTGGAATAACCATTGATTTCATATCTGAGATTTGCAGCCTGTGGCTAGAAAGTTTTGTGTGTACATTTTTATAGTATGCTAGAGGCCCAGTGCACAAAATTCATATGCAGGGGCAAGGGGGTGTCCCTCAGCCCAGCCTGCACCCTCTCCAATCTGGACCCCTCAAGGGATGTCTGACTGCCTGATAGGGCCAGGCCTAAATAGGCAGTCAGACATTCCTAACAATCCAGAACTGCTGGCTCCCAACTGCTCGCCTGCCTGCCTTCCTGATTGTCCCTAACCGCTTCTGCCTGCCAGCTTGATCATGCCCTAAGCACTCCGCTGCCAGCCTGATTGCCCCTAACTGCTCTCCCCTGCAGGCCTGGGTCCCCCTCAACTACCCTTCCCTGTAGGCCTAGTTACCCCTAACTGCCCTCCCTTGAAGGCCTGGGTCCCCCCCAACTGCTCTCCCCTCCTGGTCTCATCACCCACAACTGCCCTCCCTTGCAGACCTGATCCCTCCCAATTGCCCTCCCCTGCTGGGCTGATTGCTCATAACTGCCCTCCCTTGCAGGCCTGGTCCCTCCCAAATGCCCTCCCCTGCTGGCCATCTTGTGGCAGCCATCTTGTGTTCACATGGGGGCAGCCATCTTGTGTGTTGGATGGTCAATTTGCATATTACTCTTTTATTAGATAGGATTGGTAGTGTATTACAAACAACATCATTCATATCAGAAATATAAATCTCCATTTACAAAAGGACCCAACTTCTAATTAAAGGGGAACTGGAGCACTCTCCATGGATCTAAAATCACTCTGTGCTTTTTGGTTACTGTGGTGTACATTCCACCTCCAGGTTTGCAAGGAAACCTGTCAAACTGTTTTACTATAAGCTTGTTTTCACCCACCTAAGTTATAGAGCTTTATATTTTTATTGCCGTCAAAAGTCTATAAAACACATTTCAGATAATTGTGGAAAATCATAAACATGGCCTGGGGTAGGACATAGGGATTGCTCCCAAATTAAACTTACTGCTAATCAGTTCAGACACAACTGAATTGCAAATGAACTATTTTTCCATGGAAACCACAGGTCTTTTTTTCTCTCCGCTTTTTCTCTGCAGCAGGTACTAATATAAGAGCGTCTGATAGTTTCAAAATCGTGTACACAACAGAGCCTTGTTGACTACTGCAAACCAGACTAACACCTGCATGGGTGACGATACAGGAGGACTTACTTCTAGGGAACTATAAAGCGTTACCGGTTACACAACTACTCGTAGCTCCAAAGACCAAGAAGATGGGGGAAAGGTCACCTGCCTTTTTCCCCTCGAAGGAACTTCCAAAGACAGGTGATAATTTATTATTTTGTGCACTTTAGGTCCCATGGCAAAGTGCTAGTTATGTGGAAGGCATTTTCCTGAAAACACACATTTTAAAAGTAATCTTCCCATAGCTTACTGGTTATCTTCGCCAGCTTCCATTATGGGTAAAAAGTAATGGCACTGCATTAAATCTCTTCCATTGTTTTCCAAGAGTCTAATCATGCTAAATACTTAGCTAGGAGACCAATGGAGGTATAAGATTTTGTGAGAATAATATCAGATTGGTACATTAATATGATCCATCCACATAAGGAATTTTCCCATATACCCAAAAAAAGCATTGACAAATTGCAAAAGTGGCCGGTCTCAAATTTTGCCTGAAATTTTAACATAAATTATTATGTTAAATAATAATTTTATTTAACATAAAATTATGTTCATCTATTGTTTTCTTTTCCTTAAGATTGCTAAGGTCCGTTTTCCTTGAGATACTGTCAATAAGGGTGTCAACAGTGTTGACACAGAAATGTAGCTACCCCACCCTTCCACGTAAAATGAGCTCAGACACCCTTCCATCTGTTTCTGTCTCGTGTGAATTCTGGTGCCTTCCCCACGATATCTGTAATTCATGGAGACGGGTCTTACACTTTTTATTTTTTAAATTTAATTCTGTTACAGTAGAATTAAAGAGATTTTTAAAAAAATATATGTTATTGATTTTTTACAGAGAGGAAGGGAGAGAGATAGAAAGTCAGAAACATCGATGAGAGAGAGACATCCATCAGCCACCTCCTGCACGCCCCACAATGGAGATGTACCCGCAAGCAAGGTACATGCCCCCGACCGGAATGGAACCTGGGACCTTTCAGTCCTCAAGCAGATGCTCTATCCACTGAGCCAAACTGGTCTCGGTGGGTCTTACACTTTTATACAAACTTGAGGCCAGGCCGCATGCGGCCCACAACTAATATTTTTCGGCCCACCAGCCACTATAATGGGTGTAAGAACGTTTTAATAAAAATTTCGTAACTTAATTTTTACAATACCCTGTTATACATAATTATTAATAATGAACCACAATGTTTGCTAATGACTGATGACTATAATAAGGCTGCATTAATTTCCCTTACGTGCCTTAAACGCAGGCGCACCGTTTCTCTGCACTAACACCAGAGGGGATATTTCAGCAGCCCAGAGCCACACCATTAGTCTCGTGCTGACCTGTTTGGTGTGCGCAACAGGAAATACTTCGCTTTTGGGGAACAAGAAAAATAGGTTTATTTGCGTTACGCTTATTAATTTGTGCAGTTATTCAGCGTCTGGTGAGTTAATGTTCAAGAACAAATATTAATTTTTATTAAAATGTTCTATTAACGATTATTCCATTTATTTCAGCCCTTTGTATTCAACATGTCTCTATTGAAATGAACCTATGTCTGTGTGAAAATTGAAGTTTTTTTTCTTTTTGCGGCTCACTTTAACTTAAAACCTGTTTATTTGGCCCGTGTTAGCCTTGGAGTTTGACATGCTTGCTTTTATAGTTACTCTTGGCTCTCTGACCTCCTTTTTCTGTGGTTTTAGTTGATTTTTAGAATGTCTTTCTTGAAAGTGTTGCAAGTTTCTTTGTGTGTTTTAATCCTCACCCAAGGATATTTTTCCTTTGGTGTTTTAGAATGAGTGGAAAGGAAGGGGAGAGAGAGAGAAACATCGATGGGAGAGAAACACATTTCCTGATTCTCACGGTTGGATTTTCACAGTGAAGAACTTCATTCTGGCCAAAACCGGTTTGGCTCAGTGGATAGAGCGTCGGCCTGCGGACTGAAAGGTCCCAGGTTTGATTCCGGTCAAGGGCACGTATCCTGGTTGCAGGCACATCCCCAGTAGGGGGCGTGCAGGAGGCAGCTAGCTGATCAATGTCTCTCATCAATGTTTCTCTCTATCCTTTTCCCTTCCTCTCTGTAAAAAATCAATAAAATATATTTAAAAAAAAAGAACTTCATTCTGGGGTCCTGCCTTCATAAGAATTGGGGAATTGCCCTGCAGTTTCCTTGGGGACAGAAGAAAGTAGCAGCCTAAAGGCACCCTTTACCTCTCAGCAAGGACAAGACATGGAGAGAAACAGAAAAGGGAAACTTCCCCTGACTCACTCCTTCGATGAAGGATGGTCCTGAAACGCCCCCACTTTCAGGTGCTAAAGTCAGTGTCCTTCCTCTCGCCCCTGAAAGAGAATGGACATTTGACTCAGCTGGTTGCATCTTCTTCCTTCTTCCATCTCTACGTCTACCACTTATTTCATCCATAACATAAGGCGACAACTGGAAATTCTCTATAAAATCCTTTTAGAAATCTCCGTTAACTCTACATTTTCAAACTTACTCAAGAAACGCTTACTCCCCACCAGAAATATGTATCCTACTCTTTAATAGATTTAAGCCTTTACTGATTGCTTCGAGTGAACAGATCAGAATTAACATTATCCACTGAGAACAAAGAAGAAATAAATGGCCACAAAATCACCCAGCTCCTCCATTTATTCAGACACCTACTCACTGAGCACCTACTGAGTACCAGTCACCAATACAGGGCCTTGGGATACAAATTCCAATAAGACATAGTCACAGTCGCCAAGGAATTTTTGGGGAGTGAGTTGGCCTTTCTGGGTGGGCCCTAAGGATGATCAGGACATAGTGTACCTCCTCTCACAGGGATTTTTTTATTTCATTGCTAGTCCAAAAGGGTGTCCAAAAGAAACTAGATTGAATATGGGATTTAATATCGAGGTTTGTTAAATGGTTTACAAAGGTATATTCATATCTGGAGTCCATTATACACATCACAGCCACCTTAGTTTGTGGGAGTGGTTTACGTCTGGGCTGGGTATACAAACATATTGACTGTAGTGTTCAATAAAAGGCAAAGGACAGGGAAGCCTTCACATGCATATTTAGGGAGTTGTTGCTGGACTCGCTGAATGTGGAGGTTCTATCCTTGGTCTTGCAGCATCCATCTTATAGAAAAACTGCTGTTTGAAATTTTAACCTTGCTATTGGCTTCTGTAAATGTTTGCTTGTTTAAATAATTAGGAAAATGAGACTATTCTCACTTCAGAGAGGCCATTAAACCTTCCCTGGACAGGGTTGTCGGTGCTGGCACCAGGCCAGGTCTTTGGTTGAGGTTTCAGGGCCTCAGCACATAGGGGCTCTTTAAGAACTTGCAAAGGGGCCGGGAAACATGCCATATTTGGGAGAAAAAGAAGGTAAAAACATATCAATAGGGAAAATTTCTGCATGTTGGGGCCCAGAATTTGAGAAACATTTTCCTCTGGACCCGCGTGTAATAAACGTAATTCCAAACTCTCCGAGCATGGTTTGATTATCCCGGTTTTCTGTAACAGTCTGGGTTTTTTCTATGCAGAATCTACAATTCTAGAGGAGTTTCATAAAAAGTGAAGGAGCAACTGGACCTTAATTCTTTTCAAATGCTCTTTTGCCCTGAAATTCCTCTGCCCTTTAGAACTCTTAGGCAGGTGGAACCAAAAATCGTAGAAGGAAACAGATGCTTTGACCCACTACTGTAGGTCACAGTGTAGGCTCCCAAGGACACAACATTATGCCCCATTGAGAGGGCTTCGTGCCTGGTGTCCCCAGGAGAGGATGATTGTGTGGCCCTACCTCCCTTTCTCCCACCTGCACAGGGATCTCACTTTGTACTTCAGACAGGCCTGTCTTGAAATGCAAGTGGAGCATTCTTCAGTCTTCTAAGGCAGGTAAGCAAGTTGGCTTTTTTTTTTTAATATTCTTTATTGACTTTTTTACAGAGAGGGAGGGAGATGCATAGAGAGTAAGAATCATCAATGAGAGAGAAACATTGATCAGCTGCCTCCTGTACGCCCCCTACTGGGCATGTGCCCGCAACCAGGATACATGCCCTTGACTGGAATCGAACCTGAGACCTTTCAGTCTGCAGGCGGACGCTCTATCCACTGAGCCACACCGGTTTGGGCAACAAGGTGGCATTTTATGAGCGAGGATAATCCTCTCACGTTTTGGGAAATACGTTGACGAGCCTGCGGGCAATGGAAGCTGTGTGACAAATGGGGCCCCCGGGCGTCCTCCAGGCAGTCCCTTCTCCTGCTTCAGCAGCTCAGCCGGGCGGGGAGACCACAAGGTCACTTCCTCCTCGGCCTCCTCACCAAGGACCCTTCCTGCCTGATGGCTGCTCAACGGGGAGAGAGGCTTCCTGAAGCAGATGCTGAATGCTGACAGGAGTGTGGGAAATGAATGGAGAGAACATGAAAATATGATGCACCGAATTGGCACAGCAGAAGACTGAGTGAGTATTGGGGAACACAGAAATAGAGCGAGGCTGCGTGTTATCCGGGCGGGACAGCTGGTGCCAGCAGAGTGTGTGTGCAGGAGGAACTAGTCAACTTAAAATCCGTGCACGAGGAGAGAGGGCGGTGCTGGGAAATCCAAGTTACTCCAGGAAGGCCGGGACTTGCTTGGAAATCCTGGCCCGCAGGCATGCAGGCAGGCAGGCTGAAACAGACACAGCTACGGGGAAAGGCAATGTGAGGATCTGAGCTGGCAGGAAGGGGAAAGCCCCAAGACAGAATCAGGAAAGATAAACGGCAAATAGAATCGGAAAGCAGCACCCCCATCACCCCCACTCTGGTTGTTTCCTAATGTGGTGCTTGTTTGGTCTGTGATTGGTCATCATATTCGTGGTATCTATTTTTTATTTTTTTATTTTTTTTATTTTTTATCTTAGCTTATTTTATCTCATTTATTTTACTTTACTTTATTTTATTTTATATTTTATTTATTTATTTATTTATTTATTTTCTTTTATTTATTATTTTATCTTATTTTATTATATTTTATTTATTTTATTTTACTTTACTTTACTTTACTTTACTTTACTTTACTTTACTTTACTTTATTTTATTTTATGCATTCTTCTCCCTTGATACTACACAAAGGCACATGAAGAGTAATGTACCATTCAGGTGGAAAATCACTGTAAAACAGGTAAACAACGTTTTACGGGTTGAACTGGTATTACTAGCAGGTATGCCCATAGGACTATCCACGTGGCAGGACGGGGCAATACAGGCACTGTGACCCGCAAGTAGAAGGAAGGGGTGAGGGTGCGACTCTCCTGCTTTCCAAGAAAAGGGGTCTGGCCACGTGAGGAAATAAAACACATCCTTGAAAAGTGCATCCTTGCCATGAGGGAGGGCCTCAGCCCCGCTGTGCTCAGCCGAGGCAGCGGGGCTGTTGCTCGCCGCTCCCCGGTCCCATCCGGGCGTGGCTGTCACCGGTATGGACCCCAGACGTGGTTGGGAGTACCCCCTGGTCCCGAGGTCAGGTCAGGACAGACTCGCCAGCCACCCATCTCCGAAGAAATGTCCCGAGGGAAACGGTGCTGCGCAGAGATAACTCCACTGGAAGGAGCGACTCGGCGATGGCACTGTCCTGCCCCGAGAACAGGACAGAATGAAGCGGGGAGGCAGCGCACCATCAGGACTAAATCCCAACAGGCCTGACATGTTTAAAACAGGAGATGGGGAGCAGTGGGGGACACAGGTGGAGGCATAGTGAGAGGTCACAGGAATCTAGCAATAAGCTATGTGGGAGCTATCTAACCAGCAGACAGATTAAAGCCTCTTTATCGCTTAAACCGGTGTGGCTCAGTGGATAGAGCGTCGGTCTGCAGACTGAAGGGTCCCAGGTTCGATTCCGGTCAAGGGCATGTATCTTGGTTGCGGGCACATCCCCAGTAGGAGGTGTGCAGGAGGCGGCTAATGGATGTTTCTCTCTCATCTATGTTTCTAACTCTCTATCCCTCTCCCTTCATCTCTGTAAAAAATAAAATAGCCGAGACCGGTTTGGCTCAGTGGATAGAGCGTCGGCCTGTGGACTGAAAGGTCCCGGGTTCGATTCCGGTCAAGGGCATGTGCCTTGCTTGCAGGCACATCTCCAGTGTGGGGTGTGCAGGAGGTGGCTGACTGATGTCTCTCTCTCATCGATGTTTCTGACTTTCTATCCCTCTCCCTTCCTCTCTGTGAAAAGTCAATAAAAAATATATTTTAAAAAATCAATTAAATATATTTAAAAGCGGTTATCACCGCTTTGACTGACAGAGACCGAGGTGACAGAAAGACAATCAATGACTCGAGATTCACACCCTGGATCACCACCAACCCGGCAACTGGCTGTGGGCTTCTAGAAGGTCAGGGCTTTCTGTGCGGCCTCACACACCAGCCCTCGGCAGCCCTATTCCTATGCAGCTCCCAGCAGGACTGGGAACGCCGCTTCCACACGGCCTAAACGGTCTCCAGGGATCGGCTCTGGCTCGGCTCTGAGGCTGCTTTCCCCGAGCGCGTGGGTTTGCCCGTGGAGCTGTGCTCTTTAGTTCCCCGTTAAGGTGAGTCTGCGGGGCCTGCAGCCTTGATGGAGGGGATCCACATCCCCACCCCTTCTCCCCGCTGCCCGCTTCAGAGTTTGTGCCCAAGACCTGGGCCGAAAAGCTAAGCAGAAGGGGCACACGCGAGGGGGCCGGATGCGCAGCACAAAATGGATTATGAATTTGAAAATAGCCAATTATCTCGCATCGCTCGGCTCAGAGCGCCCTTGGCACAATGAGGGAGCCACCATCCAGATTTTTCAGCTCAAATGGCTTTACATTCAAGCAAGCAAATTGGCCATAAAACAGGAGAAGGGAGGTGAAAACAACAACAACAACAGAATATCCCAAGAAAGAATGAGCCGCAGATAATAAGCGCCAATCTGGCGCTGAAAGCGGCCCCGGACGCCCATTGTTTCAAGTCACGACCAAGACAGCTGAGGCTCCTCTGGCGAGGATGCTCGCCTGCCAGGAGGATCTTCTCTCCCAAATAACAGTTTTTTTCCCCTCGCGCTTAATTTTCTGCTAAATTGGAAGCTAACTGCTTCCCACACTCGTCGGCGGCGGAACACCTGCAGCTGCGCCGCGTCTCCGCGCCCCGTTCCTCGGAGGTGGAGCAGCGCCCGCTCCCTCGGGCGCCTCAGGACGCACCCCGAGGTCTTCCTTTCAGGGCGCTGCGCCCCTAATGACTCAGGCAGGCCGGCCGGTCATTACGTGACAAGCAAATGACACCGTGTGCGCCGCGGGAGCGATCGGTCTGCACGAACGCAACCGCAGAGTGCGGGGCCGTCACTCACGCCGAGCCCCGCAGCGCCCGCCGCGCAGCAGGTGGCCGGGCCAAAGCCAGCCTGGTGAGCGCGCTGCCTGCACCCCTCCGAGCTGCCTGCACCCCTCCGAGCTGCCTGCACCCGCTCCGAGCTGCCTGCACCCCTCCAAGCTGCCTGCACCCCTCCAAGCTGCCTCCAAGCTTCCTGCACCCGATCCAAGCTGCTGGGGCAGGGGTGGGGCCCCAGGAGCTCAGGGAGGTGGAGTGGGATGGGGAGGGGTGGGGTGGGAATGGATGGAGATGGGGAAAGGATGAGGAGGGAAGGGGGTGGGTCCCAGGACATGCATTAGAGCAGCGGTTCTCAACCTGTAGGTCTCGACCCCTTCGGGAGTCGAACAACCCTTTCCCAGGGGTCGCCTAAGACTATTGGAAAACACCTATTTCCCATGGTCTTAGGAACCAACACACCGCTCCTCAGTGTAGTAACATGTAGCAGTGTAGTTTACTGTTGTCATAGGGAGACGGTTGCCCATGCTACACCACGATTCAAGACAAAAAATTTCATTTATTTGTAACTAGAAATAAATATTTCACAATATAGAATTACATATTGTTTTTTGTGATTCATCCCTATGCTTTAATGATGTTCAATTTGTAACAATGAAAATACATCCTGCCTATCAGATATTTACATGACAGTTCACAACAGTAGCAAAATCACAGTTATGAAGGAGCAACGGAAATAATTTTATGGTTGGGGGTCACCACCCCATGAGGAGCTGTCTTAAAGGGTTGAGGCATTAGGAAGGTTGAGAACCACTGGGGTAGAGTAATTGCGGGTTTTGTGTCTGATGGGTATGTTTCTTCATTTCAGAAATGACTGTGGGGGGTAGCAAACCCCAAATATACAGCATACCCACGTCCCTGGGCATTGTGGGAGGAAAGGTAGCTGTGGATTGGCCAGAGGGGAAGTTCCCAAATGCATCTTCTGCATTTGAAGTCAGAAGGATGTCCCTGTGGGTCAGATGGATCACTGGGAAGCTAGGGATGCCAATCGCAGGGAGAGGACAGCTCCTCCTGGCTTTTCTTTTCCCAGGGGAGCCCCTGTTTGGCTCGCTCATGGTCTTGTGAACAGTGCCACCCGCCACTCGTGAAAAAAAAAAAACAACAAAAAAATATCCCAAGAAAGAATAAATCGAAACCTGGCCTGCATGCTAAGGCTGTAAGTTCGAGAAGCCTGAACATCAAAGATGTAAAATTGGAGAGAATGACAAGTTTGTGCCTTCATGACCAGCCCAGCCCACCCCGGGCCAGGCAGGACAGGGAAAGGGGCTACTGTCTTCATGGACCTGCGGTCTCCCTTGCAGCCTCAGCCGCTCTGGCTCTCCTTGCCTTGTGGCCGGGGCCAGTGGTGTTTGGGTTTAGAGTGTGTTCAAGTCGTTATGGCAACAGCGTGGGGCTGTGGAGGCCAGCGTGGGCCTCTGAGGGCCCGTCACCATCTTTCCTCCCACATCATGGGAAGAAGACGGAGCAGGGTCTCAGGGCTGGTGGCTGAGTTTCCTCTCTCGGGTGTCATCCTGATGTGGCGTCACTGGTATGCACCCTGGCCCCTGAGGCAGGAGAGGTGAAAGGTCCCAGCAGAGGGCCGGGCGGTGGGTCTGATTGGGCCATTCAACAGGTGCCCACAGAGAAGTGGTATGAGGCGGTCAAGGTCACCTGGCCTTGCATTCGGCCCCTGGACCCACACAGACTGCATGCAGTGCCCCAGCCTCCCTCTGTCTCTGTCACACGGGACACAGGGAATGGGTCACAGGAAGGAACGGGAGACCATCCCCGAGTCCAGAGCATTTGCACACCAGGAGGTTTCCTCTGGGTGAGGCCCCGGTCCTCAGGCTGGAAACCCTTTGTGGGTGGGTTTGAACTCACCACTAAAGTGGCTGTAAAAAGCCGAGAGAGGGCCGGTGAGCGAGGCGAAGGATGAAGAAGCACAAATGGGTAGTTGGGGGATAGTCACAGATGTAAGTCACAACATAGAGAACAAGGTCAATAATTATCGTAATAAATATGTGTGGGGTCAGGTGGGTGGTTGAGAGAATAGTGGGACGGACCACTTTGTAAAATAGATGATTGTCTAACCACTGTGCGGCACGCCTGAAACTAATACAAAACAGTATTGAATGAAAACTGTGATTGGAAAATAAATGTTTCTAAACTGTAAAAAAAAGGGTGCTGTAATAAGATATTCTTCTTGTAAATGGATAAGGTGTCCATTGCAAATAAGGCGTCCTTGCTCCTTCAGCCCCACCTCCACCCAAATAACATCGACTCAAAGCTGTTTTTGATTTTCCAGAATGGATGCACACAATTTAAGTTTTCAATAGTATAGTATTGAATTGATGCCTGCTTATTGTAGATAAATCAAACAGGATAGAAAATTGTAGAAAACAATCCCTCCCTCTGTGTTTGCCTTCACAGTGTAACCACGGTCATGAAGTACGTAGTGAAAATGGAGGATAAAAGATTTAAATGCAAGTTGTGAAACCATCTAAGTCCTAGAAGAAACCGTAGGCAGCGAAATCTCAGACACCTCTCGGAGCAAGGTGTTGGCTGATACATCTCCGAGGGCCAGGGAAACGGAGGAGGAAATAAATCAATGGGACCACATCACAATAAAAAGCTTTTGCACAGCAAAAACAAAACAAAACAAAAAACACCATCAATAAAATGCAGAGAGAGAACATATTTGCCAATGTTACAGCTGATACGGGGTTAATAGCCACACCCTTTTCTGCAACTAATCCAGACCCCGGGCACCTTTCCAAGTCAGACATGGATGGCGCTTCATCTCATTGGTTTTAACACCTACAGAAATCTTTGGCCTGTGGGTGCATTTAATTCATTCAACCATTCTCCTACTGAAGGACCTGTAGATTACTTCCACTTCTTAATCTATTGAAAATGACATGGCAGTGGAAATCACTTTATTTTTGTGCATTTGCGTGCTTGTAATTAATTATAAGGTAGGTTCCTTAAAACAGAGCTACCACAGGGTGTAATCCCTGCCAAACTGACAGCTGACTGTTTTTCACACTCAGTCTCAGTTAACTGAAGAGGAAGTTGAGAACTGTTTCATGTTTCAATGACATTTGCAATTCTTTGTGTCTGTGGCTGGCTCGTTTGTCCATTTCTCAGTTAGGTGGAAGGGATTTTCTTACTGACTTCTAGATGTACTTTATTATGCATGTCTATGCAGCATGTGTTACAAAAACTTTTAGAAATCACGTTGGCTCTTTTATAATAATAAAATTCTTTTTTGCCCTAATGTTTGATGTTTTTGCAATTATAACAACTCTCATCTTGTATGACTTTATTCTTGACCTCTTCTTGGTTCAAGGACAGAACACTGCCCACAAGCCCATATCCGGCATGCTAAAATGCAAAAAAAAAAAAAAAAAAAAAAAAAACCCTCAGAAAGCCCACACTTTTTTTCTTCTCAATTCGCTTGATGCCAAAACTAACCTTATCCTTCTTAAAGCTAATTAAAAATGAGAATGGTGTAAATTTCAAAAATATATCTGGCCCCAAGGATTTTGGAGAGGGGCCTGTGGCTCTGGTGCGTGGCATTTGTTTGACACAGAAGCAAAAGCTTGCCAACGGAGAGAATGGAGTCTGATGAGGGTTAATGGGAAGGGGAGCAGGGAGGAGGGAAAGGATGAACACTGTGAGCAAATGGAGCTGAGAGAAGAAAATGCTCTCACAGGCATCTTTTCCTATTTAAAGCTGCAAGAAAGCATATCCATCAGACTTCACACTCAGAGTGCCATCAGGTGTGGGATTTTATGAAGGGGACAGCAGTCACGACGTCACTTAGATTCCTTGCAGAACAAACCCAAAATGCCTCGGGGTGCTGGTCACCAATACGCGAGAAAAGGCCACGGTTAATATTACAGCGTCTCATCAAGTCATGCACTTCTGCATTTCTCTGAGAAACTTGTAGTGCCTCTTGGGACTCTGGGGTGAGGTTTCATTTCTGGCAGGGGTAGGTCCTGGAGGCAGATTCTTCCAGAACATCATAGGCTGAGCCTTTTTGACCCATAGCCCAGGAGGCCAGCGTTCTCTCACCTCTGGCCGTTTGACCTCAAGGACCAGAAACGAAGCAGGCCCTTGGCCTTTCCTTAGCTGAAACCGGACAGAAGGACAGAGGAAGCGAAAGCAAGACTAAAGGTTCTCAGCCCTGGGTGCACATTAATGCCATCTGGACTCATCATTTGGAAAAAATATCCAGTGCAGACACCTTCCTGAAACCTGCGGTGCTCAGTGTCCCGTGGAGGGCTTGTGGTCGCTGGCCCCCACCCTTCAAAGTTCTGACTCTTCGGGGCTGGGCCGGGGCCCAGAATGTGCACCTACATTCCCGGTGGCACTGATACTGCCGGTCCAGGGACCTTATTTTGAGATCACGATTTAATTAGCATGTGGTGGGACTTGAATCCTCAATGTTGTCAATAGGTTCTTGGAACGGCGGTGAAATAGCGATTAAGGACACCAGTTTGACCATGGCTGGTGGATGTAAACAAGTGCTCAGTTCCTGCAGTGTCTCATCAGCGTTATAATGAAACGACGCCATTCCAGGACCGGCTGTAGTTTTCATTTTTCAGAATTCTCCCACGAGTTTCACACAGGCAGCCAGGCTGGAGGACCACCCAGCAAGGCCTGAAGACCTGTCCCGTGCCTACCCAACCCGCAGAGCCCCCGGCTCTCTTGGGCCTCAGTCTCCCTCACATTTTCATGACATTTTACCTGAGGGGATAAGGCTCCTTACAGAGCTGGAGACAGGGAAACAGCGCTGCTTTTTGGGGTGGTTGGGGTTAGGGGGAGTGCAGGGCAGAAGAAGAAACATTTTCCAAGTGCACAGATAACCAGGTGATCAGGATATGATTGGGCATAAGATCTGGAAATTTTAGCCCTACCTGGTTTGGCTCAGTGGACAGAACATCAGCCTGTGGACTGAAGGGTCCCAGGTTTGATTCCAGTCAAGGGCACTTCCTCAGATTGTGGGCTCCATCCCCTGTAGGGGGCGAGAAGGAGGCAGCTTATCAATGATTCTCTCTCATCATTGATGTTTCTATCTCTCTCTCCTTCTGTGAAATAAATAAATATATATTTTTCCAAAAGATTTGGAAATTTTAGGTAAAATCTAATTGAAAAATAAATACACCTTTTTAAAAATTGTTGTTATAGCTTAGAAGCATAAACAAATTGGGAACATAAAAGGAAAGTGTAAAATGGATATAGAATGTTTAGAAAATGGATATGGAATTTTCTAAAATGGATATACTCTCTATCCTTATAAAATGGATATAGAATATTTACAATGGGCTATGCTTAGGAGCCCACTAGGATTTACAGCCTCAACTTGTGCGAAAGTAAATCTTGCTTAAAAATTACAATGAATTAGAAATTCCAGAGGCTATTCTATGAAATGATATCTGTAGAAAAGAAACTTACGGAGCAATGATTGCCAATTCATTTCTGGAAACCCAATTATCTACTCTTATGAAAAACCCTTTAGCAGAATTGTAAAGTTCCATGTTAAGGGTACACGAGGCATTTGCTTTGTTTGAAATTTCATGTTCACCCGAGTTTTTGTTCAACTGTTGTTCCTAAATGTTCAAAGAGGCAGAAGACATACTCCGATGTGCTAGTCCACTCCCCAGCTGTCTGTTAACACCAGACTGATTTTATTCTCTCTTATTTGTTGATTTCTTTTAGTCTCTGGCAACACTGTTTGGCTCTGGGCTAAGAGCCACTGATCCAGCCAAAAAGCAGTCTGGGAGTTTTCTGATCTGCCTTTGTTTTCCAGATTGGCAGTGAGGCTCTGACGGATCACGAAGGCGGTTGTGAGAGAATATAGACTTTGCTGAATGAAACAGAACAAAGGGAAAGAGATCTTCACAATTAACCAATACTGCCTGACTACTTTGCTTACTTCTGTGTTAGCATATTTATGCTTCCGGCAAGCCTCATGGGACATTTCTCGGCTGCACAAAACATTTCCCTGCTATGCAGACTGCATTCTGGTGAGAACACCACTCTTCCACGGATCAGCAAGAAGGCACAACAGCTGAAACCGGTTTGGCTCAATGGGTAGAGCATTGGCCTGCGGACTGAAAGGTCCCAAGTTTGATTCCGGTCAAGGGCATGTATCTTGGTTTTAGGCACATCCTCAGTAGGAGGTGTGCAGGAGGCGGCTGATCCATGTTTCTAACTCTCTATCCCTCTCACTTCCTCTCTGTAAAAAATCAATAAAATATATTAAAAAAAAAGAAAGAAGGTGAAACAATAAAGGTGGATTCCGGCCTTACTGGGAAGGGCTGCCTTGAGCGGAAGTGGTAAGAACAGGAGTGCTTCCTACGTACTTGTCTAATGTAGCTGCTAATTGTGCCCAAGACCCTGGGCTGGATTCGGTTCCCTCACTTGGTTGATTGATAAGATCCTGTTTCATCGCTGTCTTATCAAAGGGGCTTATTTCTTTGAACCTGAAATAGCTACCCACGTGAGGAATGTTCGATTTGGGGGACTTAGCATTTAACCACTTTTCTGCCTTTGCCTACCCTCTCAGATGATAACACACAGGTCACTGCACTCCAGAGGAGAAGAGCAGATTAATACTGTAAAGGTTATCATCAACTTCCTTCAGTGGCCGGCCATCTAAGCACAGGGATTCCTTTTCCCTGCCCCACCTCTGGGAGGGTCCCGTTGCCATTCATACAACCTCCGCCACGTGGATGGGAAGGGAAAGAAAAGAAGGTGGAATTCAAACCATTCGGTTTTGGTATTTCTTCGTGGTAGGTCAGAGTCAGCATGAAATAAAGCTTGGCTGTCTGCAGTGGGATTGCAATGTGGGCACAGATCAGAGCTCCAGCTGGCTACCCCACTTAGGTGTCACACTCTGCGGTGGGGAGAGCTGGCTGGGGCTTCCACCATCCTCACTGGCCAAAATCGAGGCAAAATCCTCAGTGGCTCTGGGAGGGGAACAGCCATTGGTGGGGTTTTCCATCTCAAACCCCTTTTGATTTCTCTCCTCTCTGCCCGCCCACCTTGGGGTGCTGTGCCATTGGGGTGGCAGTTAGGAACTGGGATGCCCCCTTCTTGGGGTCCTAAAAGCCATTAGACATTATCTTAATGGGGAGTCATCTTACCCATCCCAGAGCCCACATCACTTCTCACCACTGACACACTCTCTTAGAGACCTTCTGCGTCTGTCCTTCTGTGATGCTCCTGGTTTCCCCTGGCTCATGGGCTTTGAGTGTATCTCCAATAGATTCCCAACTTCCAGGAGCTTTTGTCCCATTAACTCAGGCCCTAATCCACAAAGCACTATGGCTTACTTCACTATCACGTATACCTCAATATGTATAATAATAAAAGTGTAATATGCTAATTAGACCAGACAGCCGAACAACCTTCTGGACATCATTCCGGATGTCCTTCTGAATGAAGTTGCTGTGGTGGGGGCCAAGGCAGAGGTAGTTAGGGGTGATCAGGCAGGCAGGAGAGCGGTTAGGAGCCAGCGGTCCTAGATTGCAAGAGGGATGTCCCACTGCCATTTAGGCCTGATCCCACAGGGATCCCTGCAGGGTTGGGCGTAAATCAGCAGTTGGACATCCCCCAAGGGGTCTTGGATTTCGAGAGGGTGCAAGCTGAGCTGAAGGATCCTTCTCCCATGCACAAATTTTGTGCACTGGGCCTCTAGTATTACAGTGTAATAGGCTTGCTTCTTCCTTTGACAAAGCCTAGGGTCATTCATAACAGGCAAGGCTTGCTGTGTGGTGCACAGAACCTGGAACTTCTCCTTGAAACAATTACTGGACAGATTTTACAGCCAAAGGTGAGAATCCAGCATAAAGAAACCTCACAAACTAGTAAGGAAAAGACAAACAACCCCAAGGGAAAAGGGGCAAGAGGAGATGAAAACACCCCTAAAGTACCTATAAACGTGTTAGAGGACACTGAACCCCAGTAGGAATTAGAGAAATGCAAATCCAAACCCACCATTAGGTTAGCAACATTTTAAAAAGGTTCATCACGTACAATATTGACAAGGATGGGGCAGGGGAAGTGAGCAGTCTCCGGTCCTGCGTGCGAGCTTGTAAATTATTCCGCGCCCCAACACATAGACCAATATCCCCCTTGATACTTCTTAGAGAAACTCTCGCAGAGGCCCACAAGGCGTTATTTGTAAGAAAGCTCATCAAAGCATTGTTTGTAATGGCAAAAGGAGAGACATATAGATATTTATCCATAGGAAACAGAGAAATAAACCGTGGTCTACACTCCCATAATGGACTCATACACAGCACCTAAAACCAACAATTTGGAAGTACATTATCAATATGGGTAATTCTTTTTTTTTAAAAAAAATGTTTTATTGATTTTCTACAGAGAGAAAGGGAAAGGGATAGAGAGTTAGAAACATCGATGAGAGAGAGACATTGATCAGCTGCCTCCTGCACTGGGGATGTGCCTGCAACCAAGGTACATGCCTTTGACCAGAATCGAACCTGGGAGCCTTCAGTCCACAGGCCAACACTGTCCACTGAGCCAAACTGGTTTAGGCCAATATGGATAATTCTTGAAAACACAATAGAGTATGAGGCAATTTGCCTAGAGTTTAAAAGCACACGAAATGCTACTACTGTGTATGCTCTTTCTAAATACACACCTGTATAAGGGAGGGAGAGTGTTAAAACATAGAAAAGGTAAACCAACATCAGAACTCCTGCCCTAGCTGGTTTGGTTCAGTGGATAGAGCATCAGCCTGTGGACTGAAGGGTCCTGGGTTCCATTTAAGGGCACATGCTGGGGTTGCAGGCTCCATCCCCAGTAGGGGGCATGCAGGAGGCAGCCAATCAGTGATTCTCTCTCATCATTGATGGCTCTATCTCTCCCGCTCTCTTCCTCTCTGAAATAAATTATAAAAAACAAACAACAAACAAGCAAAAACCCCTGGAGAGCGTGAGAAGGATGGCAAGTGAGGGCTGCATCGAAAGCGCCAGTGATACCCCAAACACTTTATTACTCTAAAAAGGGAAAAAACATATTAAACATGGGTGGGCACAGGCGTGCCTGCTTTTCTGTGTAGCTGAAATCTCTCTCCTTTTTTCGTCACAGCATAACCTCCATTTGTCACGGGTGAGTCCTCTAACCTCTTGCTGGGATGGATACACCCAACAACGGAACTCTCAGTTCTTCGTTCTGCTTCTCCTTCTCCAGGGCTTTTACCTGAAGCTCAGGGACGGACCTGCTGGACCCAGAGCACGTCAGTCCAGGCTGCAGGACAAGTCGCTGCTCAGAGGCTTCCAGAAAGCTCTTTCCGTCCCCTTCTCCTTTAAATGCTACGTAGGAAGAAGAAACAAAAGGAGATACCCCCTAGGGTGTTGAGTCAAACCCTTAATTTTACTGGAAGTCGTTCTGTGTGTGCGCTTTTTTTGTTTGTTTAATTACTGCCAGCGTTCCTTTTCTTTAAAGCTTCCAGCTTGCTGGGTAATTTCTGTATCTGCGCAGATTAGCCTGAGAGGCCAGGAAGGCTCAGCCGCGTAATTAAAGAGAGAACAGAACCTTCCACTTTACATCCATCTTCCAAAGCCTGAGAGAGGACGCTCTCTGGTTTCAAATCACACGTTGTCACTTCCAGGTTTTCACTGTCGGCCAGTATTTTCTGCTCAGATCTCCTGCAGGGACCTCACAGCCTCGTGAACTTGGACTTGAGTTGGCGGGCATGTCCAGAACTCACTGGCCGGTCGCTCTGTTCTTAATTCTTGGAAGAAACAGTGGGGACTGTAAAAAGGTCCATCTCAGGCAGGGCCTTCCCTCGAGAGCTTTTGTAGGACCTCGAATGAGAGCTTTTTATAGATTTGGGGGGCTCCTTGCTGCGCCCCAGTGTCTTTTTGTTGCCCTTCTGGCCACAGAGTCTAAATTGCTTCACTAGAGGTCTATGCAGCGGCAGTGGCTGTCAGTCAAGGTCCAGAGAAACAGGAGGCGGACCTAAACTCGGGAATCTGAAGAAGAAACTGTTTTCAAAGTCGTCGTCGTCAGGGTAAAGGAGACTGAGGATCTAATTACCTCCCCTTGGGCCCCCACAGGCAGGAGGGAGGAGCGGTCAGGTACAGCCAGAGAGAGGCACGGGGGAAAGGTGGTCTGGGTGCCAATGTATAATATACGGCCCAAAAGCCCTGGGACCTCCATCATGGCATTTACTCAGAAAGAAAACAAGAATTGTGGGATGTGCTCTTTTGAGAAGGAGTTTGCATTTGGAAAAGGTGAGGCAAATGACTCAGGATAAAATATTTTGGTTTAAAAAACAAACCCAATTGTATAAAAGGAAGAAAACCATGTTTTTAATTACAGCTTCGTGTTGGCTCTGAAGGCAATTTAAAAAGCTGTCCCTTGTTTCGCTAGTATAATATTCGCCAAGCAGGACTGCCAAATGTGGTAGAGGACAGGCAGGCTTAGCCAGAGGTGAGGAAGATAAGCAAATGGTTTCATTTCAAGAGCAATGCAGCCAAGGTTCTGTGAAGGTCAATAGAAGGTTCTGTGAAGGACAACAGATTTGCAAGCCCAGCTTGAGGGTGAGGTACGAAAGGTGAGCATCTCCTTACATTTTGTGCTCTGCTCACACCTCCCTAGTGCTGGCTCCGGTGGTCTAATTACGAATCATAAGGAGGCTGATTAAGCAGCAGGTAGCACTCAGTCCCAGGGAGACGAGAATGGGGTCAAGCAGATCCACTCACGGGTGTCCCTGAAATCCAGGTGTCATGTGAGAGGACAAGCTATTGAAATCATCTGAAAAGTTTTTGTTTTGTTTTGTTTTTAGAGAGTGGGAGAGAGGAACATTGATTTTGTTGTTCCACTTATTTATGTATTCATTGGTTGAGTATGTGCCCTGACTAGGGACTGAACCCAAAAACATGGTGTATCGGGGCAATGCTCTAACAACTGAGCCACCTGGCTAGGGCCTCGTCTTGAAAACTGGCTGCCAACACAACTATCCAGGGTGAGGGGGCTTGGCCCACTTCACTGAAAAGTTTTGACCATAAAATACAGGCCCCTAGGGTTATATAAGCTCAATTTCACAAAACTGGGGAATAAGACTCATGCATGAGAATTCCATCAGAAATGGCTTGTGTAGAGAAGAACGGGCATTATGATCTATAATAATCTATAATAATAAAAGCATAATATGCTAATTAAACCAGACACCTGAATGACCTTTTGGGCATCCTTCCGGATGAAGCTGCTGCAGTAGGGGCTGAGGCAGGATAGTTAGGGGTGATCAGGCAGGCAGGCAAGCAGTTTAGGGCGATTAGGCAGGCAGGCAAGTGATTAGGGATGATCAGGCAGGCAGTAAAGCAGTTAGGAGCCAGTGGTTTTGGATTGTGAGAGGGATATCCAACTGCCGGTTTAGGCCCGATCCCAGCAGGTGGACATCCCCCAGGGGGTCCCAGATTGCAAGAGGGTGCAGGCTGGGCTGAAGGACCCTGCCCCGGTGCATGAAATTTCGTGCACCGGGCCTCTAGTGTATGAATAAAAGAAGATTGAAAAATGTTTATTATCCGCATGGTGACAGCATCCAAAGGATAATCCAGTGTCCATGAATCTAGCTTTTGGCTGTAAATTACAGAATGAGGGAGACAGCACTCATTTGAAGTAAGGACAGTCCCAACACAGAGAACTCCCTCCAAAAACAAAAGGAGAAACGCACACGCTCTCTTTTACTTTCCATCCACATGCTTTCTTTTTCTTTTTTTTTTTGGCCCCTTTCTTCTCTCCGAGCCTCCTGACACCCTGTCATTAGCGCTCCGGGCGCTGCCTCGGGCTCTGGGGCGGTAGGTGGCTGGCGTGACATCCCTGCCTGCCCCTGCGGTGCTGGAAGGCACCCTGCCGCGCACAAACAAAAAGCCCCGAAGGCCGGACCCCGCTATTTTCCTATGAATAGACCGAGCTTTCTCTGTGGAGATAAAAGGCGCTTGTGTGTGTCTCTTCGCAGAGGGATGAGCTATGTGCATGTCGGCGTAAGCATAGGGACTTAATACATGTGAGTTTCTTAGTCTATTTAAAGAGGTTCAGGCTAGAACATATTTTTTGCCGCATCTCAAATAGGACTGGCAACTCCTGAAGGACCAAACTTTGGTGCTCCAGCTGGAAAGGCTGCGAGGAGAGAGGGGACCTTTCTGAGAAGGCCTTTGTTTTCTGAGTTCCCGGTTTTCCCACCTGAAAGCTTTCAGGTCTGTTCTCCTATTGCTGGCGATTACTTTCACGCTTTACCCCAGGAGGGACTGTTTTCAATACTGAAACATCGATATTTCCAACACACATTGTCTCGTAAGGGAAAAAAGATGCCCCATTTACTTGGAAAAGCTTAACAGAAAACTACAGCTGAGCTCAAGAACAGCGGAATAGGAGCAAACAGGAATGTCTGGCCAGAGCAGTGGTTCTCAACCTTTCTAATGCCGAGACCCTTTTTAATACAGTTCCTCATGTTGTGGTGACCCCCAACCATAAAATTATTTTCGTTGCTACTTCATAACTGTAATTTTGCAACTGTTATGAATCGTATCTGTGTTTTTCAATGGTCTTAGGCGACCCCTGTGAAAGCATTGTTCAACCCCCAAAGGGGTCGCGACCCACAGGTTGAGAACCGCTGGTCTAGAGGGTAGAGAAGGACAGTCCTTCGTCAGGGTAGCGCTGCTCCCTGCCACTAACTTCGTTTTCCAAGCCGGGAGGGCTGCTGAGCACTCGGGGCTGGCTGAGGTTTTCCGTGCAGTAATCTGCGTTCCTTCATTCATCACTCATGCCCTGCCTACCACGTGCCCATCCATCACGGGGCTTTGGTATGAGGCCGGTGGAGGTTCCGGTCAAACGTGTGGCCAGTTAAAGACTCTAGGAGTTCTTCCCATCTTAAAAAAGCCTTTGCAGCCAAAACCGGTGTGGCTCAGTGGGTAGAGCGTCGGCCTGCGGACTGAAGGTTCCCAGGTTCGATTCCAGTCAAGGGCATGTACTTTGGTTGCGGGCACATCCCCAGTGGGGGGCGTGCAGGAGGCAGCTGATAGATGGTTCTCTCTCATCGATATTTCTGACTCTCTATTCCTCTCCCTTTCTCTTCGTATAAAATCAATAAAATGTATATTTTTAAAAAAGCCTTTGCATATACAGTGGTACCTCGAGGTACGAGTGCCCTAACATTCGAGATTTTTGAGATACGAGCTATTTTTGCTTTGAAATACGAGCAACATTTGAGATAGGAGTCATCTCGCGGATCGGCCAGCTGCACACGACCCACCAGTTTACCTCGACTCAAGCATCTCATAGTTTCCCACGCCTCAAGGTTACGGAATGAATTAAACTTGTATCTCGAGGTACTACGGTAATGCTTTTACTTACAAGGAAGGAATCTCATCAGTCACAGTCTCCAGTGCTGACCTGCGGAGGCCTCGTGAGCTGGCGTGGCCTTGGGCAGGGCGAATGCGGCCACTTCTGCAGGGCTGGAGGTCAAGACCTCAGCAGAGGCACCAGGGGCAGAGAACCTCTCATTTGTATAACAGGTGCTGTTTCCATCACGTGGAATTCTTCAAACTCCTCTCACAGCACTAATCACTTGATCTTCCCAACCACCCCATAGGAATGGCAGCGGGCCCCATCCCCCTTTTACGAAGGGGCAGTGATGATGCCAGAGACCGAGCGACTCACCTGCCTGTCCCCTGTTGGCTGTGTGGCAGGCCTGGAGCTGGGAGCAGCCATCTTTCCACCTGCCTCACGCCTGTGTGTGCCCTGCAGGTGTGTAAAGAGCCGGCCTCACTCTATGGCACCGGGACACTCTGAAAGCCATGGGCAGACAGTCCCAGGAACGGATCCAAGCCGGTGTGGAAACAGGCAAGTCATTTTCTGTTGGACATCGTCATCATCAGCTCTCAGCAATTAAAGGCTGTGTGCCTCTCGCCCGGAAAGGCCGACGGAGAAGCGGTCCGGGTGGTTCTGATCCAGATTTTCCGGACCCAGGCGGCCTGCTTTCTCCAGCAGCGACGGTTCAGTAACGCGTGGGAACCGTGGACTGTGGAGGTGCGAGAGTGGCTGACCGACACTCCGGAGTTCTGCGGTTCGCCCGCCACCGTGGGTGGTCCAGCTCAGGCCGGCAGCCTGCGGCCTAGCTTTCAAGCAATGACTGTAGCCACTTAGTGACAGAGTCAGGAAAGTTAAACTGGGACTACTCCCAGCTCCTAACTTGCCTCTCTCTGAAAATGGAGGGCTGGAAAGAAAGCTAGCTTGGCTGCAGCCTCTGAGTGTTTTTGCCAGACGGGTTGGGGCAGGTGGGGCGAAGGGAGCCATCTGACCAAGACGTGGGTTAGCTGGAGATGTGGGGAGCCGTGTATAGGGGCAGAGTATTTTAAGGGGGACGTGGACAATTTGTCCTGATCCAGAGAGGGCTCCTTGTTTGCGGATGTTCAGGCAGACCCCGTGATCTCTGCCCTTTCCCAGCATGTTTGCTTTACACTCCTTTGATAGTACGTCTCAGACCCGCTGCCATCGATGTAGAAATTTAGGATTCTATTTTCTAATGTCAGGGGATTCTGGCTGCTCCATGGGGCGCTTTAAAGTAGGTCGGCTTCGTTACTTTTTCTGTTTGTTTTGTTAAGCCTCACCAGAAGTTTTTTTTTTTTCTATTGCTTTTTCAGAGAGTGGAAGGGAGAGAGGGCGGGAGAGAGAGGATGCGTGGGGGGAGTAGGGAGAGAGAGAGAAAGGAGAGAGAGAGACATCGATGTGAGAGACACATCGATTGATTGCCTCCCACATGCTGGGTAGGTGCCTCTGGCTGGAAATGATCCTTCTGTGTGCAGGCCAATGCTCCAACCACTGAGCAACCCTGGCGAGGGCTAATTTTTAATTCTGTAGGTTGTTTATTTTAAAAATTATTTCTGATTCAAAGAATTTTACAAGAACCACCATGAAAAAAGAAAGAGAGAGAGAGAGAGAGAGAGAGAGAGAGAGAGAGAGAGAAGCTCTGGCCTGTGTGGCTCAGTTAGTTGAGTGCTGTTCTGTGCACAGAGGAGTTGCCAGTTGGATTCCCAGTCAGGTTCCCAGTTGGGAGACACAGCCAATCAATGTTTCTCTCTCCTATCCTCTCACATCCATGTCTCTCTCCTTCCCTCCTCTCTCTCTCGAATCAATAAAACATATTTTTAAACAAAGAAAGTAGGGGGAGAATCTCACTCACTTTGCTACCACCCTAGCTTTCACTTTTCCTCCATTACAGTCTTAATTCCAGGGAATTATCTTTAAAAAGTTTTCCATTGAAGGTGCTGAATATTTCATAGATCCAGGCCACGGCACTACAATCGTGACGAAGTGCTAGCTTTTGGAGGGTTGCTACCGCTTTAACCACAAGCAAATACCACGAGGACCCAGGGATCCTCCGCTGACAAATGTTTGCCCTTTCTTCGCCACACAGGTCTCCCACCTCCCATGGCTCTGGTCCATACTGGAAATTCCCGACATTGGAAATTAGCTCAGCACCTTACAATTTAATTGAGACTTAACTTAAAGGAATGGCTCAGTTGCCACCTGGAAAAGGCCTGGCAGAGGGCTAGAAAAACTGTCTCAATGCTTCGTCTGTTTGACTCCACATTTTCCTAATATTTTGCTTTATGTGTCCTTTCTGGTTAGCAGTTATTATTGGGTCTTCATCATTCTCTTTGCCCATGTTCGCCGGCTCAGCTTGCATTTCTATACGTCTTCCTTCTCTCTCCCTGTCGCTCTGGGTCTATTTCTCCCTTTCCCTTCGGATGAGCTAGTGGTGTGGTGTGCAGGACAGTGCCATAGCTCATTAAGGAAGGCCCCTGTAGGAGGTGGGGCTTACCTATCTTTCCACCTTTTTTTTTCTTTTTAATATATTGTATTGCTTCTTTACAGAGAGGAAGGGAGAGGGACAGAGAGGCAGAAACATCGATGAGAGAGACATTGATCAGCCGCCTCCTGCACACCCCCTACTGGGGATGTGCCCGCAACCAAGGTACATGCCCTTGACTGGAATTGAACCCGGGATTCCTCAGTCCGCAGGCCAACACTCTGTCCACTGAGCCAAACCGGTTTCGGCTTATCCATCTTTTAATAGGCAGGTAAGGGAGGTACAACAGTGTACCTAACAGTAAAATTAGAAATAAAATCACAATCAATTGCAATTTTTAAAAAGCCAACAGGCATCAAAGGCGGAGGCAATAAAAGCAAAATCAACAGGAGGGACCAGATCAAAGCAAAAGGCTTCCGCACCGATCAAATGAAAAGGCCACCTACCCAGCGCCAGAAAACATTTGCAAATCACCTGTCTGTTAAGGGGTGAATATCCGAGATAAATGAAGAACTCGTGCAACTCAACAGCAGCAACAACAAAACAACCACCACAAAAATAACCACCAAACAAGAGAATGAAATCGTGGAGAGAGGATCTGACTCAATATTTTCCCCAAGAAGACGAACAGATGGCCAGCAGGTTACGTGAAATGGCTCACCATCCCTCGTCATCAGGGACATGGAAATCAAAACCACAGTGAGCCATCACCTCACACCTGCCTGGATGCCCATCATTAAAAAGACAAGCAACCACAGGGAGAATGCAGAGAGAGGGGACCCCAAGTTGAAGTCCTCATTCCCAGGACCCCCAAATGTGACCTTACTGGGAAATAGGGTCACTGGAGCAGGCGGGGTTCCTAATCCAGGCTGCCTGGGGAGGGTGCAGACAGGCAAGCACAGGGGGGCGTTGGGTCATCCTTTGGGGGTTGGCGTTATGCGGCCACAGACGAGGAACTTCCAGAAACACAGAGAGACCTGCACCCATTGCCCTCAGGGCGAGTTTCCGCCTGCCCACAGCTGGATTTGGACCGGAAGTGTCTGCTGAAGCCTCGGTTTGCGGTTCTGTTACCGCAGCCTCAGGAAATGAACGGGACATGCAGTGCAATGGCTGCCACAGTGATTTCTCAGCAAGTGTCAGGATGGTCGTTGTTTGAAACAGGGAAAGAGTGGGTCTGGGTGCGCCGACCGAAGCACAGGTAAAGCCCAGAGGCAGGACAAGGCAGGACACTCGCCCAGCGGACGGAGGCCGGGTGGGCCAGGCCTCTGGCTGGAGGCTGCGGCACGGTGGACAGAGGTCACCACTGCCGGGCACTCCTGATCCGGACGAGGACCGAATGCGAGGCGCAGAGGCACTGGCGTGTGCGGTGCTGAGGTGGCCCCTCCTTTCTGCGGCTCCCAGGGAGGCCTCCTGCCTTCCAGGATGGCCCGCCCTCCCAGCCTCCAGCATCCCTGCCCCAGGGACCAGCATCCGTCACCAACTCCCGGATCTGTTCGGACCCTCCAAACCTCTGCGCTGTGTGTGCGTGCTGTGTGTGTGTATGTGTGCCTGCTGTGTGTGGGCTGTGTATGTGCTGTGTGTGTGTACGCTGTGTGTGTGCTGTGTGTGCATTGGGTGCACACTGTGTATGCGTGCTGTGTGTATGCTGTGTGTGCGCTGTGTGTGGGCTGGGTGTGCACTGTGTGTGTGTTGTGTGCATGCTGTGTGTGTGCGCGTGCTGTGTGTGCACTGTGTGTGTTTGTGCGTGCTGTGTGTGTGCTGTATGTGTGCTCTGTGTGTGCGCTGTGTGTGTGTGTAAGGTGATTAAATCACCTGAAATGGAAATAAATGAGGCAGAATACAGTTTCCTTTCCTCCCCCCGCACAGCGCCATCCGCTGGCCGCTGGTTAAGGCGACCTCTGTAAGCGAGGGGCTTCTTGGACTTCTGCGTGTCCGCAGAGCGGGGGAAGGAGCTGACCTGCCTGACATTTCTTTCTGTGCGTGTTTCTCTCACCAGCCCCCACGGCACCCTGCCTGGCCCGGGGCAGGTGTGGACTGTTTTGTAAACATCTCTCTCAAAGGGGCTGGCGAGCCAGGCTCATCAGTGGGATGCTGCACAGCCTCCAAAGACCCCCCCCACCCCCCACCCCCCGCTTCATTCAAGTCCCTGAGGACTCCCTGAGGACATAAAGGACAGTTGTACTCTCATCTCCCCTCCACCCTTAGCCACTGCTCGGTACCAAGTGGAGTGACGGAGCCCAGCTGACTGGGCTGACTTCCGCTGCCCTGGGCCTGAGGGTGTCCATGAAAGCGGGCAGTGAGGGGGCTCCAGTTCCCCCAATGGCATCGCCGGCCCCTCCGCCAGCTGCTCGCTGGCTCCAGCAGCTGCAGGGAGGGCTCTGCCCCGCAGGAAGCCAGCTTCCTTCCAGCTGCAAGTTTACATCCGAGCTCGCTGCCCCCACCCCACGGAATCTGGAACCCCCTCTCCCCCAGGCAGCAAGGGTGCCAGGGCACTAGTCTTAGGGCAGCAAAAAATCTGTGTGAGCTCATGCAATGATCAATTTCACCACACGTGGGGGCTTTGGTGCTTCCTCCTTAAAGGAAGATGGGTTTGTTTAACATGCCTCCATGGCTTTTCCCGGGAGCTGTGAAGTGCAGGCAGGCTGTGGGTGACGTGGGTGACGTGGCCTGTAAACAGCAAGAAGCCCCACACGCAAACGCTGCAGGGAGGGACACTGGCTGTGGCGCTGGGAACATCAGCCTGTGCACACACTGTGTGTGTGTTGTGTGTGTATGTTGTGTGCATGCTGTGTGTGCATGTGTGTGTGTGCTGTATGTGTGCTTTATGTATGCTGTGTATGTGTGCTGTGTGCATGCTGTGTGTGTGTGTGTACTGTGTGCATGCTGTGTGTGTGTGTGCTGTAGGTCAGGGCTCCCTGACCTTGGTCTGACAGCTTTGCCCACGTCTTTCGGTGACACAGGCGAAGCTCAGCAGGAGAAGTAGCAGCTGAATGAGGGCGGCGTGAAGCGAGCTGCCATGCGATGGGCAGGGGTTTATTTTACTTTTTATGTTTTGAAATATATAGTTTATTGATTTCAACGAGGAAGGGATAGAGGGAGAGATAGAAGCATCCATGATGAGAGAGAATCACTGATCGGCTGCCTCCTGCACCTCCTCCCCTCCAATGGAGGTAGAGCCCACAACCCGGGCATGTGCCTGACCGGGAATCCAACCCGTGACCTCCTGATTCATAGTTTGACACTCAGCCACTGAGCCACGCCGGCCAGGCTGGCCATGGATTTATTACCCCTTATTGCCCTTCATCCACTCAAATAGCCAGTGAGAGAGAGGTAGTTGGCCACGGTTAAACCAGAGGTTCCCAAACGCCCTCAGTTCACGCTGCTCCTGGCCTGTCAGTGTCCCCAGAAAAAGAAGCACCTCCCGGTGCCACTGATGGCGGAGTCAGGTCCAAACGATGTCACACTCTGCTCTCCTGCCAGCGCGCACCTGCGGGGCCCGCACAGCTTCTCGGAGCGGGAAATTGGACAGGACTGCACGCCATTTCTCCGTCCACGCTGCCTGCCTTCCCCACAGCACCAGGTGTCCGCACGGCAGAAACCCTGGCTGGCCCCTGAGAGGAAGAAGGACACTGCCCTGTGCGGAGCTGGTGGCTCTCACACAGCGTTGGACAGACATTACCGCCTTTCCCTTGAGATTTAAAATGTCCCAGAGAGCCTCTGGTTCACCGGGCGCCCCAGTGAAACTAATGCTCACAAGGGTGAAGTGACCTCACAGCGGTTTCCAGCTTCTGGCCTGCACTGGAATCGCCTGGGGTCCTGCTACAATGTGGCTTCTGGGTCAGTAGGCCTGGGACGGGGCCTCAGATGCTGTTTTCCTGGTGAACGGCTGGGTGTGGAGGGAGCAGCTGGGTGTGGAGGGAGCAGCTGAGTGTGGAGGGAGCTGCTGAGTGTGGAGGGAGCTGCTGAGTGTGAAGAAAGGGAGCTTCTGGGTGTGCAGGGAGCAGCTGGGTGTGCAGGGAGCAGCTGGGTGTGCAGGGAGTGGCTGGGTTTGGCCACACTGCTCGTAGTGAGGGTTCAGATGGAGCATCAGGAGGGGCAGCAAGCTCACGAGTGGCGAGTCTCCCAGACACGCCTTCCCCCACTACCCTGTCCCGGAGCTCAGAACTGTAGGACATGTAAGACATCGCACCAGTGCTTCCAGCTCGGCCTGCGAGGAAGCTCGGAAGCCCTCTGTCCTGTCTGCACAGTAACAACAAAAAGCCGAACAAACTGAAAACCAACACCTCTTCTTAGAGCCATCAGAGAATTGGGGGTCACCACACCAGCCACTGCTCCCCCAAACTGGAGAGACTATAGGCAGATATGCAGTCACAAGCTATCACAGAGCCACAACCCACAACAGGCGGACACAGAGCCACAAACTACAACAGGCGGACACAGAGCCACAACCTACAACAGGCGGACACAGAGCCATAACCTGCAACAGGCGGACACAGAGCCATAACCTGCAACAGGCGGACACAGAGCCACAACCTGCAACAGGCAGATACAGAGCCACAACCTGCAATAGGCAGATATAGAGCCACAACCTACAACAGGCAGATACAGAGCCACAACCTACAACAGGCGGACACAGAGCCACAACCTGCAACAGGCGGACACAGAGCCATAACCTGCAACAGGCAGATACAGAGTCACAACTTACAACAGGCGGATATAGAGTCACAATCTACAACAGGCAGACACAGAGCCACAACCTGCAATAGTCAGATCTAGAGTCATAATTTACCGGAGCAGAAACCTCCTTGGTGGAGTCAATGCCGGTGGGAAAAGCTAGTGTAGCCGCTGAGCTGCTGGACACACAGTGCGGACACTGGGCTTGAGGGTTCAGGCTGCAGGGAGGCCCCCACTCTCCAGGTGTGGCCGCCAGGTCCTCAGAGAGGCCAGGAGCAAACCCTCCGGCTCTGGGAATGGGGGGGAAACAGCCTGAGGCAGCCAGAGCCTTCCCGTCTGAACACGGCTTGTGCTAGGCCTCACCTGCGGGGATGAAGAGGGAGGGAGGAGCCCAGCGCAGCCCCTTCCGGCCTCCCCGCCTCGGCCCAGGGGACAAACAAACAAAACAAAACGGAGAAGCCTTTGTGAGGGTCGCAGCCCAGAGCCGCAGGCTCCCTACTCCTGTGACGAAGGCCACTGCCCCTCCCAGCGCCTTCCTACCCCGAGGGTCCCGTGTGACAGCGGGGACAGCTGTGTGTCTCAGAACACCGGAGAAGTCCGGGAAACCCAAAGTCCACAGAAGGCACCCACAGGGACCCAGAGAAACGTGGAGCTTCTGGAACCTGGAGCCACAGCAAACAGAAAGCTGCCCCGCCCTGGTCAATAAACGCCCCAGCCACGGCCTCCACCTCCCTTCCTGCACCCAGCACAGCGGGCCCCACTCCGAAGGACAAAACCCACCTTTGGAGAGCCCCCAGGCCCGGCACGTGCTCCATTGTCCCACGGGCGTATGTCAAACACACAGACTCAAACAGAAAGCTTCAGAAGTTCAGGATGGAAGCTACCGAGCACTCGGGCCTCCTCGGCACGTCTGAGCGCCGGCCTGCAGGCCGGACCGCAGGCGCTGAGCTTTGCTGCAGATCCCGCCCGGAACGAGGCTCCAAGAGGACGCAGTGTCGAGCAGCGGGTCTTACCCCATCAATCATGTCATCGCAGCGTCCCGGGGACTCCCTCAGGCTCAGCGGCCTGGAGCCCACCTGCTTCCTTCCGGAGGCCTGCCCTGGCCCTGCCTGCAGGAGGCAGCCCGTCTCTGCGTGTGCCCGCCACGCTCCGCCACACACGGCTGGGCCCTCTGCTCAGTGTTGTCAACTGCTCTCAGGAGGAGAGAGTGTGTACGGACTCTGCACGGTACCTGCAGGCGCCACGCAAGCCAGGGACCCTCCCCGGAGATACTCACCTGAAGCCAATCAAAGCTACTCGGCGAGACGAACCACAAAACACAGGCAACATTACCTCGTTGCAAAGTGGACTTAAGGCCACAGAAACACTCACGCCAATGAGAATGTAAGACAATTAGTGACAGCTCCACAGAGCCCTGGTCCCCCTTGGTGTGGGGGGTTAGGGGACAGGTGGGAGAGGTTATCAGCCACCAGGATCCAGTAAACAGCAATGTGCTGGGAGCAGCAGGGACCAGCTGACGGGAATCAGCCAGGGGGATGTCTAACAGCTCAGCGCAGCCGTACCAATTGGCAAAGAACTCGCCGTCTATAACCACACGTGGTCATTCTGAGGACGCGTCCTGGAAAAGCGACAGCCCTCACTCTGCCACGTTCCTCGGTGGGTTTGGACCTGCAGAGGGTGGCCTGGAGCTGACCTCTGGCGGCGGGATAGAGGGAGCCAGAATGAGGAGAATGTGGTAAGGAAGGATGCAGGAGAGGAGCTAAGAAGCCGCAGGATGGAAAAATGGCCAAAGTTTTTTTTTTTAATACTTTTTAAAAAACATTTTATTTTTTTAATATATTTTATTGATTTTTTTACAGCGAGGAAGGGAGACAGAAAGTCAGAAATATCAATGAGAGAGACATCGATCAGCCGCCTCCTGCACGCCCCCCTGTGGAGATGTGCCCGCAAGCAAGGTACATGCCCCCGACCGGAATTGAACCTGGGACCCCCAGTCTGCAAGCCAACGCTCCATCCACTGAGCCAAACCGGTCTCGGCAAGGTGTTTTTTTTTAAAAAACAAAACAAAACAAAACAAAATACAGGAATGTCTCGAATTCCATGTTCGATGGCATGTGTTGCTATAGTAACCGGCCAGTAGGAGGTACTGATCCCATCTCCTGTGGCCCTGTTTTGAAACACAATCACACTCTGAGGTGCTGGAGGTTAGGACGTCAACCTATGAACGTGGGCGGGGTGTGTAGACACGGTTCAATCCCCCCAAAAGCGTACGGCAGCCATTGTGACAAAGCACACTCCGCGAGGACCTGTCTCTGAAAAGAAAAGCTCCCTAACCCGAGTGCTGGGGAGCAAGGGGCGGTGCTCCCCTGGCGGTGGCAGCTGGGCACCAGGGAGTGCATGGTGGCGGAGACCCCTCCGAAGCCTCTCTCCGAGGAGGGCCCCGCCGGGGACTCCTGCCGGGTGCAAGGCTCAGTTACACACGGAACAGGCCACACGTGAAGCCGGGAGGCGGTCACGGCAAGCTGGCTGCAAAGAAAGACTGGCCGCTCACCGAACATGGGGTGACTTTGGCGTGTGGATATAGAAGGAATCTCAGCAGAGAAGAAAGCAAGAGCGACGGAGGGGCTGTTGCCAAATGGATTTCCTTTTTTTTTTTTTTAATATATTTTATTGATTTTTTACAGAGAGTAAGGGAGAGGGATAGAGCGTTAAAAACATCCATGAGAGATGAGAGACATCGATCAGCCGCCTCCTGCACACTCCCATACTGGAGATGTGTCCACAACCAAGGTACAGGCCCTTGACCGGAATCGAACCTGGGACCTTTCGGTCCGCAGGCCGATGCTCTATCCACTGAGCCAAACCGGTTTCAGCCAAATGGATTTTCTTTTCTTTTTTTTTTCTTTTAGTAGCTTACAACTTGTAGACTGGTGTCCACTCCTTCAGCACAGAAATGTTGACATCTGCCCCACTGACCCATGGATTGATGAAAAGATGGAACGGTTGCTCTCTCCGCTGATTTGGGGGCACCCTCGGGCCCTCGGGGTGCTCTCGAGGTCTTCCTTTGGCGGCCTGCCAGTCAGATGGCCTCCGAACCCAGCGGCCAGGACAGCTGAGGTCTGACTCAAGCACTGACCTGGGGTCCCAGGGAGGGTTTTGCAGAGTCACTTTGTTTGGAAAGGCCCAGCGCCCTGCAGCCTTCTGAGCGGCTGAGCCACTAGATGGCGCTCCAGGCCCACACGATCCGGCGGCCGTTCAGCGCCCCCAGCCCGGGGCGTCCTCTCCACAAACAGGGGTTCCTCTAGGGCCACTGGCCGGTTCGGGCATCTCCAACCGGAAGCCTCAGACTGACCTGTGCACAGGCCCACCCCGGCCAGCAGGAGTGACGGGTGGAGAGCTGGGGACGTTTGCCTCGGGGTCAGCCCTCTTTCCAGGGAAAGAAGGAGGCGAAGCGGGCGGAAGGAAGCTGTTTGCCTCCTGCCTGCCCAGCAGGTGGCACCTGTGCCTCAGTTTTGGATACTGCAGCGGTGGAGGCTGTCTACAGGTTACTTTAAAAAAAAAAAAAATATATATATATATATATATACATATGTGTGTGTGTATTGATTATTGATTCTTCACAGAGAGGAAGGGAGAGGGATAGAAAGTCAGAAACATGGATGAGAGAGAGACATCGATCAGCCGCCTCCTGCACACCCCACACTGGAGTTGTGCCCACAAGCAAGGTACATGCCCCCGACCGGAATCGAACCCGGGACCTTTCAGTCCGCAGGCCGACGCTCTATCCAAACCGGTCTCTCCAACAGGTTACTTGTTAAGCAAGCGCTGCCAGACCTCCCTTCCAGCTGGACCTGGAACCATTCCACGCCCTCATGCCCCCCTCATCCTTCTCCACTGCTACAGCGGCGGCAGAGGTCACTGCGGTGTCTTGTGTGGATCATCCCAGGGGTTTCCTCAATGAGGATTTCCTGCCTCCATCCTCACTCCTCAGAGGAAAACTGAGCAGCGGTCTGGTTAAAAGACGAATCAGACCCTATTACTTCCAGGGATCTCTCCTCTGAGTTAGAGACACGTCCTGGTTCTGGGTGGAATGGCCCTCGGCCTCTGGCCTCCTGTGGGCCTTGAACCCAGTGCACCTTCAGGGTCTGCACCTGCTTGTCTCTGGGTGCAGGTGCTCATCCTTCTACTGTTGGCATGCCTGGCTCCCCTCCTCCCTTCCTTCCGGTCTTCTTCTCGGCCTGGCTACGCGGCCTTCCCAGGACTGCCGGACCTAAGTGCCCCGAGCCGAGCGCCTGACAATACAGTGTATCGCCTTCCAGTTCCGAAGGCTGAGGCTGTCAGGAAGGGTTGGCAGGGCCGGCTCCTCTGAGGGCAGGGAGGGAAGGATCCACTCCAGGCCTCTGTCCTGGGCTTGTCCGCAGACATCTGTCTCCACGTCCACGGGGCCTTCTCCCTGCATGCATCTCCCGTGGACCCTTCTCAGGACGACAGCCACTCGAGAGCGGGGCCACATAACCGCTGCATCCTAACGTGATCCCCTCTGTAAAGACCCGTGTTCACATAGGGTCAGATCCTGGGATCCTGAGGGTTGGGACCTCAACATGCGACTTTGGAGGGGACATAATTTGTCCCGTAGCCAAGGCCTTCCCTGGCCGCCCTGCCTAAGAAGTCACCCACCTTCCCCCAGCCCCCTTCCCTGTGTGAGCTTTGTGCTTTTTAAAAATATATATATTTTATTGATTTTTTACAGAGAGGAAGGGAGAGGGATAGAGAGTTAGAAACATCGAGAGAGAGAGACATCGATCAGCTGCCTCCTGCACACCCCCCACATGCCCTTGACCGGAATAGAACCTGGGACCTTTCAGTCCACAGGATGCTCTACCCACTGAGCCAAACCGGTTTTGGCAGCTTTGTGCTTTTTGGAACCCTCTTATCATCCAGGGGACTACTGCATACTCCACTCATTTGTAGGGTTTATTATCTCTCTCTCTAACCAGCTGGATCGAAGCTCCAAGGGAAAGGATCCTTGTTATCTTCATGTCTGTCTTCCCATGGGACCTGGCACATAGTAGGTGCTCAAGAAACAGATCTGATGAAGTCTGTTGCACATTAATGTTAGCTTACACAAAAAACAGGGAGGGAGAGACAGAGCTAGGGTGGGGGAGAGGGGGAGAGAGAGAGAGAGAGAGGGAGAGAGAGAGGGAGAGAGAGAGGGAGATGGAGCAGAGAGAAAGCTAGTTATTGGTCGATTTAAAACAGAAAAGCAGCAGGCCAGTTGCATCCACAGGCCCAGGGTGAGCTGCTTTCCTGCCTCACACAGGGAACTTCATCTCAACCCAGGCTCAGCAGTCAGCCCTCTAGCGCTGATACCGACTGACTCTACCTGAAACCAGAGACAACTGTCCCCAACCACAGAGGACACCACCAGAGGGCAGAGAGCGTGCGTCCATCTCCGTCTCCTCGGAAACCGGGATGCTTCCGTGTTGCCCTGGGAACCCCAGAGCCTGTGAGGTGGGCATGCTGCTAGGAGTTCCCCATCCTGTGGTCCAAACCCGGGCACAGGAAGCAGGGGCGGGGCCAGGAAAAGCCCTGGGGCAGTGCGCGCAGGGTCAGTGAGCCTTTCCCTCCCCGTGTGGTTAATACGTGAATGACAATGTTAATGCGAACAGGAGGGTTGTGCCAACTCTGCAGGCGCTGGGCAGGCATCCTTGTTCACATCGATCGGCAAACGTTTAGGGAGCCCTTGCTTCGTCCTAGCGTGGAGTAAGGCCAGCGGGGGTTCAAAAGGAAACCTCGGATTTGCATCTCACTGGAGCGCCCTGCCTTGTCCAGTTGCCTGCTCCCCGGTGCCCTGGGCACAGATGGTGCTAACGGCCTTGGTGAGCAATGGCAAGAACAGGGGAGAAGAGAGGTTAAGTAACTTGCAGGCCGTGGAGGGCAAATGTGTGTGTCTCCTGTTAATCACCACATCCTCACCATCCTCAGTCGTTATTTGAATGCCTACTGGGTACCAGGCATGACCCTAAGCACCTCACATGCATTTTCTCATACAACCTTGCCAGGGAAGGGGGCAGAGTGACCCCTGTTTTATGGGGTGCAAGTCCCAGGTGGAGACCTTGGCCAGTGCTTTCAGCTTACAGGTCGGAGGCTGACTTGAACTTGGCGGCATTCTGGGTGCAGAGGCCACCCTGTTAGCCCCGCTTCTCACCCTCTGGGGGGCCCACACTGGGTGGGGGTGGGGGGACAGACAGTGCAGGGTGGCTCCCCCAAGAGTAAGAAGTGGGGCCCGCTGTGGGAATTGAGATAGGGATGAGGGGGTTCAGGAGGGCGGGGTTGTGTATGAGCCGTGCCTGGGAGGCAGGAAAGGGTCCTGGCATGTGGTGTCCAGGAGAGCAGACTGGGTGTAGGCAGGGAGCTGGGGGAGAAGGCAGGAGGGGCAGAGGGCTGGGCTGGGGACACAGTGAGAGCGGACCAGAGCCCCCTCTTTCCCTGGGGGGGAGGGGAGGAGGGGCAGCAGCTTGGTACCTGGAGGCAGGCGGACGGAGGGCCTTTGTGTGGCTGTTGGAGGCAGGCCGGCGTCCAGGGCGTCCAGGGCAGGGCTGTGGAGTCAGCAGGGGCACCGGACGGGGAGCGGCCAGGCACTCCTTTCCGGCTTCCGCCCTCTGCCTGCCGGCCAGCGCCGGCCCAGCCCAGGTCACTAGAATACAAAGGAGCACGAACAGTTCTTCTTTCCCACGGCAGCCAAGCCACTTCCTTGAATAAAACCCGAGTCATTAGCTGTAGCCCTCGCAGGCCTGCACGCTTTCTTTACGGCCCGCCCGAAGGACCCCTCGGTCTCCGGCACAGCCGCATCCTGTGACCAGATTGCTGGGGGGCTTAGGTGTGTTTGCACATCTTTGGTGGTGAAGGAAGGGTTCCTTTATCCCGAATGCAACTCTGGCGGCCTGGGCTCCTCCGGTGAGGATCCCCCAATCCCAGCTAGCTCTGCGTCCCCGTCAGTCTGGCTCTAAGGTGTAATGCCTTGCAAGTGGCAACTAAGCCTCATAGACACTTTCTTATTTAGCAAATGCCTGGTGCGTGTCATTGTGTACAGGCATTTTCTTCAGTAAGAACCAATGCATCTCCACATGAGGGATACCAGGTCAAAGGGGTGTCCACCTTATCAGTGGCCCGGAGCGTCAGCCCCGTCTCCTGGGCCCCGAACAGATAAGTAGAGGCCAAAACAGGAAGCTCTTCGATGCCACTGAGGTTTGTTTAGTTTTATAGCTGGGGAGGTGCTAGCGAAAGATTTTCAGGGGAAAACACACACATCAGATGTGTGTTTGGGAACAAAAACATGTTTCGGAGAGCAGTTTGGAGATTAGATGGGGGGCATTTAGACTCGAGGGCGGGTGATGAGGTCGCAGGTTACTGGCGTGGCTGGGGGGAGGCGGCAGGGTTGGGCTCATGGTGGGGCGGGGGTGAGGGTGGGGCAAAGAGGAGGCAGCTGGTGGAGAACTGAGGACCAGGGAGTGCTGGGCTGGGAGCCAAGACCGTTCCTGGTGTGGCCTGGGTGCTGGCGCCACTCACAGAGCAGACTCTCCGGAGAAGGAGCCTCCCTGCCCTGGCCGGTCTGGCTCAGTGGATAGAGCGTTGGTCTGTGGACTGAAAGGCCACAAGTTCGATTCCGGTCAAGGGAATGTATCTTGGTTGCAGGCACATCCCCAGTAGGAGGTGTGCAGGAGGCAGCTGATCAATGTCTCTCTCTCATCGATGTTTCTAATTCTCTGACCCTCTCCCTTCCTCTCTGTAAAAAATCAATAAAATATATTAAAAAAGAAAGAAAGGGCCTCCCAGTAGGAGCCGCCAAGAGCCCCTGTGGTCAGAACTTGGGAAAACCCTTGCCCTGCCTCCAGTCCAATGGGCCAACTGCTGTGGGGACTTCAACCTCTGAGCGTTCTTTCTCTCTCTCTTCTCTCTCTCTCAGTTTGGATTCTAAGTATCTACTGCAGGGGTTTTTCTCAGAACGCCATCATTTTCCCTCAGGGTCTAACTGGCAACTCCAGCCTCTAACACACAGACAGCCGGGGCACCTCCTCCCATCGGAGCAGGGGAGGGGCCTCAGGTCAGAGGGTCAGTGACTGCTTCCAGCAGCACCCCGCTCCTGGCTCCCCGCTGGGACCCGGACACTGCGGTCCTCCTGGGAGGAGAGAAGGCTAGTCAGCACCACCCGCCTCCCCACCCCCTTACCTGGAGAAAGTGGGGGGCAGGGATGTTAGTGGGGGGCAGGGGTCTACAATTGGGCGGGCTTGTTTTTCTCTTCAGAGGTGGTCTGTGGAGAAGGTCTGCCTCTTGGTGTGGCTTTAGCGGCGGTGGTGCGGCCAGGAGCCGGGAAGGGCTTGGAAGAATGCAGGGCATCCAAGGAGGATGGGGAATTCCGTCACTCCTCACCTGGGGCTCAGGAGGGGCTGCAGGTGCCGTGGGAGGAGTGACGGCCCTGACAGCTGGCACAGGGGACCTGAGCCCCCCGGAGGACGCCAGCCGAGAGAGGGAAGGAGCCTGCTGGAGTGAGTAGGCCCCGCTCCTCCAGGGCAGACACCAAGTCACCCAACGGGAAACAAAACCGGGAGCTGGGATGGACCGGCTCTGAGGGAGGCTGGAGCCGGGTCCCAGCCCGTGTCCCCAGGCGCCAGGCCTTGCTCAGTAGGAGCTCGGGCAGGGTGGGATGGGGGCAGCAGTGGGGGGCTGGTCAGCCACGTCAGGTGGGGCCGGAGGCAGGGCCAGGAGCACTTTACCGAGGACCCGCCGCCTCACGCTCAGGACCCTCCTGTGTGCGGCAGAGTGGAGCCAGGCACGGCGCTCACCGGCCCACAGACCCGAAAGGAGAGCCTGGCCAGCAGGAGCGCTCAGTGGCTGGAACACGGTCTGTGGTTCGTGCCCCGGGGCCAGGACCAGATCTCGGGTTTTGCAAATCTGGACCCAAACTGGCTTCTGAGTTGGCAGGAGCCCTTGCCTTCTCAGTGTGGGAAACCCCAGAGAAGAAAACCCCCGGTGCCCTGAGCCAGGGAGCATCCCTTTCTTCCCGACTCCCTCCCTATGACGGGGAGCCTGTCCCCTCCCTTCCTGGCCGAGCCCTCTCTGGACTCAATGCGGCCCTGCCCCCAGGGTGGCGATGGTGGGACCAGGACAGCAGGAAGCTCGGGTCCCTCGCTCTGGCCCCTGTGTGCTCCACCCCTTCCTTCCCTTGTTGCACAGAAGAGCCACTTCCTGGGGATGAAAGTCCCCCGAAACTCATCCGGGGTCTCCCCGTCCCTCTCCCACAGACACAAGCCTGTGCACCACCTGGGAGGACAGGGGTCCCGTGCATGAGGGACTCTTGCCCCCACACACATGTGGGCTGAGGGAACGTGTCCTGGGAGACGGCACCCACCTGCCCGCTCAGGCTAAATCCTCCAGAGACACCCCCAAGTCCTCCTGACCCCCAATCCCAGTAGCTTCCAATGTTTTATTTTTCACTCAAGTTACATGTCCTTCCAAGCCGGAGAGCAGCTGATGGAGCCGCCCTCCCTGCTCACCCTGATCCCGGAGGCCTGGGCAGGACATGGGCAGGACACGGGCAGGACCCGGGCAGGTGCGGGCTGTGGGCAAAGCTCCGTCACAGGCCGCACGGCCACTTCCCGCCTCTGCTCCCCAGACAGAGCAGGGCCCCGGCCCCTGGGAGTTCAACCTGGGGAGACGCACCCCCTGTGCGGGGAGGGACCTCCACGGGGGCCCAGCCGGAGACTGGCGGGCAGGACGTGCCATCCTTCCACGGAGGGGGAGAGAGGCCACCGGGGTGTGTGGGCCCCGAGTCATCCTGTTTGCCCAGAGCACCCTCTGCGGGACCATGCGCCCACCCCCGTGGGCAAGGTCTCCCGAGGCCCTGGCCATCCCCCCTCAGGGCTCAGCGCTCCCCCAGTCCCCAGCCCTGCTCCAGGGGATGAGGTGATGATGGGGGTCCCCAAATTCCCCAAATCCTAGAACCTGAGGGAGCCCACGCGATGTCCAGCCCGGGGCATGCGGGTCTGCGGTAACTAGGGGGGCCGCGTGCGTGATGTGGGCGCCTGTGGGCTGCCCTCCACACCCACACCCCCTCCAGCTCTCGCAGGGAGCAAGCGCTTTCTGAGCACCAACTACCACGTGGAACGAGCTGGCCTCACGTGGGCTGGCCAGGCACCCACCCCCACCCACAGACGCAGCAAGAAGCGCCCAGGCACGGATCGCGTTGTGAGCATCATCGTATATTTGGAAAAGCAGTTTTTAAAAAAACACTGGAAAATACAAGGGGAGGTAACAGTGACAGAGAAGTTTCCGCCCGATGGGGCCCGGCCGGCCGTTTATTATTTTTACATATAAATTATTGCTGGCTACTCCGATCGATGCGCAGCGCAGTCCTCTCTGTGCAGAAGCGGGGGGCGGGCGTCTGAGAAGGGAAATGCTGTGGTGAAAACGGCAGTTCTGGTAACTCAACGACAGGTTTCATAGTTACCAGCTCCGGCCGGGGCGGGCGGGCGGGAGACTACGGGGTGTGGTCCCTGAGAAGTGAGGTGGGCACCGGGTGGCGGGCCTCTCTGGGCTGACGTCGCCGCCGTCCTCCCGAGTGACAGGTGAGAAGGCAGCATCCCTTCGGCTGCGGCTCACGGACGCCGCCCCGGTGTGTGATGACAGAGCAACACGAGTACAATAAATAGGCTATGCAAATAAATAGGACTCTGCTAAAAAACGTTTAGTATATGTACAGCTCTGCTTTTTTTTTTTTTTTTTTTTTTTACAGTAGTACATTTCCATCGAGCGTTTTTTTGGCAAATTTTAAAAACGTTTCCCCCCTCCCCGTGGTCAGCACAGTGGCCCGCTCGTCGGAACAAGCGGGCTGAAATTTTAAGGACGTGTTGGAAGCGTGGGAAAAGGAACTCCGCCGTTGTCAGACCCTGGCAGGGCATCCGATGGCCCCCATTTTCGTGGTCCCCCCCCAAGTTTCCAGGAAGCTTGTGCCATTTGGGAACACCGAGTCTGCGACTGTGTCTGAGATGGCTGTCACCAGGTGGCCAGGCTGGGATGGGGGGGTCGCAGGGCCAGCCCAGCTCTGGGGGCCCAGGCTCCAGGCCCCCTCTCCTTCCTGCAGCCATTTTTCCGACCAGGAGGCGGTCAGCCTCACAGACCAGGCGGGTAGGCTTTTACTGATCCTCGCGCTGCTGAGCTCGGTGCACGCCCCACCTGACGGGCCAGGGGGCAGGGTCTGGGTGAAGGAACTCCTTCCACACGTAGCTGAGGGCACAGGATAGAGCAAACGCAGGCCATTGTATTTACCAGGGCAACCGTTTGGCCGCCGTGCAGATCAGGACGAAGAGCGACTCCGAAACGCTGTCGTCTTCGGAGCGTCTAGAAGGACAGGCGGAGAGAGAAGACACGTGGCGAGGTTATGGTTCTGCCCACAGGGCCCGGCCCAGGCTGATTTCTCCGGGGGCGGGTTCGCCGGGTGCTGACAGAGAGCCGCTCGGGAGGGCTGGTGGTGGCGGCCGCTGGCAGAGCTCCAGGGCGAAGGGAGGCTGGATGTGACCACCATCTAAAAGCGCTGGAAAGCAGCACAGACGTCCTTCGGTCCATCCGTCTGTCTGGCCAGCACAAACCCTATTGCAAGGAGGCTGCCGCCGGACTGGAGGGAGCACAGCCCGTCCCCGCTCACAGGGACTGCTGAGCCCCGCGACGGCCACTCACTGTGGGGGGCTCAGATTGCTCCCACAAATTCCGCCTTGAATTCGTTAGTCCCCGGCTTACGTCTCCTCCGAGTTCTGACATTTCTGAGCGCGGCTGCCTGGGACTTCGCTGGAGGCAGCTGCCAAGTTTCAGAAAGGCTGGGAGAGGGGCACGTTCGGAAGATGGGGAAGGAAAAGCAAATCTGAACCGAACAAAACGCCCCCTTCCCTCGGCTGCCCCGAGAGCCACCGGCCACGGCTGGAGGAAACGGGACTGACCCCCCCCCCCCGCCCCGTTCTCCCCCTCCCGTGTCCACCCACACCACGGGGCGTGCTCTGCCTGCACTACCAGGACCGGTTTAAACCTGATGCACGTGTGGATTCGTTTGGCCGTGGACATATCTGAAACGAGGTCTAAGCAACAGGTGCTTGGCTGAAAAAGTTCTCCACTAAAGACACTGCAATCGTTTTCGCTGGAGCAAAGTAGATCCTTTGTGAATAAAAAACTTGAAGGCAAAACATGGAGACGGTACCAAAATGGCCTTAGATGGTTTGACTGGGCAAATGGCCCCTACCCCCTGCAGGTGTGGTGAGCCTGCTGCCCTGGCTCCCTGCTCAGCTCCCCTCCAGGGGGCCCCCTTCCAGTCCTGGCAGCTGGCAGCCTTTCTCTAGTGGGCCAGCCTTGGGGGGTGCTTTGGACCAAGTCCTGCTAGTTTTCAGGACTGACCTTTCCATGCCGGGGCAGACGCAACCTCTCTGAAAGTTCTACCAATAATCTTCTCCCCGGGGCTCCTTCCGGCGACTCCTCAGGCTCTCTGTGGCTCCTGCGCCAGGACACAGCCCTGCCGGGAGGGGCCAGGCAGCCCCGGATGGATGGATGGAGGTGCTGAGGTGGCAGGCAGCTACAAGACGCACGGCAGCCGGGCTGAGAAGCGCACCGGCTCCGGGGGCTGGAATGTGCGTGGACCTGGCCCAGGAAGCTGGGCCCCGGGATCTTAGCATCGTGGCAAGTATCGAACTGGCCGGTGCGTTTCACTGCTGTCCCACAGGCTTTTAGGCAGGGCCAGGGGCGCTAACCCATTCTGGAGAATAGCCAGGGTCTTATTTAGGGGAGGAGCCCTGAGCTATATGGATGGAAATTTTAAAAAAAGATTTAAAAGACTCAGGGCAGAAAACAAACGAACCAATTTGGCCGGAAGGTGAACTCTAGGTGAACGGTGAGGGTCCAGCATCAGTCAGATGTTTGCTGTGAGACGGGCCCTCGGCACCATCTTCCTCCCTTGCTCTTCTCCAGGAGGGAGTGCCGAGCGCCTGACACATCCCACCCCACTCACTTCCCTGGACCGGCTGCCACCCCTGCACGCGGCGGGCAGAGCACCAGAGCACCGACAGGCACCTCCGACTGTCACCGTGACGAACGGTGACGGAGCCTACAATGTGTCAGGCACACCATCAAAAACCGTACTGTTACCCATAGCAGAAGAGCCTGCTTGCACGTGTCAAGAAAACCCCCGGAAATTAAGCCATGCGTCCATCTCCTAAGGATTCCTGTTTTTCCTGACGGGCACAGCCACGTGGCCTAACTCGTCCGCAGCTGCAGATCAGTTGTGCAGGAACGAATTTCACCGGCGAGCCGACATCCGTGAGTGAGTGTGGGTGCAAAGCGAGGTCTGCACGGACTCCCCAGACACCAGAGGCCTTCGGTGAGGTCACAGCGGGTGTTACCGGAGGCCACGCCTTCTCCCTGGACACCGGGCCGTGCCGTAACTTCTTCTGGTGTTCGCACAAGCTGCTTCTTGGACAGCTACACTCAGCAACCTGCTCCTGTGCCCTGCACGCTCTCCCGGAAAGATCGGCGGCGGTAACCGGACAGGCTCCCTGGTCCTGATGCTGGCACCTCGCGAGTGGAAAAGTGGATGGGATCAACGATATCCGTGGAAGGAACCGGACTCCCCCAGGCCAAGATGCTCCGAGTCTTCCGCCCTCTCGTCCGAGAGCGAGAGCGGCGAGGCCCTCCCCCACCGCGGGTGGCCGGCGTGTATTGTGAGTTAGCGACACACGAAGACTCAGCAGCTTCTGTTCCCCCAGGAGAGGGACGCGCTGGGCACGGCGCCCCGTGGAGGGGGAGCGGCAGGAGCTGAGGGGGCGCGGCTGGGCTCAGGCGCGGGGCTCGATGCGGTGGGAGAGCTCGAACAGGGCCTGCTGGCTGTCGATGACGAACAGGTGGGTGACGTAGGACTTGAGCTCGTGGTGCTCCTTCGGAGACACGTCCCCGCCTAAGTTTTGGAGGAGAAAACCCCCCGGTTAGTCTCAGGAGCTGGGTGATGTCACGGCTACATCCCCGCAAGCCCCTCGGGCAGGCTGAGCGTGCACCTGCCAGGCAGACGGTGAGGCGGGCTCACAGAGGAGCCCCCGATGCTAACGGGGCAGCTGCGCCCTCAGCTCGGCCTCGGCCCCTCGGTCAGGCGGTCAGGCCCGGCCAGGTGTTTGTCTGACCACATGTCCATGGTGCTTACTACCTAACACAGTGGTTCTCAACCTTTCTAAGGCCGCGGCCCTTTAATACAGCTCCTCATGTGGTGGTGACCCCCCAACCATAAAATTATTTCTGTTGCTACTTCATAACTGTAATTTTGCAACGGTTATGAATCGTATCTGTGTTTTCTAATGGTCTTAGGCGACCCCTGTGAAAGTGTTGTTCGACCCCCAAAGGGGTCATGACCCACAGATTGAGAACCGCTGACCTAACAACACACAGCATTCATCGGCTGGCTATCACCCCTCTCAGAGGGCAAGCAGCACACACACACACACACACACACACACACACACACACACACCAGTGAGTGCCGTGTGGGACTGGAACCCGGGCCCTGTGGCTCCCGGGCCATGGTCTGCGGTCCTGTGTCTCAAGCCACGCCCATTTCAGTGGCTCTCACGGGCCCTTAATCTCAGCCCAGAGCTGTTGGAAATCACTGCTAGCCTGGTGAGTGCACAGACACAATTCTTTTTGGTGTCCTTATTTTTTGGGGGAAAAAAATGAAGGGATCTGTTAAATGAGTGGGTATCACAGAACTAAACGTAAGGTACGGCTAACAGGCACCTCAAGCTCCTCAGGGACGCGGCTGGGAGAACATCTACCCCCGGAAGGCGAGGCAGGGGGTTCTACTCCCCATCCAGGACCGGGGGTGGTTAATACGGTGGGCCCGCCCGCCCGGCTTCGGTGCACTGTGAACACACGTGTGTCCCGCTGGCGGCGGCTCTGATAAGGAACCAGAGATAAGGCGGCCTGGACAATGGGGCAGGCTCACTTCCCATTCTCAGAAATGAACACATCCACACCCACCCCACCCCCACCCGAGGCCCCGGAGACTGAGCTGGCTGTGGAGGACAATGTGAGTGGAGTGAGGTCACTGGCTTCGGGATTTCTCGGGGTGGGGGGGGAGGAAGGGTTAGAAGGGGGAAGCAGGGCCCAGGCTGTGCTCAGTCCGAGCAGAGTGGCGGGGCCTGAGGAGGCTGACATTTCAGAGCGGCTGCTTCGTTCTCCCTCCTCTAAAACGTTTTGTAATCGAAGGCCTGTATGTCACGGGTGGCTTCTCATTCTTAGGTTTGACAGAAATAAGACTTTCCGGTTTCAGCTGCGACCAGTTTGGCTCAGTGGGTAGAGCGTCAGCCTGCGGACTGAAGGGTCCCAGGTTCGATTCCGGTCAAGGGCATGTACCTTGGTTGCGGGCACATCTCCAGTGTGGGGCGTGAAGGAGGCAGCTGATCAATGTCTCTCTCTCATCGATGTTTCTGACTTTCTATCCCTCTCCCTTCCTCTCTGTAAAAATCAATAAAATATATTAAAAAAAAAAAAAGACTTTCCGGTTTCAAAAGGTAAAAAGCACCAGGAGCTGAGGTTTTTACCGTCCTCCTTGTTTTTCAGTGACCAAAGGCTGCGGCATTCCAGAGGCCGTTGCCAAGATAACGGGGCCATTTCGTGAACATGGGTGTAGAGCACACGCTGCTACCAAGGCAAGGCTGTTGTTAAATTTCTGGCCTTAGAAGAAGTAGAACGAAGGGTTCCCATCATGACAACGGACACTTGCAGGCGCCCCACAGTTTATAGGGGCCTGGATTTACCTTATTTTACCCCAAATGCTGACAGCGGCTTACCGTGCCCGCCTAAACCGTCACCTTGAATTGAGGCAATTCGGTCACATATGTGATGTTTAACGATACAAAAATATAGAACACAAACAGGCCTCATAGTTCAATGGATTTCTCCTTTGCTTGGTGCTAAGGAGACTTCCTCTCTGGTGATGGCAGGTTCAAGACAGGGTCAAGGTCAGCCTTGCTGTCCACACTCGCAGCACGTTTAAACCAGGGCCCTTAGTAAATGAGACTGAAGTCTTAGAGTTAGCTGAGTGCCCATACATACTTGGGAAGCACAGGAGGGTGAAAGAAATATGAACTCGTTAGCGACATTACACTTGTGCACTTGAATGGATCTCCAGGATTACGGTACGATCGCTGTTTCTATTTCAAGCCCATCGCTGTACTTGTGTGCTTAATGGAGAATGATAAGCACATACCAAATGGTATGGATATGAATATTTAGAAAATCAGGCCTTGCATTTGTAATTCTTCCTTTCGAACAGAATTCATACGCATGTCCAGTTGTTTTGTGGAGGGGTGACACAGCCAGCCAACACCAGCCCAGTTGAAAAAAAAAAAAGATTCTTAAGAATGTTCACCCACCCTTAGGAAGTGTGACTTTTGCTGAAACCAGTTTGGCTTAGTGGATAGAGTGTCAGGCTGAGGACTGAAAGGTCCCAGGTTTGATTCCAGTCAAGGGCATGTATCCTGGTTGCAGGCACATCCCCAGTAGGGGACGTGCAGGAGGCGGCTGATCGATATCTCTCTATCATCAATGTTTCTAACTCTCTATCCCTCTCCCTTCCTCTCTGTAAAAAAATCAATAAAATATATTAAAAAACAAAACAAAAAAAAAGTGCAACTCTGATTTTCTACTTTACATATATATTCCGTATTGTTAAAGAAAAACCGTCTTGCCATGAGGATGAATTACTTAACAAAGTAAGTTTTACTTTAGCAGACGACACCTTTGATGGATTTATAATTTTTGACTTCAACCTCCTATTTTTTTAAAAATTGCCCTTTATATCTACTGAATCTGCAGAAGGCGAGGGGAAGGGTCTGGGCCAGGAAATCGGGAGGACTTTGGGGTGGGTAATGGCTGTGTGATTGGCCTCCGAGCTTCCTCTGCTCCATACCTGCAGGAGTAATATTTCCAATCACTGGTCACCAACGCTGGTGACAGGACCCCACCACCCATGGGAAAGCTCCGTGAACTCTATAATAAAGCCCATGTCCTTCCTTCCTGAGGGTTTTAACACAATCGAAACAGAATGTAAACTGTGCCCAAGACTTAGAAAAGAACGAATATTCCTACTTACATCGGCCTCAGCGGGGAGTCTATGAAAATGCTCAGAAACACACTTTTTCAGGGAAAGGCGGCTCCGGACAGGAAATTTTTGTTGGAGAGGAGGACAGACTCTGGGAGGCTGCATCAGGCACGTTTACGATGATATTCCTATGCCAGGAAGGCTCCCGGCAGAGAGGGTAGGAAGGGCCGCCCCTGATAAAGCCACTGGCATTTCTGTGCCAATGGGCAAACTCACAAGACTTCCTGGGGTGGGGTGGGGTGGGGTGGGATGGGAGCGTCTGACTCCAAAGTCACTCTCCAGAGTACAGTCTTGCTGCCCTGTCTTGCCTCCCTCTGCACCCCAAACACATAGAGATGAAACACAGAGTGCAGTGTATGCGTACAACATGCACATTATACTTCACAGTCTGCGTACATGTTCTACCACACATCCTTGTGACAGGGTCACCGTCTACACATCTGCGTGTGAATGCATTGCACACCGACTGCGATTACTCACCAAACTGGTTGGCCCTGCAGTGTCTCAGGGTTCGGACGGTGTCTGCAATCATATGCTGGAAGGCAAGCGGGAAGCAGGTCAGTGGGAGGATTACTGCGATGGCCCAAGTAGCATGTGTGTGGGGATCGATGGGTATTTCTACCCTCGGGTGTAAGTTGGAGCTGGACTTGAAGTGAGAATTCTGAGTCACAGAAGAGTATTTGGTCCTTGTCTGTAAGAAACAGGGGCTCCCCCGCCCAGTTGCACAATTCTCACGGGACCCCGGGAAAACACACTACAAAGATGCACCTCTCCTCCGCCGGCTGTGTCCGGTCCGCTGCCCAACCTTCTGGACCTAAGGTGCCCCGCCCACCTCTTCCCCAGGAGGCCTCACTGTGCCCTCCCCGTGAACCTGGGAGGTGTCCCTCTCAACCTCTCACTGTCCTGTGTGCATGGCCCTGGGCGTGTGCTGTTGTATCTGCGGTGGAGCTTTCCCTGTCGACCAGGTCTACCAGCTGGCTCTGCTTGCCGGCGTCTACCAGCTGTGAGGCACGTTGACTCCCGCCACCTGCTGCATGGAGGTGGGCATTTTTGTGGAGTCAAAGGTTCACGTGTCCCTCATGGTGAGAGGAAGGGAGGCATTCATGAAAGATAAACATTTTCTGGAACCTCCATATCTTCACTGAGATGTATACTTAGATTCCCTCTAGACCAGTGGTTTTCAACCTTCCTAATGCTGCGACCCTTTAAGACAGCTCCTCATGTGGTGGTGACCCCCAACCATAAAATTACTTTTGTTGCTACTTCATAACTGTAATTTTGCTACTGTTATGAACTGTAATGTAAATATCTGATAGGCAGGATGTATTTTTGTTGTTACAAATTGAACATAATTAAAGCATAGTGCTTAATCACAAAAACAATATGTAATTATATATTGTGAAATATTTATTTCTAATTACAAATAAAGGAAATTTTGTCTTGAATCGTGGTGTAGCATGGGCAACAGTCTTCCTATGACAACAGTAAACTACATTGCTACACTTTGCTACACTGAGGAGCGGTGTGTTGGTTCCTAAGACCATGAGAAATAGGTGTTTTCCAATGGTCTTAGGCGACCCCTGTGAAAGGGTCGTTCGACCCCCAAAGGGGTCTCGACCCACAGGTTGAGAACCCCTGGTCTAGACTCTTCAGCGTTCTATTTCAATGTCCTTCTGTACAGTCCTCCCTGGTCTCCAGGCAAAATCTTCTTCAACTCGCGGCTGCCTCGGGCGAGATCCCACCGCCTCCTATTGGTGCCCCTGCAACAGCCTTCTAAGCGCCATGGCACTTGGTTTCCCACGATGGAGGAAACACGGCATTTAGGGCAAGGCCTCTCTCCGCTCCACTTCCCCCCATCACATTCCAGAATCATCTCCAGACCCCCTCTTCCTCCTGCTCTGGTCTTCGGGGAAGTCACAGTGACTCCCTAATTTGTTTCCTATCAAAATCCAAACGCCATCCCATTATCCAAGCATCTGCCCTGTTCACTTCCTGGTGCCCCAAACCCCTTCAGGTGGCGTCACCTACCACGCCCTGTGTGTGTGCCCGAGCCCAGGCCGAGCAGACACAGCACGCCCGCAGGGGACCACTGCTGACATCACGTCGCTGCCACAGAACTGTAGAAACTGTCGGGTGTGGATGTGACCTACTTATTCAATTGTTCTCACAGCTGCTGTGTCTAAGCGGTGGAACATGACACGGGACAGTGATTAGAGCGGGCGCTCCGCTGCACGTGTGACGGAAACGGGCCTGACTCATGTCTGCGAGTGTATTGTGATGTTTCCCTCCCTTCACCCCCCGCCCCTCGCCCTGTGGGCTGCCGTTCCCGCAGTCCCTTGCAGTTATCACACTGATTTCTATCGTGTGCCACTGGCTCAGTTCACGCAGATTTCAGTCCTGAGCTCGGAACCTGAGCCCTGATCCTCATCGTTCGGCTGCCTGAAGGTGCAGAGAAGATGACCACGTGGTGAAAAGATGATGCTCTTCCCACTGAGGGATGGGGAGGAGGGAGGGGAGAGCATGTGTTTCCTCACGATGTCACGGGTCGGACTGGCACACGGAGAGCCGCCGCGGCCGGGTGGGGAACGGTGGGAATCTCATTAGGCCCGCTGAGCGCTCCGGGGGCGTCTGAGCGAACGTGTCGGCCTGAATCAGCCAGATAAAGATAATGCACTGACTGCTCCGCTGGCTGGTTAAGCTAATATCCGTCGTGAGGAATCGGCTCCCCGCAAGTTAATTCGGTTACGTCCTGTTGGTTCATTATTGTGAAAGATGATCCTGTTTTAGCGTAAGCGAGACCCTGTCCTTTGCTGAGAAATATCCTTAAAAAAACTGCCTCTCCTAGGAAATTCAATTTCATTCCCCGGCGCCTGAGTATAACCATAGGTTGTGCACAAGAGGTAGTTGACCTTCTAGGAAAATTCTAACCTCACCCCGTCTTTTCTGTGCAAGGAGGGGGTCAGCAGCAGGGGTGCTGTGTCTTAAATGCCATCTACGTCGAGGCCCAGGAGCCCTCTGTGTGTCCTAGAGCCTCACACAACGTGGCTTCTGTCTTCTTAATCAAAGTTCTCTTTAGGAATTCAAAACGGAAAATAAGGTAGGACTTAGGTATGCTACGCTATTTCCTTAAACTTCCTTAAAGAATTAAGGGCACGGATAGTTACTGACCACAGTAGATGTGCTACTAGGTGGGCTTCCTTAGTTTTAGCGCCAGTGGTTAGTATGACATCTGAGCACCTACGAAAGCAAGACCCTGGATGACATCGGCAGGCGTCGAAGGCCTTTCCTAGGGCTGCTGGGGGAAGCAGGGAGGACCAAGATGCTGGTCAGAAACAGGGAGAGCAGGGGGCTGGGGCCCCTCCCTCGCCTGCTCCCCTCTGTGTCATTACTGAACTGTTCTCTCCCACTGTGGCACGTAGGGGAATGACAAAATGAGCTTCACCAAACCGCTGCTTCACTCCGGGAGAGGGTCAAGTACCAGTCAGCCCTGAACAAGGGGTAACCGTCTGTGTACAGACTGCAATTGTCCTCCCATATTCCCCCTGGTCAGTCAGAGGACACTAACTGGACCTTTAGAGGGAATTCCACCTGAGGGATAAACCTCACCCTGTATCTTCACACATGCTCTCCACAGTTTATCCGGCGTTGGTCAGGATTTGGAGTCCACATCGACCAAAGGTTTGCTATTCCTGCAATCCTTCCAGTAAATCTGAACACTGAGATGAATCTGCCTGGAAACCGCAATGTGGGTGCCTACAGCCTTTCGCTGCAAACAGCCGCCCCGTGATCTTCAGAAGCTTCCACAGCGACACAGAACGCATCTTCCAAGGATAATACTGAAACCCCAACACGTTGAATGCCCATTCCCAGCTGTGTTGGTTTGACCGTATGTAGCCTCTAAAAAACTGAGCTCTGATTCCCAAGCATTCAGTGCAGAGAGAGTCTTGAAAAGTTAGAGGCACGTCCACTTTAAAAATAACTAGCCAGAGAGGGGCGGTCCTCAGGGGTCACACCTATGGCAAGAAGCCTGATTCTAGGTGCATGGTCCGCGGGTGGTACGGTGGCCCTGTGCCCTCTCTGTGTGCGCCAGTTAGAGCAGGGCCCTTGGGAGGCAAAGATCAGACGCCAAACCTCGTGTGGGCTCGGCAGTTTGTATTGTTCTGTGGATCATGGTCCGAGTCCCCCTCCTCCCTCACTCTCCCCCCTCCCTCCTCCCAGGGAACCGGGGGTCGTTTCCTGAAAGAGTTCGCACAAATCATTACCATGACTGAAAAGTCAGAGGCCAGGGTCTGCGGTCAGGGGTCACCGGCGTCGTTCTTAACCACGAAGGACATTCTAATTCATGGCTAAAGTTCATCGGTCAGACACATCCATCCTTCTTTTCATCCCTGGGGCTCACTGGAGCCTCCTATTTATTCCCCGCTCAGCTCTGCCACAGGCATGGCTGGCACAGAGGCCGGGAGGAGCCCGTGCAGGACAAAGCCGGGGCCAGGTTCTAGAAATAACTCCGAGAGCCCCTGGGGAAAAGCACTGGCTGGGGAGCCTTCTGGTGAGCAGGAGGGCACTGTGTCACAATTGCCTCTCCACGGTGGCCCTCTCCTGTCTACAGGCTGAGGAAAGGGGTCCTTCTCACACACAGGCCCTTCCCATCCCCCTTCCTACCCGTGGTGGGCAGACAGGGAGGCGGGCACCTCCCCAGGAGAGCAGTGCCTGCTGTGACCCAGAGAGACACCGGTCAAGCTGTAAAACTCCACCTCAGGCGTGTGAATTCCCCAGACAGGACTCTCATGTTTTATTTCTGGTCCAATAACATACAACTCAGCTGCTGATGCTCACCTAATGAAGTTCCATTTTTTGGCACTGATAAAGCAGATTTTTATATGTGGTCCTCAGAACGTTGCTAGTTACATAGTTTTAAGCGCCAAACATTTTTATGGACCCTGCACCGCACACGCCACGTGTTCACTGAAGGAAAGGGCTGTGCATCCACTGGCTTCTCGGTGCAAACGGGAAAGGTATACATTTGAAAAGGGAGAAACAATGCAAGTTGCTTACCAGCTTCTCAAAATTGACGAGATTATCCAAAAACGTTTTATTTCCCTCATGGATAAACGTCACATCTGGAAATTAAAAGCAAAAAAGAGAGACGTGTGCCATTAGGAATCGATTATTATGATGAGCCAGGGCTGAAGAGGTCTAGATGCAACACAGCTTATTAATTTTTCTTCAGCATTATGGATTGGCCCATGCATTTGACACGGCACCTTGAAATTGAATCTGTTCATTATCTGAAGTGAAAGGGCATCATTTATGTGTGTGTGGGTGTGTAGACGGGGGAGAAAACATTATAACATTAACGCAAGTATATATTTTGCACCAACGGCCTTCATATAAACGAAGACTTAGTAACTATTCTATGACCTGACAGGTCCATTATGCTTTTAGGTCAGAGCATGGAGCAGAAATAATAAGATCTTAAGATTTATGATTAAAAAAAAAACATTTTGGCAAAGTGTAGGGAACCTGCTTTGTTTAAAAATGTTCAGACTTAGATTGAGGTGTTTCATGTAGGTTCCTGGCTCTCAGAGGCAGTGCCTGATTGTGTCCCGGACATGAGTGAGGAAAGAGGCAGCTGGGAAAATGGCAAGGCCCCGGGCCACGCTCGCCCAGCAGAGAGGAAACACCGCTGGTGGAGATAAGGAAGGACGCAGGAAGAAGGCTCGAGGGGAGAGGAAGGGAACGTTACATCTGCTTGAGTGTCACTGCACTTCAAGTGACAGAAGATATTCAAATGCAGGTCTCCTTGCGGTTGCAGGAAACAGAGGCCTTCTCCGGAGAGACAGGGGTTTAGGAACCGGGCCCAATGGGGACAGCAGCCTAGAGGAGGGATGATGGAAACGCTCAGATCAGAGGGTTAATGATGGAGCATTAGGGAATCCTCGCAGACGAGAGCCAAATCAGAAATACACGACAGCTTGAAGAGCGTGAAAATAGCCAGGTCTCGTCACAGACACGGAGGGCAAACCAAATGAAAGTAAATCTCAAAGACCTATTAAAACCACCTGATGTGAAAGAGGGGAAAGAACACCTTCCAAGCCCTTGGTGGAAGGGAAAGCACTGGTATTTCACTGAGACTTCGATCCTGCTGGCCGAATGGGGGCAAGGAAGAGCTAGGTGCTCAGAAACCTGCCCACAACACCCTGGGCCACCCAACTCTGCCCACCAGGGGGCGACACGAGGTCCGCAGTTCCGCATACACTTTCCCCAAGGCATGCCTTACACCGCTTCCAGCACCCTCTGCTTTTGTCCTTTTCTTTCTTCTTCCTCTGTAAACTGACGTCCCAGCAGGAAAGCAATTCAGTTACGCAGTCGCGTGACCAAGTCTCTCGTTACTGTACTACCGTTCACAATTTTGCTTTCAGAAAAGAATCGCGAGTTTTCACTGGGTGACAGTATTTAGGAAGGAATAGTCAATGCAGGCAACTTCCACCTTTATTGTATGGCAAACTCAGCGTCGTGTGCACTCTCTCCATACGAACCCCCACCTACAGGCCTGGTCTCCCCCAACTCCCTGAGGATTCAGATGAGCAACAGCCTCTGACTGCCATCCCGTTTCTGTGTTCCCCAGGACGACCATGAGAGGTGATGAAAATAAGGACAGCTTATATCGATTGACAGCATCCGATGCTACATTATCGTGTTGAGTCCTCACCAAGGACCGAAGGGAAAGCCCTGGCAGGAAAGGATGCGGAGAAACACCGGCCTAAAGCACATGCACGGTCCTTCCATGCTCACAGCTCTACATGTCACAGCCAGGATTCAAACCCAGGGAGCTGGTCCCCTCACCACTGTCCCGGTACCGCACCGGTTAAAGGGACCTGAAGTTTCTTACAACCTGTCCCAGTCAACGTGCTGAGTTCCTGGCAGAGGGGGTGCCTGCAGCCCCGGGCTCCTCTACCTGGTGCGGGGGGTGGGGGGACCTCATTTACCCTCCTTTTCAGAACCTGTCAGGGGAGCAGAGGAGATGGCTGCTTTCTGAGGGCGGGGCGGCCGGGCAGATGCTGGTGAGAATAAGGCCTGGGAGCTTCTGGCAGGTGGGGAGGGAAGAGAGGCAGGAGAAGGGGTGCAAGTGACTGAGGGTTCCCACCCATTTGTGAGGGGAAGGTGTGAGAGGTAAACCAGGAGGCGGCTGAGCTCAGATGCTGGGATCTCGGAGCGGGAGTCCCGGGTGTGAAGCAGCTCAGGTGGGAAATGGCCTGCGCCAGGGTGGCCCGGACACACTCTAAACACCTCACCGAACGGAACTGCGGGTGAAAGACTCCGTCTGAAGAGATGGCAAGTCAACGGGAAAGAAGACACCTACCAGCATCCTGCCATTCCTCTTATTTAAACACCCACAAAACCGCAACACTGACCCTGAGAGGACACAGACTCATTCTATATTTCCTATTTGTGTCTAAATAGTCTGTGTTCCTCCACGGGACATTCTCAACCCGGGGGGGCCTCAATTTACTTCCAAGCACCGGCCAGGTATTCCCTCTATGGGAAGGGACCACCATCTCCGAAACCACCACTTTCTAGAGACCATTCAGCTGCTTGTTTCCTGCTTTCTTAACCG